>QRFJ01000102.1:0-557500 GCA_006176705.1 Cocos nucifera | reverse complement strand
TTTTTGCCTCCTTAGTTTCATCTGTACACTCTTCCTCCTTTTCTTTTCTATGACTTCCGATGGTGGCGAGGTCGGAGAAAACTATCATGGTGGCCAAGGTCCTCGATTGCTACCTCCTCAGGTTGAGTTCGAGGATAGTCCTCGGACCACTGTCGAAGTTGGCTTTTCATTTGGATGTCAGTCTTTTGAACCTCAAGGCTTGGGCAGTCCCATGCATGGGTTCAGAGACTTCTTGGGCCCAATGAGGAGTCACTAGACTCTCTTCTTCGGTTCACGGCTAGAAAAGCCATTTTTTCTTTATTTCTTTTGTATTTGCCTTGAGATTTTAGTTGGATTTGGGGCGATCCTTGACTTTCTTTGAATAAGAACAAATTGATTCTTTCTGAGGATGAGGAGGATTATGATACCCTGCTCGATGTTGAAGTATCGGAGTAGAAAGAATTGGTGACCAAGCAGACCCTTTATGACATTAGTATTAGTTTGGTGCTGCCTTAGGGTATGGTCAATTTCTTTTTAACTTAGAAAATTATCTTGTTGTTGTACTAACCATCTTTCCTAGATTTTATAGCGATGAGGCCAACTCTCAAATCGATCAAGTCAGTGCTGAAGAAGAGATTAGGCTCCTTTGAGTGGGAGTCATCATTGAAGAAGCAGAAAATGTCCTAATTAAGGACTCTTTCTCTAGTTCGCGTGAGTGCGACCCTCTAGAGATTGACAATGAGCTGGTTGCTACTGTGCCATTAAGGTTGGCTCCACTGACCACTTCAGAGTTGGTTCAAGCTCTGTCTCTTCTTCCTATAAGGCAGTCTCCTTCTTCACCTCATCCGGCATTACTGTCCCTCACCCCAATGGTGCCGACCCTATTGGCAAGATCCAAAGCGGGTCCCTCCTCATCTGAGATCGAGGAGGGATTTATGACTCTAGTGAAGAGGGTGTAGAGCAGTGACTCCACTCTTTGTGATCATCATTTCGCCTAGGAGCTAATGAGAATGGTGCTTTTTTCATTTGATTGGTTGGAAAAGACAGCTCATTTGCTTGATGAGATGATGGGTGCCTCCTACATGGGTCTCCTCGAGATAAGTTTCTCCTTCTGTTTGCATTTCTAATCATTGTTCAACCAAAGTCCCTAACTTATCTTTTTTCTTTTTTTTTTTTTGTGCAGTTGGCGCATGACATTACTATCCCTAGTAAAGGTCTCATCGAGTTCAATCGAATGAAGTTCTCATTTGACGAGAAGCTTCAGGTCTCTGAAACTTGGGCTTCGACTCTCTCCCGAGTTGCCAGGAGCTCGGACCTAGCTCAAGAGGCCTCGTCCTCAATAGACATCCTTCCATCAAGCATGGGGCTGTTGAGATGCATCGACGGAAGGTGGCTGAGCTTAAAGAGGCATTGGAGCTTGGTGAGACAACAATCAAGGCTATCGAAGAAAAAGAAAAATTGATTGTGGCTCGGGCCAAGGTAGAAAAGTCGAAGGCGGTCACCGAGGTGAAGCTCAAGGCCATAGAGAAGTTCAAAGCCTTTGTAGACTTTGAGAATGAGATTGCCCAAGGCTCCTTGGTGGTGTATGAGTATGGGTTCAAAGCTTGTAAGGCCAGGGTCACTTGGCTCTTTTTATGGAGTTGACATTAGCTGCCTCTAACCCAGTTGAGGAGGATCCAACTGTGCCACTTGTCCCAACTGTCGAGGCTCTAGCTTCTGAGCCTATCGTCAAGGTCACTGCAAAGCCCACTGTTGAAGATGCCGCAAAGCATGGTGTTGAGCCCGCATCAAGGGTGCCACCTAATCCTTGTATTTTTTTGCTTTTCTTATTTCTTGTAATGAACTATTTTAAAGTAATGAAATGAATTTCTCTTCGTTATATTCTGATGTGTTTGCTTACTAGTTCACTTAAGTTTCTAGAGTTGAGTAGCGGTATGACTAGAAGTTTGCTAACTCAATTTGTTGATCGAGTTGGATTTGAAACATAGTTCGCTGGCTCGGACATGTTTCCAAAGTTGCATTATCCGAAGTCGATTCTTGGTGATAAAATTCACTAAGTTAATAGCGTTGTCTTCCTCCGATCAAACATGGTGTGGTTGGGAAGATTCCGATAAAGGATTTTATAGAAGTCCTAATTTGGGTTAGGATATTTTCCTTTGATTGGTACTTTATCGATCATTTATTTGGAGGTTTTAGCCATAGCCACGATATCTCCATGAGGTTGGCACTTTCTAACCTAATCGTTGGGATCCAAACCGAGTATGGATATCTCAAATCGGATTTTATCTAACCATCTTTCTCTGAGGATTGAGGCTTGGCTCAATCGTCTGGAGCCTATGCTTTGGGTGTCTTCGGTTGTTTCTGATGCTTTCACTAATGTTTGGCTATGGCCGACTTTAGTTGACTTTTTACTTAGCTTCTTTAACGAGGAGCTTGTATAAAAATTTGAAGAGTACATCTTTATTGATTTAATAAATTGATATACAACTTCTTGGTAATACATTCTCAAGTTTTCGATATTTCATATTCGAGGAATGGAAGTACCATCAAGGATTTTAATTTTATAAGCCCATGGTCTGATGACTTCAATGATTTTGTAGGATCCTTCCTAATTTGGGGCTAGTTTGTCCTGTTATGTAGGTTTAGGCACCTCGGCTCGACAGAGAACAAGATCTTTTGGTTAGAATATCTTCGATTTGACCTGTGTATTGTAGTAGTGAGCACTCGTTGATGGTATGAAGCGATCTTGATCCAAGCTTGTTCTCTTATTTCTTCTAGTAAGTTCAAGCTCGATCATAGTTGATTTGGATTTCTCTACTCATCGTAGTGCTCCATCCTAGTTGTAGGCATTCTGATCTCAATAAGGATGGCCGCTTCAACATTGAAAGTGAGGTTGAAGGGTATCTCTTTGGTAGGAGTCCGAGAAGTTGTCCAATAAGCCCAGAGCATATTGTTGAGTTCCTCGGTCTAAAGTTCTTTGGCTTGATTGAGCATTAACTTTAATCCTCATAGGATCATGCGATTAGTCACCTCAGGTTCTCTATTAGACTATGGGTGGCCAACCAAAATGAGGTTATGATCGATGTGAAGTTTCGAGCAAAACTCTCTGAACTTTGGATTATCGAATTATCATCCATTAGTAGTGATGATAGCTTGTGGTAGTTTGAACCGATATATAATAGACTTCTAGATAAAGTTCTGAACCTTTTTCTCCATGATCTATGCTAGAGGCTCAACTTCGACCCATCTAGTAAACTAGTTGATCATGTCGATTAAGAATTTAATTTGACCAGTCATGTATAGAAATTATTTGAGGATGTCGATCCCCTATATGGTGAAAGGCCATAGAGCAATAAATGGTACAAGCTCGATTGTTGGTCTCCATTTGATATTGGCATAATTTTGGCACTGTTCACATTTCTTGATGAGGTCAGCCATATACCCTTGTAGGCTTGGCCAGTAGTATCCTTGTTAGATTGCTTTGTAAGCCAATGATCTATCCCCCAGGTGATTATCGTGGGTCTTTTCATGGATAGCGCAAAGTGCATAATGTACCTCGGTTGGTCGTAGGCACCGAAGCAAGGGCAGTGATAATGATTTCTTATAAAGTCTTCCTTCAAGGTAGACATACCATATGGCTTGATGTTTAATCTTTCGAGCCTCGACAGAGTTGGTGGATAAATTACCATTGAGGAGATAGTTGATGAGAGAATCCATCCAGCTTGGCTCATGTCCAACCTATAGGACTACCAATTCTTCTTCAACACTTGATTTCTATAGATGCTCAATGAAGATCCATCTATTAAGGTTGGATTATCCCGAGATGGCAAGATGAGACATGTATATGCTCAGACGTTCTTCGATCTTGGTATTTGTTGTACCTCTAGAACCTGAAAAGCCATTGAGAGTTTCTTGAGCTTCTACAAGTATCGAGGCACCATTAGATCTTGGGCCTCATATTCTTCCTGGATATATTCGATGATGAAGTTGCGAGTCAGTGAAGACTTTGATCTTCTTTACCCCAAGTTCTTTAGTGATGCCAAGGCTAGCAATCAGCACTTCATATTTAACTTCATTGTTGGAGGCATCAAAGTTGAACCAAGAGCATACCCTATTTTGGCTCCTTTGGGGTTTGCAAGAATAAGCTTGGCCTTACATTCTTGTGAGTTTGAAGCTCCATTCATATGTAGTATCCAACAAGGCATTTCTGTCTCCTTGGCTAGCCAAAAGTCGATTCGTCATTGGGAATAGAGCATTCTATGAGAAAGTCGAACAAGACTTGGGCTTTCATCATTGGTCGGAGGCGGTAATTGACGTCAAACTCTTCGAGCTTGATTGCCTATTTTTGCCATTCACCCAAATGTATCTAGTCTTTAAAGCATTGCCTTTAGGGGTTGGTCCATCAAGACAACCATTGAATGGGCTTGAAAGTATGATCAGAGTCATCGCACGGAGGTAATAAGCACGTAAACCATCTTCTCGACTCTCGAGTACCTTATTTTGGCATCTCGGAGGATCTTGCTAGTATAGTAAATTGGTTTTTGGTTCTCTGCATCCTCTCGGATGAGCTCTGAGTTGACGACAATAGGTGAGATGGATAAATATAGATATAATTGCTCACTTGCCATTGGTTTGGAGAGTAACGGTGGGGATTTGAGGTATCGCTTAAGCTCCTCAAATATAGTTTGGCATTCATTTGACCACTCGAAGTCCTTCATTTATCTGAGAACTTTGAAGAATGGGAGATACTTCTTGGCTAACCTCAAAATAAATTAATCGAAGGCTGCTGTGCAACTTGCTAGTCACTGCATGTACTTCTTAGTGCTCGGATGCTTCATCTCTAATAGTGCTCAAATTTTTTTTGAAATTGCTTCAATTTTGTATTAAGTCATCATGAACCCTAAGTACTTGCTGAAGTCATGCCAAAGATACATTTACTGGGGTTGAGCTTCATTTGGTTCTACCTTAGCTCTTGAAATACCTATTTGAGGTTGGCTATATACCGATCTATCTCAATGCTCTTGACTAGCATATCATCAATATAAACCTTGTTGATGAGGTATTGATATGTAACTCCTATATTTTTTAACTCAAAAGACATCATTTTATAATAATATAAATCTTTATTAGTTATAAATATAGTCTTCTCATCTTCAGAAGCCATCTGAATTTGATTGTATCCTAAGAAGGTATCCATGGAGCTCAAAAGCTCCTATCCTAAGATAGCATCTACAAGTCGGTCAATTTTTGATAGAGGAAAACTATCACTAAGACATGCTTTATCGAGATCGGTATAGTTGATATAAATCCTTCACTTGCCATTTGCTTTCTTGACCATGACGATATTAGCAAACCAGTTTAGATAATGTGCTTCTTGGATAAACCCCACAATCAGGAGTTTGTCACTTCTTTCTGAATTGCCCATTATCGATCTAGAGTGAAACTCCTCTTCTTCTGCTGAACTAGATGATGATTCGGGCCTATGTTCAACCTATGAATAATGATGTTAGAAGGTATACTTGGCATATCAGATGCTGATTAGGTGAAGACGTTCTCATTGGCTTGTAGAAATGCCATCAATCGATCTCAGAAGTTTGGCATCAATCATGCTTTGACCTTTTGTTCTACTCAAATCATCTCGAAATGGTATTATGACAAGTCATTCAGCCGGCTTCGGTTAGACTTCCTTTGATTCCTCCCTGTGGTCTTCAATTAGCAGTCTCTACTAGTTGTATTCCTTTTATGGTTACAAAGAAGCATTGTCGGGAGAGCATTTAATCTCCTCAGACTTTCCTGACCCTATTCCTAGTTGAGAATCTTACTAGTAGATGGTACATGGAGACTCGCTCGCAAGGCATTTAATTCGAATCGTTTGAGAATTGTATTATAAGCAGAAGGCACTCGGACTATAAGGAATGTAAGTTGTACTATTTCTTTTTGAGGCTCTTATTCAGTGGTCATTGGAAGGATGATCTCCTCTTCTACCACTGGGGGCTGGCTTTAGGCTCCTGGGGCGAGACTAGTGGCTATGCGGAGAAGGAGCTGCCTGGTACAAAGGCTCGTGAGGCTACTGCTACTTCGTTGCTTATCGGAGCCACTGCATGGTGTTGGTTAATACCTGGACCTATTGGACTAGGATATCCAGGGTATCAAATCACTATGGGTCCATCATTATGGGAGGTTGTGTATGTCTTGAAGTGGTGAACAATCGGGTGGCGCCACCTTGGTTGCGGCGAGATGATTGCCGGCATGAGGTGGCGGAACTATTATGTGCTCTTATTCTCATCATGTTTTCTTTCCTCTTTAAATAGGTTTTTGGTCTTTCCTTTAGCGCTAAACTCTTACTGCAAGTCTTTGATTTGAGGTGAGCAATGGTAGTCAGTTTTCTTCCATCCAGGGGGTCGGTCTCAATCTAAGGACTATAACTCCTTGGAGAGCTTGCGAATGAAGTTTATGCAAGTTGGAGATTCTCTAGTGGGGGCCCCTTAGATGGTTAAGATAATCGGAGCTTAAGAACAATTAGAGAAAGAGTATGGAATGAGAGAATGTAGATTTGTTCTCTTGGAAAGAACTTATCTGAGAGTCTCCAGTTGTTGATCCTAGGTATGATTTTGATGAATAACAAAATATTTGAGTTAATTTTTGGTTCTAATAACTTGGTTGGAATGTTTAAGACAAAGTTCAGAAAGATAGGAACCCATTTTAATGATGCTCTATGTTTGATTGAAAGAACCAAGAAAGAGAAGCAAAAAGAGATCAAGCCAAATAATTTCAAAGAGTATTGAGTCATAAACCAACTCAAAGAAAGTTTAAAGATAAATTTGGCATAGTTTCAATATTTGGCATAGATCAGAAGTCGACTCCAAATTGGTAGGAGTCGACTCACATGCTCAGATAGGCACCAGGCTTAAAACAAAAGACTTTAGTATGAATCCTATCGCAGGAGTCGACTCATGAAAAGCAGAAGCTAACTTCTGTCTTAGAAAAAGCCATTTAGAGCATCCAAAACGAAATCTGGATGGTTATGAAAACTAGCCGTTGGGGCTGTTAGAAGCTTGGGAGTCGACTTTTCAAAGTCTTGAGTCGACTCCAGCTACAGGGTGAAGAATGCATAAGTATGAACTTCTTAAAATGAAATTAATTGAAAGCATTACCAAAATGTTTACACTATTTGCTGATATTATAAATAGACTCAAAAGCTTAGAAAAAATATATACTAATAGTAAACTTATGAGAAAAATTCTTAGGTCTCTTCCTCAAACTTGAGAGGCGAAGGTGACGGCTATACAAGAAGCTAAGGATCTCAATACCTTATTTATTGAAGAACTTTTTGGTTCTCTCGTGACATATGAGTTAACCATAAAATAAAACTTGGAAGATGAAGTTAAGAAAAAGAAGACTGTGGCCCTCAAGTTCGTAACAAAGGAAGAAGATGAAGAAAGTAAAAATTCTGAGGAAGGAGACGATGATGAAGAAATGGCTCTCCTAATCAAAAAATTTAGAAGATTCATAAAGAAGAAAAAACCAAACTTCAAGAGAAGATCCTTCTCCAAAGGTGAAGCTAATAAAGATCGAGAGAAAGACAAAGACAACGAGCAATCTACATGTTTCGAATGTAAAAAATTAGGTTATTTCAAGGTAGACTATCATCTATTGAAGAAATCTTCCAAGAAAGTAAAGAAGAAAGCAATGATGGTAACATGAAGTGATAGTGAAGATTCAAGTTTAGATAAAAAGGAACAAGAAATAGTCAATTTATATCTCATGGCTCAAGAGGATGAGGTAACACTCGATACTTAATTTGAATTTTTATTTGATAAATTGTAAGAAGTATTTTATGAATTGTATGATGATCTTAAAATGTTTCTTAAAAAATAAAAATCTGAAATCAATCAATCAATATCTAATAAAAAAAAGGAGGAAATATTGAGAGAAAAAGAGCTTATTTTGTTAGATATATGTGCCCTAGAAGCCAGAATTGGCTGACACTTGTAATACACTTCTAGGGGCAAAATTATAATTTTGTCTATAATTAATAAAATGGGTTATTTTCTATCACACCTGTGTATTTAGTGTCTGTGATACATCCTTTGAGTTAATGGTAATGATAATTCATATTTTCAAGAGTTGAAAATTTAAGACATGAATAATCATTATTAACTCATAAACAGCTCCCGACCATAGGATCATCATGAGGATGGTGATTGATCCGGAAGGTTGGTGTACGATCGCTTCTCTTTAGTAGATGAGTCTTGAGTCTACGGTGTGAAGACACCGAAGCAAAAGTACAGATACTCGTTAGAGAAGAGGGCACTGAGAGTGACCACCTCGAGTAGTCATTAGGAAGTCTAGCCTTCTCATAATGACTGACTCGATGCTGCTAGTAGTGTGTCTGATTCTTTGACCTGAGATGCATCAGTTCATCCTTGAGGGTTTATAGTTTGACTACACCATTACTCGGTCTCCTAGCCATATGGAACCCTGAGGTGTATGTTGGCTATAGCATGTTCATTGTAGGAACTGGATTGCATCAAGTGGGATCTATCTACCTCGGTGGTAGAGGAGCAGCCCTATGATAATCATGAGAATCAAGTCCTGAAGCCCATGGCCATGGCAGAGTGAAATAATAGAAAGAGTTTCTATTTAGATTTTCACATTGGACTCGAATCGAATGATTATATCATATGACAGAGACTAGGGTTTAACGAGTTTACCTTAACCCTAATCTGATCGGGGCTCAAGATAGAAGAACTTAATCACACAGGTAGCTGCACCAAGAGGTTCGCATTCAGCTCTGATGGGTTGCCAATACTACTAGGTGTCACTGGTGGATTTTGGAGCAATTAGAATGATTTAGATGATCGATCATTCTAGCTGTTCGAATCAGAAGAGTTCTGATCCATCAAAAGGAGTTTCATGATGTCTATGATAGAGACATGACATATCCCATTACTATACAAAACTAAACCTAACTGGTCAACAAAACAAGGGTTTGAATCTGGTGATCATCAATTGAACTGATCTAGTTCAATTGATCTGAATGAGATTCAATTAGGTTCAAGGAAATCGTGCTAGCACTCGATTGAACCTAATGTTCTTCTTTTACTATCACAAATAAGTTGTCCTGACTGAGCCAAAGGAGTTTGTGCTCAATCAGAGGCCTTCATATGGTCTAACTATGAGGTTGTCCAAGTTAGAGAAGGTTGCTTATTTTATAAAGAACATGACCTACCATTTTTGTCACCTGCCATTTTTGGTCCTTTGACTTGGTCAAAAGTTGATCTTTGACTGGTCAAATATTGACCATAGACTTTGACTTTTGTCCACGTGTCACTGCACCTATTGAGAACTGGTGGGGGCCTGTCCCCTACCAAAACCTGGCAAGGAGGAGGGCGCACGCCACCCTAGGCGTTGTGCCCAAGTTGGAGGCGCCTTGGAGTCCTTGTTGGACAAGGACTCCACCTCCCTTTTGGATTTCAATCAGAGTTCTACTAGAATCCAGTTTGACTGGTCTTAGGCACCCTCTAAGGAGGAATCCAGGGATCTCTATTCCAACCAATCAGATTTAGATCTGATTTCACAAAGGGTTGTGATTGGTTGAGAGGAAGAGGAGTTGGATCACGCTTAGTCTATAAATAAGACCCTGCGCCCAACTCAGATTCTGAATGCAATTAGAATAGAGATTTCCCACGCCCCAAGGCTGCCTCTCCCCTCTTCCTCCACGCCTAAACTTCTCCTCCTTCTCCTCTCCACGTCCAAAAGAGTTTTGGACTTAGGTTGGAGCGTCCCAAATCAAAAGAAAGGCGATCAAAAGAAGAAGGCTGCACTGCTGCAAAGGACGACTGCTGATCTTCAAAGGAAGATCCTCCAGATCATATCCAGATCTGATTTTTGGAGGCGTGATAGAGAAGAAGAGGATCTTCAGATCCAACCCGAGTGGATATCGGTAGAGGCCAGGCGCTTGCATGGCTAGATCCAGAACCTTCCGCTGCAATCAGGATCATCTACAGGGTAATAGAATTATCCAAATCAGGTAAATTAAATTTGATTTAATTTATCTTATTTTATTTTATTTATTAAAATAATAAGAATCAGATCTGAAACATATCAAGATCTGATTGGGATCAAGAAATATTTTTTTTGAAATATATCTCTTGATCTGATCAGATCTGGATGAACCTAGACGGGAAATCAGGATTTCCTTCAATTGGTATCAGAGCCATGTTCTAAAATATTTAGATCTAATTTTAATTTTATCTTTAATAGAAAATAAAGTGATTTAGAGTCACATTGAGATATGATCAGACTCAAATCAAAAAAATTAAAATTAAATGATTTGGATCTAAGATTAAGAGGTATATGCTGATAGTTCTAGAATAGATAATTCATAAAATAATTTGCAATTTTTGATTAATCGATTAATAATATTTTAGATCTTTCTATTACCATTTTTTGATATTATAAGTATATAATAACTTTGATAAATAGTAATAAGATATTATTTAATTTTTGAATATGCAATGAATATGATTGATGTATGTCTAGATAGATGTAGAATATACAATATTAGCTTAGATTAGAATTTATTTTGATTAGTCAATTTAAATAATCTATATTGTTAGAATTATTATGAGTTAATTGTAGATCTAAAAATATGCATGATTTGATCATGAGATGTATGCAAATATCCTTGATTATATCTTAAATTGTATATGAGTATATGATTAGATTTTTATAAACTGTTTTTAGATTATAATATTCGCTGAATTAAGTGCGTTCTCTTGCCTTCCGGTCATAAGAACGAGAAGGAGGTTTAAAAGGCCCTCTCTTCCCATTCGATGGAGGGTTTAAAGCCTCTCTTCCCATTCGATGGGGTGTTCTTATGACGTGTAGTGTTTGCTGCGGTGAGTTCAGTCCCTTATCAGAAACCAAAACTTTACTTCTGCCCAAACCCTAGATCCTGAAAATCTGAGGATTTAATTTGTGATATTTTTTTATGAACCAACTTAATTAAAGAATTAAGTTTATGGAAGTATTAATTAGTCTTAAAATTGAGATTTCAGATCTAAGACAATTCATAATGGTTCGGATGGGTTAGCTCACATTTAGGTCTAAGACGGTGATCAAACCATAAAGAGTTGTTAGAGGGTGACAACAATGCTTAAATTGACCGCTATGGAATTAGTCTGTGGGTCAGAGATCGAGTTCCGATCAAAGCAGAGTACAATTGAGCTCGAGGTTAGAGTAAGGATTGGTAGGATAACCAATTGGGTTCTGACTACAACGGATTGGTCTAGGTAGATTTGCATATACGACGACTGATTTTTTAATTGGAGCACTCAACCTGGAATGCGTTTTTGTACGAGTTAATGGCTTATCTTCCACCGATCTCACTTACCTGCCATATCTGTTGACCAGTGCATCGGATCTGAGGGTCAATTAATCCGAGCTACCCATGCCGCTAGGTTATATAATTGTTATGACTAAGCCCAAGTCTAGTTTATGAGACACTGAATCAATTCTTCTAAGAAAGATTAAGTCCGAATCTTTCCACATTTAGACGAGCGGCCCTTCCCGGGTGATATTTCGATGGTCAATGCTCAGTTGCACCGGGAGACAGCCACCATGTCTATTAGGTTGGATGCTTGCATAGGCTGGAGGATGAGTGAGCTCAATTTTTGGATCACGGTGAGAGACCAACTAGAACCCAGTCTATGTAAAATGGTGGTCTGACATTAACTAAGGAGTGGAATCAATTATTCCAGATACGGTGGAGGTTCATGAATTAGAAGACCAGTGTTGGTTCACCAGATTAGAGAATCACTTGACGAGTGTTATCATTGGCTATACCCCATCACCAATTGTTGAGTGAGGTGATGAGGCAGGTCGTGAACCGCACCACCATTGAATCATCAACGCGGGATTTTCGCATCTCTACCAGTAGGGGTGTAGGGATCCGAGAAAATAGTGGTGAGTGTTTGTGAAAATAAAATTCCCTAACATATGGTCAGTCAATTATAGTATCTACTAGATCTTTGACTCTCTTATAGGATATGTCTGCGTCAACCCATTGGCACGCTATCCCAGATCACACATACTACTCCAATTAGGACTGACGACCCAAATTAATAAAGATAGCTAAGAACTACAAAATTTTGGGTTCCTAAGAATTTAAACCCCATGTTTTGACCAGACCCTCCCACATTACCAGCCCTTCCATCTGTTGACAGAAAAAACGTCTCTGGAAAAAAAGGATTGATGAAAAGACAATAAGGCCAGAACTAATGTTGGGCGCGATGTCGATGAGCATCCAGGCATCAACATGAAATATATCGACGAGACTGCTCCGCCAAATGTGCTCACCTACAGGAGACGATTGTTTGTGTGAAAGCAGAGTCGCGCAGCCCAAATATCAAGTCACAAAAGACTTTTTAAGGCTAAGATGCGTGATGGCAGTCAGTGCCAAGATCACTGTCTTGAGCAATGATCAAGGACATGAAAGAAGCTTGAGAACGCTCGTGTGAAGTTTAGACTTGCATCATGCAGAACGATTTTATTAATTCAGGCAATCCTGACTGATGCATATGGGCAATTCATCATGAATTACCACAGCATTTAAACTTCAAAATTTCCTTGCGAGTTGATTAGAATAATCTGGTTAGCCGCTTACTTTCTATGAAAGGTTCTAAAGGCTCAAGTTCTGCGTATGGAACGGACTTCTTCCAAAAGAAAGTCTGGATGGAAAGAAAAAGAAGTCTATGGAAATAAAAGCAAAGGTGGAAGGACAAAGAAGAAGAAGCAGAATGAAGAATAAGGTCGATGTCAAAGGAAGAATTGTTCCATTGCAACAGCGACGGCCATTGAAAGCGGAACTGTCTCTATTTAACCTGCCACCCTAAAGAAACAAGAAGGAACGGTCTCTGGAGTGATGCTCGTTATTGGAGGTCTAATTACGTTTCTTCTTGCATCATGGGTGCTTGACTCTGGTTCTAGTGCTCATCTTGCACTTCATATGTAGGGTCTTGAGATAGCAGGGCGAGGCATGGAACATGATCCTACGCTCGGTAATGAAGCACAGAGTTGCGCAGTAGCGTAGGGAACATATCCTCTTCGATTACCATCTGCGTTAGACTTATTTTAAAGACTGTTATTATGTGCCTGCACTAGCAGGGAATTTGATTTCTGTTTCATGCTTAGCACAAGAAGGTTATGTGATCACCTTCTTTAAGGACCATTGTAACATTCTTTATGAAAGAAATAAAATTGCAAATGGTTTCCTTGTTAATGGTCTTTATCAGTTGCATATTGATGTACCTATTTTAACTATCGAGCAAAACGTGAATGCCAAACGACCTAGGGATAGTCCAAACGACAGATATCTATGGCACCTGAGATTAGGTCATATAGCAGAAGATAGGATTAACAAATTGGAGAAAAATGGGCTATTGAGTCCATTGACTTTTGAGTCATATCCAACTTGTGAATCTTGTCTTCAAGGCAAAATGACTAAACTCCCTTTTGTTGGACATGGGGAGAGGGCCACAGATCTCCTTGCCCTAGTACATACTGATGTGTGCGGCCCATTTCGATGTGCCGGCTAGAGGCAATTTTGTCTACTTCATTACCTTTACCGATGATCTGTCTAGGTATGGGTATGTGTATCTTATGAGACATAAGTCTGAAGCTTTTGAAAAGTTCAAAGAATTCAGACATGAAGTAGAAAAACAAACTGGAAAACCCATTAAGGTTCTTCGATCAGATCGAGGAGGTGAATACCTTAGCCGGGAATTCCTAGACTATCTTAAGGAAAATGGCATAGTCTCTCAATGGACTCCACCAGGAACACCTCAACTCAACGGGGTTTCAGAATGGAGAAATCGGACTCTATTGGATATGGTTCGATCCATGATGAGCTTCACAGACCTCCCTGATTTTCTTTGGGGACATTCATTATTAACTTCAATCTATTTACTGAATAGGGTTCCCTCTAAAACCGTTCCTACCACACCGTATGAGATATGGCACGGTAAGAAACCAAGTCTGAGTCATCTCAGAATTTGGGGTTGTCCGGCTCATGTCAAAAGACAACAAGCGGACAAGTTAGAGTTTAGGTCCTTTAGAGCTCGATTCATAGGATATCCTAAAGAGTCATTAGGATACTATTTCTACATTCCAGAAGACCACAATGTGATTGTGAGTCGACATGCCATATTTCTTGAAAAATAGTTTATTCAAGATAGCGGCATTGGAAAGCAGATTAAGCTTGATGAGAAAGTCTCACAAGCAGAAACGAGCTAAGGACCAAGTGGAACCAAATCAGGTTGAGCCAATAAGAACACTACCTCCTCCACCTCGTAGATCGGAAAGAGTTTTCCGTCCCCCTGAAAGATACTTAGGTATTATTTCAGAGGATGTAGAGGAAATGTTCCTCATAGGTAATGGTGCTCATGGTGATGATCCCAAAACCTACAACGAGGCGATATCAGATATCGACTCCGAGAAATGGCTTGAGGCAATGAAGTCAGAAGATTCGACTCGATGCACTCAAACCAAGTCTGGACCTTGGTAGATCCACCAGAAGGTATAGTACCTATTGGGTGTAAATGGATCTTCAAGAGAAAGATTGGTGCAGATGGGAATGTGGAGACATTCAAGGCTAGACTGGTGGCAAAAGGTTATAGTCAACGTGAAGGCATTGACTATCAGGATACCTTTTTTCCGGTAGCTATGCTAAAATCCATCCGCACATTGCTTGCCGTTGCAGCCTATTTCGATTATGAAATATGGCAAATGGACGTGAAAACGGCATTCCTAAATGGATATCTTGAGGAAGATATCTATATGGAACAGCCGCTAGGTTTCACATCCAGTGATACTGATCACAAGGTTTGCAAGCTGCAAAGGTCCATATATGGACTTAAGCAAGCATCTCGGAGCTGGAACACTCGTTTCAATGATGTGATCAAAAAGTTTGGTTTCATCAAAAATGAAGAGGAACCATGTGTTTTCAAAAGGGTCAGTGGGAGCGCTGTTGTCTTCCTCGTATTGTACGTGGATGACATCCTCCTTATTGGGAATGATATTCCCATGTTGACATCAGTCAAGATGTGGTTGTCCAAGGAATTCTCCATGAAAGACCTAGGTGAAGCATCCTTTATTCTAGGAATTAAGGTCTATAGGGATAGACCGAATAGGATGCTAGGACTTTCACAGAAGATGTACATAGAGGAAGTACTAAAGAGGTTTAGTATGGAAAACTCTAAGAGGGGATTAATACCCTTCAGACATGGTATTCATCTTTCCAAGAAGATGTGCCCCAGCACACCTGAGGAAATAGAACGCATGAGCAAGATCCCTTATGCTTCTGCAATAGGGAGCCTCATGTATGCCATGCTATGTACACGACCTGATATAGCCCATGCTGTGAGTGTCACAAGCAGATATCAGTCAAATCCAGGTGAAGAACACTGGACTTCTGTGAAATGTATCCTTAAGTACTTGAGAAGAACTAAGGATATGATGTTGGTCTTTGGTAATGGAGAACTCCAAGTTCAAGGGATACACAGACTCGGACTTCATGTCTGATATAGATGATCGAAAGTCGACATCTGGAAGTCTGTTTGTGTGCAATGGTGGAGCTGTCAGCTGGAAGAGTTCCAAGCAAACTGTGATAGCAGATTCCACCATGGAAGCAGAATATATAGCTGCATCAGAGGCTGCAAAGGAAGCATTCTGGTACAAGAAGTTTGCTGCAGAAATTGGAGTAATGCCATCAGATGCCATTCCTCTTTACTGCGACAACAATGGCGCCATAGCCCTTGCTAAGGAGCCGAGGTCTCACCAGAAGTCCAAGCACATTGAGCGGCGATACCATCTCATCCGCGATTACCTTGAGAAAGGTTACGTTGAGGTCAAGAGAGTCAACTCCACAGATAATGTGGCAGACCCACTTACAAAGCCGTTGGGCCAGCAGAAGATCGAAGCCCACCTTGAGAAGATGGGACTTAGACTTGTAGCCAATTGGCTTTAGGACAAGTGGGAGATTGTTAGATATATGTGCCCTAGAAGCCAGAATTGGCTGACACTTGTAATACACTTCTAGGGGCAAAATTATAATTTTGACTATAATTAATAAAATGGGTTATTTTCTATCACATATGTGTATTTAGTGTCTGTGATACATCCTTTGAGTTAATGGTAATGATAATTCATATTTTCAAGAGTTGAAAATTTAAGACATGAATAATCATTATTAACTCATAAAACAGCTCCCGACCATAGGATCATCACGAGGATGGTGATTGATCCGGAAGGTTGGTGTACGATCGCTTCTCTTTAGTAGATGAGTCTTGAGTCTACGGTGTGGAGACACCGGAGCGAGAGTACAGGTACTCGTTAGAGAACGAGGGCACTGAGCGTGACCACCTCGAGTAGTCATTAGGAAGTCTACCTTCTCGTCAATGACTGACTCGATGCTGCAGTAGTGTGTCTGGTTCTTTGACCTGAGATGCATCGGCAGTTCACCTTGAGGGTGTTATAGTTTGACTACACCATTACTCGGTCTCCTAGCCATATGGAACCCTGAGGTGTATGTTGGCTATAGCATGTTCATTGTAGGAACTGGATTGCATCAAGATGGGAATCTATCTACCTCGGTGGTAGAGGAGCAGCCCTATGATGATCATGAGAATCAAGTCCAGAAGCCCATGGCCATGGCAGAGTGAAATAATAGAAAGAGTTTCTATTTAGATTTTCACATTGGACTCGAATCGAATGATTACATCATATGACAGAGACTAGGGTTTGACGAGTTCACCTTAACCCTAATCTGATCGGGGCTCAAGATAGAAGAACTTAATCACACAGGTAGCTGCACCAAGAGGTTCGCATTCAGCTCTGATGGGTTGCCACCATATACTGCTAGGTGTCACTGGTGGATTTTGGGAGCAATTAGAATGATTTAGATGATCGATCATTCTAGCTGTTCGAATCAGAAGAGTTCTGATCCATCGAAAGGAGTTTCGATGATGTCGATGATAGAGATCATGACATATCCCATTACCATACAGAACTGAACCTAACTGGGTCACACAAACAAGGGTTTGAATCTGGTGATCATCAATTGAACTGATCTAGTTCAATTGATCTGAATGAGATTCAATTAGGTTCAAGGAAATCGTGCTAGCACTCGATTGAACCTAACGTTCTTCTTTTACTATCATAAATAAGTTGTCCTGACTGAGCCAAAGGAGTTTGTGCTCAATCAGAGGCCTTCATATGGTCTGACTGGAGGTTGTCCAAGTCAGAAAAGGTTGTCTTATTTTGTAAGACATTACCTGCCATTTTTGGTCACCTGCCATTTCTTGGTTCCTTTGACTTTGGTCAAAAGTCTGACCTTTGACTGGTCAAATGTTGACCATTGACACTTTGACTTTTGTCCACATGTCATGCACCTATTGGAGAGCTGGTGGGGGCCTGTCCCCCTGCCAGAACCTGGCAAGGAGGAGGGCGCACGCCACCCTTAGGCGTGTGCCCAAGTTGGAGGCGCCTAGGAGTCCTTGTTGGACAAGGACTCCACCTCCCTTTTGGATTCAATCAATTAGAGTTCTACTAAGAATCCAGTTTGACTGGTCTTAGGCACCCTCTAAGGAGGAATCCAGGGGACTCTATTCCAACCAATCAGATTTAGATCTGATTTCACAAAGGGTTGTGATTGGTTGAGAGGAAGAGGAGTTGGATCACGCTTAGTCTATAAATAAGACCCTGCGCCCAACTCAGATTCTAATGCAATTAGAATAGAGATTTCCCACGCCCCAAGGCTGCCTCTCCCCTCTTCCTCCATGCCTAAACTTCTTCCTCCCTTCTCCTCTCCACGTCCAAAAGAGTTTTGGACTTAGGTTGGTGCGTTCCAGATCAAAAGAAAGGCGATCAAAAGAAGAAGGCTGCACTGCTGCAAAGGACGACTGCTGATCTTCAAAAGAGTTTTGAAGATCCTCCAGATCAGATCCAGATCTGATTTTTGGAGGCGTGATAGAGAAGAAGAGGATCTTCAGATCCAACCCGAGTGGATATCGGTAGAGGCCAGGCGCTTGCATGGCTAGATCCAGAACCTTCCGCTGCAATCAGGATCATCTACAGGGTAATAGAATTATCCAAATCAGGTAAATTAAATTTGATTTAATTTATCTTATTTTATTTTATTTATTAAAATAATAAGAATCAGATCTGAAACATATCAAGATCTGATTGGGATCAAGAATATTTTTTTTGAAATATATCTCTTGATCTGATCAGATCTGGATGAACCTAGACCGGGAAATCAGGATTTTCCTTCATATTTCTGCAGAAAATCAAAATCTAAAGAAAGAACTTAAAAAATATAAATCTATAGTCGATAAGTTTATATTAAGTTATGAAAAACTATAATTATTACTCAATAATCAAAAAGTTATTTTTAATAAAGTTGGAATTGATTTTAGAACTCAAAAGAAACAGAAATTTATAAAGAATTTCTTTGTAAATGGTCCATCTTTAGCTCTACAAAAACCAATCTATTTTTGCTATTAAAAATCTGGACATAAATCTTATATTTATAATTTAAAAAAAATAAAAAAAATAGTCTAAATATTAAGAAGGTATGGATTTTTAAAGGAACCATGGTTACTAACCTTAAAGGATCTAAGATGACTTGGATACCTAAAATTCTCACTTAATTTTTGTTTGTTGGTGTGTCTTGCAGCCGATAGAAAGAAAAAAATGATATCTAGATAGTGGTTGCTTAAGGCACATGATGGATGAAAAGAAATATTTCATCACCCTAGAAGCTAAAGAAGGAGGAATAGTGACCTTTGGTGATAATGACAAAAGACACATCATCGAAAGTGGTAAAATATGTATCACTCCTATATTTATAGATAATATACTATTAGTAGATGGATTAAAGCATAATTTATTGAGTATTACTCAACTTTGTGACAAAGAATTTAAAGTTATTTTTGAATCACTCATATGCATTGTCACTAGTCCTATTGATTATAGTATAGCTCTTATTAGACATAAGCATGGAAATGAATAGTTAGTAGATTTAGATGACTCTTCCACCAAAAGAATCCAATATTTAGTTGCAATAAATACTAAGACCAATAAAAATAATTGGCTATGGCATCATAGACTAGAACATGCTAGCATGGATTTGATTTTTAAACTAATCAAAAGAAATCTTGTAAAAGATTTGCCAAAATTTAATTTTGAGAAAAATAAAATATGTGATGTATTTTAATTAAAAAAAATTAGAAGCTCTTTCAAATCAAAAAAATATTATTTCAACTTCTAGATCTCTTGAACTACTTCACATTGATTTATTTGGACCAACTAGGACCACAAGCCTTAGTGGTAAGAAATATGGACTTATAATTATAGATGATTTATCGAGATTTACTTGAATTTTATTTTTAGCACAAAAGAATAAAGCATTTTTTATATTTATTAAGTTTTTCAAGAAAGTCTTAAATGAAAAGAATCTCTCTATTGTTTGTATTAGAAGTGATCATGAAACGGAGTTTGAAAATTGATATTTTGAAACTTTTTATAATAAAATGGGGATTGAATATAATTTTTCTGCTCCTAGAATATCTCAACAAAATAGAATTATTGAAAGAAAATAAAATTCTAGAGAAAATGGCCCAAGCCATATTGTGTGAAAGCCATCTTTCAAGATATTTTTGGGCTGAAGCTATTAATATAGCATGTTATGTTCTAAATAGAGCATTAATAAGGTCGATATTAAAGAAAACTTCTTATAAACTTTAAAAAAATAGAAAATTCAATATTAGCTATTTTCATGTTTTTGGTTGCAAATGCTTTGTTCTAAATAATGGCAAAGATAACTTAGGCAAATTTGATGCAAAATCTGATGAAGGTATCTTCTTAGGATATTCTACCTCTAGTAAAGCATATAGAATTTTTAACAAATGTATATTAGTCATTGAAGAGTCTGTACATGTGGTATTTGATGAAACTAACAACTTACCTTCTAGAAAAGAGGATATAGCTGATGATGATGTAGGAATCATTGAGAAAGGAGTGAAGAAAATTATGCTTAAGGAATCAACAATTCAAGATAACAAAGAAAAAAAGCTGAACCAAAAGATGAAAAACTTGATGATACTCAAATTCAAAGTCTACCAAAGGAATGGAGGTATGTACTTGGCTATCTCAAAAATCAAATTATTGGTGATCCATCACAAGGGATAAGAACTCATGCATCCTTAAGAAATATCAATAATTATTTAACCTTTGTATCTCAAATTGAACCAAAAATAATAGAAGAAGCTGAAAATGATCCAAACTAGATAAATGCAATGCATGAAGAATTAAATCAATTTGAAAGAAATAGAGTTTGGAGTCTAGTTGATAGACTAAGTGACCATCCAGTAATTGAAACCAAATGGATATTAAAAATAAGCTAAATAAAAATAAAATAATTACTAAAAATAAAGCTAGATTAGTAGCTAAGGGGTATAATCAAGAAGAAGGTATTGATTTTGATGAAACCTTTATCCTAGTAGCTAGATTAGAAGCAATTAGGCTACTACTTATATTTGCATGCTTTATGAATTTTAAATTAAACTAAATAGATGTTAAGAGTGCATTTTTAAATGGATACATAGCTGAAGAAGTATATGTAGAATAACCATCCTAATTTGAAAGTCATGAATATCCTAATCATATTTACAAATTTTATAAGATACTTTATGGTTTAAAACAAGTCCCTAGAGCATGGTATGAAGATTAAGTAAATTTTTAATTGATAATGAATTCTCTAGAGAAAATATTGATAAAATTCTATTTTTAAAGAAAAAGAATAAGAACTTATTAGTAGTATAAATTTATGTAGATGATATTATTTTCGGTGCTATTAATGAAAATTTTTGCCAAGAGTTTTTCAATCTTATGCAGAAAGAGTTCAAGATGAGCATGATGGATGAATTAAACTTTTTTTTTGAACTCTAGATCAAGCAGAGTGAAGAGAAGATCTTTATCAATCAAATAAAGTACACAAGAAAAATCTTAAAAAAGTTTGGAATGGAGAACTCAAAATCAATTGGCACATCTATGTGTCCCTTTTACAAGCTTGATAAGGATGAAGATGGTAAGAAAGTTGATACTAAATTATAAAGAGGTATGATAGGATCATTACTTTATCTTACTGCAAGTAGACCTGACATTATATTTAGTATTTGTATGTGTGCTAGATATCAATCTAATCCTAGAGAACTCATGCTTTAGCTGTTAAAAGAATATTTAAATATTTATTTAGAATACTTAATGCTGGACTTTGGTATGATAAATTATCATCTTTAGAATTAATTGAATATACTGATTTTGATTTTATTGGATGTAAGTTAGATAGGAAAAGCACTAGTGGCACTTGTCAATTTCTTGGAGTTAATCTAATTTCATAGTTTGGCAAGAAATAACACTCAGTAGCATTATCTATAGCTGAAGCTGAATATGTTGCTGCTGAAAGTTGTTGTGCTCAAATCTTATAGATTAAACAATAACTTGAAGATTTTGGTAAAAAACTTAATAAAATTTCAATAAGATATGATAACACTAGTGTAATTAATCTAACTAAAAGTCTAATTCAATACTTAAGATCCAAACATATTAAAATAAGATACCATTTCATAAGAGATCATGTGTAAAATAATGATGCGATGCTTGAATTTGTTAGTACAGATAAATAATTACCAGACCTCTTCACTAAATTTCTTAATGAAGAGAGATTTAGCATAATTAGAAGAGAAATAGGAATGTGCTATCACTCAGATTAAGGTTAAAACTAGATTCTCTTCATCCAATAGCTCTCATATAAATTAGAAGTCTCTCTACTACTCTCTAAGGATCTTATCCAGTGAATTTGCTCATTGGTTTAAAATCATGCCCCCTCTCCAAACTTTCAAAAAAAAAAGATCTCATATTTCATAAGTCTATTAATTTATCAGACTCATTTCTCAACAATCTCTCAATCAGATGCACCTATTCTTTCTTTGTAAAACTCAAAATTTCATACTACTTAGAGTGGACTCATGATCGACTCATGGTCGACTCTAGCGAAAGTCGACTTATGAAAACCTAGAGTCGACTCATGGTCAGAAACCTAGTTTTTAAATTCGAGTCCTCTTCTCCTCGTCTCGCTTCACCCTCTCACTATTGAATCCTAGACTCCTTCCAAAGCCATGAGGGACCCTCCACTAATACCTCCACCTATCCCCTTCCCGATTTCTCTTGGATTCATCCTTCACTCATGTAGAGTAGGGCCTGGGAGAAAAATCCTTGTTGTCCGAAGAAGACTACAGTTGATTGAGTAGCATGAATCTCCAAGCGATGGTGATTCCAACTACAACGAAGGTAATCCTATCCTCCAGTCACCTGCTCTTCTCTCTCCCTCTCTACTAGACCGACAAATGACAACCAGAAGGAATGTGGATTTTCATTTCTTTTATCGAAAGGGATTGAATATTAGCGGATGAATCCGAAACCAGTAGTGGAAGTGTTTCTTCTCCATCAACCAACCCACCTATCATCATTTAGTTAGAGTGTTCTATAGATGCATGACTAGAGAAAAGAATGATTTGAAAAGTATGGTAAAGAGAGTCACCTTTCGCCTCACATCTAAAGATTTGGATAGATTTGAGGTCTGCCCATAGAAGGATTAGCACCGCAACACCCATTTGATAGGAATTTTGCTCTTAGGTTGATTACTGGACTGAGCAACGTAGAAGGAATCACAAAATTGGAAGCGAATAGTTTGCCCATTTAAATGAGAGTTCTGAGCCACATAGTTGCACGAATTATATTCTCCAAGACTGGCCAATTCGATCTAGTTCCAGATAGAGTTATTAGCATTATGGACTATATTTTTCAAGATATACAACTTAATTCCCACTATTGATTTTTAGATAGATGAGGGATGGAGTAGATAGGGCCAAAGCATGTCTTCTTTATGGTATGGCCCTGACCTTGGTCTTTAGGAAGGTTGGGATTGATTTTGAGGAAGAGTTTTCTTTACATTTGAGACATACTGACATATATGGGGAGAAAATACTTACTAGGATGAGCTATCAAAAGCTGAATGATGGATGGATTAAGAGAGCTTCTAGATAAGAGCAGCCCCAGATTCTAGATGGAGCCGAATCGAGTTAGGCTGTAGATATTCCTCCGACATGATCTCTGACTGAGACAATAGCAGATCCATTCACCACTCCTCTAGATCGATCAGCTAGAGTTCATCCTCCACTAGCTCAGACTGATGATGATCAGGCGGCCTGGATCACCCACTCTATTTTAGATGGATTGAGACCACATATGGAGGGGATCCAGACTGAGATAGCTAGACTAGTATCTGAGGTTAAACATCTGACTCAGCTTATGGAGCAGAGAGAGAGATCTAGTATGTCCCCAGATATGATCATATCATTCTTAGCTTCTATGAGATAGCTGATGGATATTCTGAGGATCCATGCTCCACCAGGATCGGCAGCAGCAGCGACCGTAGCAACAGCATCAATAGCAGCAGAGGCAGTGGCTGAGGCAGCAGTATCAGCAGCAGCCGCTGAGATAGTTGAAGCAGAGTCAGACATTTTTTTTGTTCCGCCTCCAGTTTTTGAGCCTCCTTCTAGTGCATCCAATCAGCTACCTACCACACAGCCTCCTCCTAGACCTCTTAGGACATATTTTCGAGCTAAAGGTCCATCCACTTGCACCAGGAGCAGGAGAGTGGCTAGAGCCAGCTCCTCCACCACACTAGATATTCTATCTGATCGATCTACTAGGAGTTAGGTTATCTTATATAGGTCTTAGTCTATATCTATATGGTGTATTAGGATTTAGTCATGGTATTATGACTTAGACATGATATGTTGTCCGTATCATCTTGTTGTTGATGATACTTTTTCTTAAGATCTTGTTTGTGTTGTATGGATGCACTTGTACTGCTTGGATATCTTTTTGTATGCAGTACATATCCTTATGAACTATGTATTTTTTTTTAAATATGTATCAATATTTTTTTTTCTTACTATTCATTCTTTGATGATGACAAAAAGAGGGAGAAAAAGATAAGCATAAAGAAAAAGGGAGCACACAAAAATGAAGGAGAAAAAGACAAGCATAAAGAAAGGGGGAGCACACACAAAAATAAAAGAGAACAAGATAAAGCATAAAGAAAGGGGGAGAAATACAAATAAAATGATACAAATGTAACAAATGACATATATTTTAAAATTTTGAAAATGTGACAAATATATATTAATATTCTAAAAATATGGCACAAAATAGGAACAAAATGGCACATCAATGGTACATACAATAAAATTTTGAAACATCTAAATTGGTGGCACATTTTACTTTCAACGAATAGAAAGGAAGAGGATCCTTGAAATCAAAATAATAAATCACTACAAAATGGATGAACTTGTATATAATCTAAATTTGCATTAGTTATAGATATAGAATGCTACTTTCTTCACTCTAAATACTTTTTAAATTTATAAATGTTATGCATAAACTTAAAGATTTTGTCATCATCAAAAAGGAGGAGAATATTGACCCTAGGTATGATTTTGATGAATAACAAAATATTTAAGTCAATTTTTGGTACTAACAACTTAGTTGGAATGTTTAAGATAAAGTTCAGGAAGATAGGAATCCCTTTCAATGATGCTTCATGTTTGATTGAAAGAACCAAGAAAGAGAAGCAAAAAAAGATCAAGCCAAACATTTTGAAAGAGTATTGAGTCATGAATCAACTCAAAAAAAATTTAAAGATAAATTTGGCATGATTTCAGCATTTGGCATAAATTAGGAGTCGACTCCAGATTGATAGGAGCTGACTCATGGGCTCAAACAAATAATAGACTCAAAATAGAAGATTTTAGTATGAACCCTATTGCAAGAGTCGACTTATGGAAGAGTCGACTCATGAAAAGTAGGAGCTGACTCCCATCTTAGAAAAGACACCAGTCCAAGAACAGAATATTGAAATTTTCACCCTGCGACTGGAGTTGACTCACAAAGTCCAGGAGTCGACTCCAGCACGCAGAATTGGCACGGGACAGAAATACATTGAGTTAGAATTCTTCATCCTGTAGCTGGAGTCGACTCAAGGTTTTGGAGAGTCGACTTTCGAGCTTCTGACAGTCCCAATGGCTAGTTTCTAGAATTGTCCAAATTTCATTTTGGATGCTTTAAACAACTTTTTCTGGCATTTCAACGGCTACAAATCTATTTTTGGACTTCTTAACTTGTATTAGAAGGCTTCTAAGATCAGATTAAGGCTTGAAAACTCAAGATATAAATGCAAAAAAGTGGAAAATATTAAAATAGATTTTCAAAAATTATGTTCTATCCAAATAGTGAGCCTTAAAGAGCCTTCATTACTATTCAATCACTCAACCAGCTGTGCAATCAAGGCATTCTCAAGTGAAGAAAGGGAGCATTCATTGCAAAAGCCCTCTAACTACTCAGCTTGTGCATGAAAGCTTCAAATTTGCTCTTCCAAAGGAGTTTGCTATTGTTTTAAATTTTTACATTCTGAAATCTTTGTATTTCAAATTTCAAAAGGCTGAAACTTAGGAGATAGGCTCATCCAAGCCTTGAATTAGATTTGTACAAGTCTAGAAGTGGCTTGAAGTTGGTTAGCCCACAAAACCAACTGAGTTTAGATTGTGAACCCAAAAGAAAAATAATCTTGCTATAATCTTGAAGATTATAGTAAAATTCTTAAGTGGAGAACTTGAGGAGTGGACGTAAGTATTGGGTTTAACACTGAACTACTATAAAAATCTTATGGCTTTGTGTGTATGATTTTCTTCATTAGCTATTATTATTTTTTGTTCATTTAATCACTGTATTTTTAGCATAGTAGTATTTTAATTCTGTACATACACTTAGTAATCTAAAAATTTTTGAAAAATCCGTTTCACCCTCCTCTTGGGTTATTTTTCTGGGCAACACCTATGCCTCTCTTTATAGAGTGGGGGGTAGTCAAGTGTTACCTTCAAGTTCGGTAATAGAAGTGGAGAATTAGTGCCCACAATCGTGAGAATCATGGGTGGTGGGTTATAGGCGTTAATTATGTAACATTAACTCATGTGCCCGTGGTTTAAGAAAACTACTAGAGATTTTAAGAGGTTATCTTTCATTTTCTAACAGTCTGATGGCTTTGGACCTCATTTCCTATCGTCGGTGAGATCCTAATCCTGAAGTCAGTATGCTTCCGATTTGGGGGTTGGAAAGAAGCCGATATCTAAGGGAGTCCTTTATCTTTCTTTTGAGTCATCGATAAGGTGTTCGAGATAAGTGTTCAGTCACAATTAGATGAGGGGAAGGTCGGGTCGGGCGGCCGACTCCCCCTATAACACAGCCATATCTATAGCGAAGCTAATCTTGGTGCCAATCAAGCTTTGAACTATAGAGTATTTGTTCCTCTTACCCCATTGTGATGTTAAAATTTACCCTTAGGGTTCATTTGGTTGGGGTATATCAGATTATGGGATGATCTCATAATTCATAGGAATCATTTATCTAAAAAAATGATTGCAAAGAAAAATAATTTTTACCATTTTTGGTTGGTGAAAAAATTACTTCAAAAATTAATATCAAAAAAGGATTATTACGTTTGATTGGAGGTAATCCAACATAGAAATATGATCAAATTTATAAGTATATCCTTCAATATAAAATAATTTTTAATACTAAAATAGTATTGTCATCTCTAATTAGTTTTTATATGCTGACTATAATCACATAATCCTTTGCATAATGCCATTTCTATCTTAATTTTTTATAAAAGCTCTTTATTGAATAAATTTTGAAGAATATTAAAATAAAGTCAATGATTATATATGTAGTTTTATTAGGATATTTTTGTTAAATATGGATTACCATCACTCAAGAATTTATCAAATACTAATCCCTCATGGTATTTATTTTACCTTCTCTCTTAGGAAAATAAGTATGGGTCTATCAATTTTTTACCATCTCTCTCATCCACTTTTCATACCAAATATGATAATCTAATATAAAAATTATTTTTTCATGCCAGATTATCTCCAACCAAATAGCCCCTTAGAGACATTCATTCTCCTAAGCACTACTACAAAGATGGCCTATGGCAATGGTTTTCAAAACCACTACCATAGTACCTACGGCAGCGATTTTCGTTAACTGCTGCTATAGGTCAGACCTATAGCAGCGGTTTTGGTAACCGTTGCTATAGGTCCGATATATAGCAGCGGTTAACGAAAATCACTATCGTAAGTTGGATCTATAGCAGCGGTTACAAAAAATCGCTGCCATAAGTCGACCTATAGTAGTGGTTCATTGTAACCACTGCCATAAGTTAGATCTATAGCATCGGTTAGTAGGAACCACGACTATAATCTGATTTATGACAGTGGTTAATTGTAACCGCTATCATATATATATATATATTTAAAATATTATATAATTTTAAAATTTAATATCCATCTTCATCATTCATTATCTAAATAATTATTATTAGAGTGTTGTTGCAAAAGGTCGCCTCGATCCGATGGCCCTAGCTTCGTCGATCAAAATAATTTAATTTCGATGATCACGAACGACGATGCAATAATTTGATAGATGAAGATCTCTGATGGAATCAAAAATCTATAATGATGATCTCGGTGATGTTTGTAGCGTACTATCAAAGTTTTACTTTAATCGGATATCGTTATCTTGGTTAATTTAGTATAGATTAGTTTCGATCGTTAAATGATAAACGATTGATCAAAGGACCAAACAGTGTCCGATTATGAGATAATTTTTTTATAAATGATCTTGGCTACTACTTTAATCATTTTTTATGATGATGATTATAAAATTCAACTTGTGAGATGAAGAACGATCTAAAACTATACATCTCCTGATAACCATTCTGAAACTTCACTGGTTGTTATGCTCGTGCTTTTACAATATCTGCTTAACATGAATAATTTATACGAAAATAATTTAAATTTTACTATCATCACCATATAAAATATTTAAACTTATAATAAAAATTATTTAATTGAAAAATTGACTCATAATCGAATACTGTTTAATCCTTTGATCGCTTGTTTCTAATTTAACGATTGAAATTATTCCATACAAAATTAACTATGATAACGATATTCGATTAAAGTGAAACTTTGATAGTATGCTACAAACATCATCAAGATTATCGTTGCAGATTTTTGGATCCATCGAAGGTTTTCATCTATCAGATCATCGCATTATCGTTCGTGATCGTTGAAATTAAATTTTTCTAATCGATGAAGCTAGGGCCATCGGATCGAGGCGATCTTTTGCGATGACACTCTAATGATAATTATTTAGATAATTAAAGGTGAAGATGGACATTAAATTTTAAAATTATATAATATTTAAAGAAAAAATAAAAAAAAATATTTTCAACCTATGGCAGTGGTTATCAAAAATCGCTGCTATAAATCTACGGTAGTGGTTATAGAACCGCTGCCGTAGATCTATGACAGCAGTTTTGGATAACCACTGTTGTAGATTTATGGCAGCGGTTCTATAACCGCTACCGTAGATCTATGGCAGCGATTCGATAACCGTTGCCGTAGGTTAGGTTAAAAATTCTCAAATTTTTTCTTTTCTTCTGTGCGTGCTCAATCTCTCTTGCTCTCTCTCCCCCTCCTCTTCATCATCGGTGAGGCTCCTCCTCCCGACCGGCATTGCCCCTCCTCCCCCTCGACTGACGTCGCCCCTCCTTCTCCCTCGATCGGTGCCGCCCTCCCTCCCCCTCCCTCTCCAACCCCTTCATCCCGACCGCCCCTTCCTGCCCCCCGCCACCCCCACCCCTCCATTCGACCCTCCTCGGCCTCCAATGAAATCGCCCTTCGACGAACCCCCATCCGATCCTTCCTCAGCCTCCTGCGAAATCCCCCCTCCGACGAACCCCTCCACCTCGCTTCCCCTGCGACCATGTCTCCATCCACCCGGCCCAGCGAACCCATCCGACCCTTCGCCCGCACCCCCCACCACCACCATTTGACCCTCCCCGGCAAGTGCGAAGCCTCCTTCGATCTCCTCATCACTGTGCCCCCTCCCCTAGCCCCCATCCCCGGCCATCCTTGCTCTCTCTCTTTTTTTTCTTTTTCTCTCTTCTCTATCTCACTATCTTGCTTTTATTTCGTAGGTTACCTCTAGTGCCGTCATCGTCCTCCTCTAGCATCATCGTTAGCGACCCTCGGAGCTTTCGGTGCGACCCGCTCTCTATAGCCAGGTATAATTTTTTTTAATTTTATAGTATTATTTATTAATCATATATATTTATAATAATTTATAAAATATTTATAATAAATATTATAAATATTTATTATAAATATTATAATTATCTGCATGTCATAGTTTTTGGGTCGTGCCATGGCCTTGGGCCTTGGCATGCCATGGACGGTTGTGGACTAGATCTGTCAACGGATTGGGTTTCGGATCGAAATCTGGATATTCAGATCTGGATCTAATTTTAATTATTGGTATCAGATCCAAACTCGAATATCCGATGGGATCTGTACTTGAGAGAGGAAGGGAGGGATCCGACCTCGCCGCCATCATTGGGATGGAGGGGGTCCGGCCTCACCGCCATCATTGGGAGGGAGGGGGTCCAGCCTTGCCAGCGAGGGAGATCGAGAGAGGGAGAGTGGGAGATCGAGAGAGCGAGAGAGGGAGGGAGGGGGTCCAGCCTCGCCGGCATCACTGGGAGGGATGGGGTCCAACCTTGCCGATGAGGGAGATCGAGAGAGTGAGAGAGGGAGGGATGGGGTCCGGCCTTGCTGATGAGGAAGATTGAGAGAGGGAGAGAGGAAGATCGAGAGATGGAAAAGCTAGGAGGGAGGGGTTCGGCCTCACCACCATCGTCGGTGAGAGAGATCGAGAGAGGGAGTGATTGAGGGGATGGCACACAGCCGAGCCAACTCGGATATGCAGCCGAGTCGGCTCGAGCCGTGATCGAGTAGGCTGGGGGAGGACCCTAACCGAATGTCTCAGGCATAGAGCCAGCTATCTCAGGCATGGAGTCGGCTTAGCTTTCGAACGAATAGAATTTGATATGTCATGATGTTATATTGATTAATGTTCATTAATGTTGTAGGTCACGATAGCACCAAAATGCCATCTAGCTTTCACCCCTGCCTCTCAGCGGGTTATGCATAGTTCCACATCCAAGGAGCAGTCGGAGCATACTCCGTTCACCTCAACATCGGCTGCTCAGGGACCTTCACCACCGGCATCTACTCCACCGATGGCATCTACTCTACCGATAGCTGAGCCTCTACCATCGCAGGCATCTGAGTGTATGTTTTTATTATATTAGCACAACTTTATTTTTTATATAGTATTTATACACTTATATATTTGCATAATATATTTGCATTGCAGGTGCATCATCCAGTCGGATATTTTACGGTCCCATACGTATGGCACACGTGTGGATCCGTCAGCATCAGGTGATGGTGCAGTATGATGCAGAGGGGATGCCGGTAGGGAAGACCACGTGGGACATGCATTCCTTTTTGGAGTGCTTATGAGGTGGTCGGACATCATTCCCGTAGAGTCCAGAGACTGATATTTGATGGATGTTGCCATCAGGGACTGGATATGGGAGGAGATATGAATAAGTACGCACATCTTAGTTATATTTATGCATTTTATATGTTTACAATATATATATTTGATTAGAATAATTTTGTAACTGATTTTTGATAAATTTGTGTAGAGGAGGTACGACTTTTTCGATCACGAGAGGGCTTGAGATGTCCGATTGAAGAAGATCGAAAAGTTGTACCGGGGTTATAAGGTCAAGCTCCATAGAGGATGGCTCGAGCACTGACGAGACACTCTGGAGGAGCTTTTTTTCTGGATACAGGATTGTCCTCCGAGTCAGTGGGAGAGGATTGTTAGACACTGGAAGAGCCAGGAGTTCGCGGTAAAATTTCTAACTTTTAAATTTTTTAATATACTTAAAATTTTATTTAAATATTTTTTAAATATTTATTATTTATTTAAATACTTATTAGGCTACTTTCCATCAGAACCAAGAGAACTGTGCAACCCAGGAGTATATGCACATTCTAGGCCGCGAGTCTATAGCCAGTCGTGTGCATAGAGAGATAATTAATTCTAAATCTTACTAGATAAATTAAATTTATACTTTTTATCATCTTTCTGATAAATTTATTCTTTATTATAGCTGATGAGAGATGGGGTGCTGTCTAGCCATAGTGAGATCTTCCAATCCAGCCGCACGAACAAGACGGACAGACCGATGAACGCCGCGATCGGATGTATTTTTATAAATATTAAATATATTAGTATATATGATTAATATTATAATATTTTTTATAAAATTTTATTTTAATTTATAATTATAGGATCAGTTAGGTACACTCACGAGCGAGGGCCCGAATACCTCTAGGCCCCATGACCATCTGTCTCAGGTCTTGGGGTCTAAGCACTCTGGGAGGATCCGATGCCGGTTTGGACATATGCCGATGAGCTACTGGTCCGAGGCGAGTGTCTCCTCACAGACTTTCGGTATCGTCAGTTGGGAGGAGCCGTTGGTACGGGCAGATCATGCTACGATGCGGGCATATCGAGCTGAGGAGCGCGCATCTCATCTGGAGGGTATCGTGAGAGATATGATATCAATGCTCAGCGCACGTTTTAAAGTCACGGGCTTCGAGGATATGTTAGCCCACATTCCAGTTCTAGTTTCGGCTCCGGCTCTCGGTGACGACGACGATGATGATGTAGATTTAGGAGACTTTTGATGTATTTTATTTTTTTTAAAAAATATTGTAATAAATTTTATTCAGTAATAAAATTTTAGCATTTCAGAATAATTTATGTTTATTATATTTTCTTGTGTTATATATCTATATTTATCAGATAAAATATATAAAAAAATAAAAAATTTATTTTTTAATTATTCAAGATCTACAACAGCGATTTTATAATCGTTGTCATATCCATGCCAATCACTGCCATAGGTCCGGTGCCAACTGCTATACTAGACCTATTACAACGGTTAAGAAACCGCTGCTATAGATTATCTATGGTAGCGGTTATGTAATCACTGTCATATATATTCTATGGCAGCGATTATATTATCGCTGCGATAGGTCGATCTATTACAACGGTTTATAAATCTCTGCAATAGGTAATTTATGGTAGCGGTTCTAATAAACGCTGTCATAGAGTTATAGCGATGGTCGCAGTAGCAGTGGTTAGAAAATTATTGACATAGTCTATAACAGCGATCTTTTTTGTAGTAGTGAAGTCCGCACTACCTTAAAATGTAATCTGGTAGACACGAGCAACAAGCCTTGTACAGGTATCATGTATTTTCTCATGTAAAAGGGAATCATTTTGAACATATAATACAGATATACATAGAAAAAGGGCTGAATTATAACCGAAACATCTAGCATGTCGCCATGGCCTTAAGGAAGTATATAACTACCAGCTACAAGGTTATCTAAATGACGACTAGAATCTTTGATGACTGGAATTTCTTACAGGTGGAACATCTACATGATTTTCTTAGATGAGTAAATATAGAAAGAAGAGACAGGAAAACAATGGATAATCAGGAACATGCAGAAATATTTACTTTCTCTTTGCCGTGGAACTGGTTACGTTGGTGCGAAGCTCAAATAGATGTGAATGGGAAGTTATTGGTTCTTAATATTGCAATATGCCATTATCTTTCTTAATAGTTAATGGTGATTATTTTATTTTTAGGTTGGTCAGGCACTGGGCATTACAACTGCTTGCTCAAAGCATCGTCTCGACGCCCCTTGTATGAGTGGCTGTTTGTCGTTAATAAATTTCTTCTCCTGGATACCAGTCTTTATTCCTTGAACTAATGTTGCCTTATTGCCTCTCCAGGTGTCTCGGAAGTATTAGATGTGCCCAAGCTGCAGAACATTTTGATTGGTCCGCGTGTTGGCATCGGGTTTGCATTGCCAGAGCACGTCGGCACACGGTGGAGGTTCGCCATTGCTGGTGGTCCACTTCAAGTGCCCCAAGGAGCACTCTCAAGCCGCCACGATGGCAAGAGGCAGCAGCGTAAGTTCCATTGTTTTCTGCCTTTACTCTGGCATGTGTCGTATCTGGAGGCCATGAGTAGATTAGAAGCATGTTGAGGTAGAATGTGCAACACTTAAATTTAATGATAGGATATAGCTGGTCTTATTCAACAACAATGATCTTTGTACAGAAATTACTTATTTCTTTTTTGCTTTAAAAAAACATGTATAAAAAATTAATTGTGAAGGATATTTTGTTGAATTGGCCCTGGTTAAGGGCGCATTTTAAAAGTTCGGGAGTTTTCATCAGAAATTTTTCTGAAGCATAAGCAATATGTGCATATTGGAAACATCTATCGGTTTTCTGTTCTGGAAGACAAATTCTTAAGGATGCGTTACTATTTATAGAATTTTGCCTGTTTATATTGATGGCTTTATTTCTTAATGGCAATGATGGGTGTTGTTTGAACAACACTCCAGATCTCGATTAAAATTCTCCGGTTTAGCTTTGTCGGCTAGTTGATATAACTGTGATTATTGGCTAATATAGTGAAAAAATTTAAAAGATAATAACAGTGATGGCCTTTTTGGTAAATCACTGTTGACATAATACAACATTATTTTCTGAATAATTTAAATAATTTAAAGAGTCTCAATTCATGTTGGTTTTTGTATTTAGAGGAGGAGGCCGGCCATTATTGCTCATTGCATATGCTGATGGCAGAGGCAGACCATATGATGGCCTTATTTGACATACTTGCATAAATTGCCGTTGCTATAATACAAGATTATTTTCTGAATTAATTATAAAAGTGTAAATTTAGGTAGGCCATTTACGGTTTTTTTTTTTTGTGAAAAAAAGGATGACGGCCCATTAGGAATTGAATTTTGTGAAACTGGAAGACACCCAATTAGGAATTTTTAATTAATGAAAAAAAACAACGTCGCCTGAGAGATTCGAACTCTCGCGGGGAAACCCCATGTACTTAGCAGGCACACGCCTTAACCACTCGGCCAAAGCGACAAGGTGACTAGCTTGGCGCAGCTACCAAATGTATCTAATATTATTGAGGATTTCGAGGACCTTTCCATAATTTCCATGTCCCAACAGTGGCCGGCGAGCGCAAAGCCTCCGTCCCATCTCATAAAGGCCATCCATTGGTTGCTAGTCCACGCACCCACTGCACCAAAAGTCTTCCCCGCTCCGATTTCTCCTAGGAAAATAGGGGGAAGAGAGAGGGAGGCGGAGAGCCATGTCGTCCTCCGCCGCTCTTCCGCCGAATCAAAACAACCACGCCGCCGGCACCGGCGGTGGAGAGGGCTGTGCCGCCTCCTCCGGCGCCAGCGCTGCCGCCCATCAACAACCTCTGACCTTCTGGTGCCATGAGTGCGATATGAGCGTGACCCTTCTCCCCTCTTCTTCCCCTGCCCGTCCTCTCTGTCCCCAGTGCCGCAGCGACTTCCTTGAGGAGATGGAGCTCCCCCCTTCCCCTCCTCCCCACCGCTCCAATTCCCTAACCCTCTCCCTCTCCGACTCCGACTCCGATATCCCTGACCTCGACCTCCTTGCCGATTCACTCGATGAACCCCGCCGCCTTCGCCGCGTCCCCGCCCAGGCCTACCTCCGCCGCCTCATCCACCACCTCGCGGCCGGCGAACGACCACCCCCTCCCCTTCCCCATCCCGTCCGGGGCCCGTCCCCTGCCCCCAAATCCTCCATCGACGCCCTTCCCACTGTCCAGATCTCTGATCCCTCCCTCTTCTGCGCTGTTTGCAAGGACGAGTTCCCCCTCCAATCCGACGCCCGCCAGCTCCCCTGTTCCCACCTCTACCACTCTGATTGCATCGTCCCCTGGCTCTCCCTTCACAACTCTTGCCCCGTCTGCCGCTTCCGCCTCCCCGATGACGACTCCTCTGCCGCCGCCGACCACCGCCGGCGCCGCATGTCTGTCCGGTTCAGGAGTTTCCTTGGTGACGACGAGGACGACGACGGTGGCGGGACCCTGGCCTTCCGGACCGCGCTCCAGCATATCAGGAGGAGGCACCGCCTGGTGCTGCCGGAGCGGCCCTCGGCGTCCGCGGTGGTGGAGGCATCCCCCACCCAGATGGCGCTGGCTGAGACAGGGTCGGCCGGCCCGGCCACCAGCGGGGAAACGGTGTCCTCGGAGTGGCCCCTGGGAGGGGGAGGGGGGCCGGCAGGTGGAAGGGTGGATGATGAGGGGGATGCCGTGATGTCAGATATCAGGGAGGATTTGTTCGATTGACTGGGTTCATTTAACTTCAGAAATTGCAGGTACAGTTGATTTTGATGCTTTTTTTTTTTTGAAATTTTAATTTCAGGTACATGGTCCAGTAGAATCATTCGTTCTACGTCACATAATGAACTTTAGAAAACTGTGATTTGCAGGTAAAAGGTAATGAGATCCAGTTAACTTGGTTCTTTTAGTCATTAGAAATTGCTATAAGATCTTCACTTCACAATAATCCTGTTCACCTTAAAAAGATGGTAAGTTGATGGAGTTATGGTGAAGGCAGATTGAATTGTGGTATGAACATGATGATGTCATGTATTTGCTGTAATTTGATCCATTGAGTGTAGGTCTTTATTTTATAAGTTATTGCACTGATCTTATGCTCCTTTGCGTTATTTTATTTCTATATTCTTTTTGTTTAAATATTTAGGAAACGGTATTGAAGAATTTGGAGGGATTCATTTGATGTTGAACCTTGGCAGCAAATAAGTCCCTCAACCAAGCAGTGAGTGATTTAATTTATAGGACCTGCAGTGTCATACAGGAGATGCATCTTTGTGGTGTTGTTTAGTGGTCCGTTGAAGTATGTTGTAGTTTTGGTCGCTTTGACAGTTGGACTTTTGAAAGCTACCATGCAATCCTGAAAATGGAGCCTAAGGCCAGTCTGATAACTCACTGTCATCACTCCGTCAAACTCATACCCTGCTGCATATTTTGAGAATTCTCAAATGCATTCATCCATGCTGCTCCATTCTTGCTAAAGGTCGTGGAATTCGGTGAATTAGGACCACTGGTGCTTGATGAAAGGAACTATCCTTCATAAGGACTTGCATCTCTATCGACACTAGTATGTTATAATCTCCCTGGCTGTCTGTAGGACCCTTGGGGGCAGCTTCATCACATATATGTTGTGCTTGACTGTATCACAATAACATAATGTACCTTCCTTCTTGGTTCCAAGTGAAATCCTCAATGCTTGTGACAAAACCCTGAAAATTTTGCATGATTCATCTTCCATAGCTCTCTAAAACCTTGACTTTCACCAAATTCTTTGTTTTCTGCATATCATGTTTATTTGAGTTCATACATGGGGACTGATATGGCAAACTCTAGGAGCTTTGTGATAATAGACAAGAAGTATTCTTCCCAGAATTTGTAGCCCTGCAATCTATTCTCTCCTTTTGAACCTCCTATTTTGCTATCCATGGTCTTCAAACTTCTAATTTGCTGTCTCATGGGAACCATTAACATGTTTCAACTGTTGCTGGTACCATTTGCCAGGGTTGGCAGCCCTGGTAAGTTGTGATCAGCATGCAACTAATTTTGGTTAGAGAGCACAGCATCTTCCTGCCCGAAAATTAGAAATCTGAATTAGATTGTCTAGTGACATCCAATGGCTGTTTTTCACATGAATCATGGGGCTTAATCTGGACATTTTGTTTTAAAAGCAAAGAAAAGGGCTATCATGCTTGAGTTACCTCCGTCCAATCATTTCAGGATTTCTGTAGCAATGTCAATCATTTTGCTGATGCTATCCATCTGCTTGCTAGTAGCATGGTTACTTGTAATTCCCATTGCATGTTATTGTATGCTCCAACCATTCAAGTATTTCCTCATCTTATTGCAATCTTGCATCACAAAACTGCATTATTTACTGTTAGTTGTGGAAGAAGCTCTCAAGCAATTGATCTCCTGCTCCGAAATCAGCATTGTAAAGTCCTATGTAGGACCTCCCGCAGAAAACCTGGATCAGAAAATAAACTTTGGAATACAGACACACACACACACACATATTGGTATTTTTCAGAATGTTTCAGCACTAAGGAGCACAACCATTTTTCAGAAGGCTATAGTCAATCCTGGGTTGACAAAGATTTGCTAGATTCATCCATTCAAAAGAAGACAGAGAACTTATGAATTTTTGCAAAACTGAACTTCGTTGGACATCTAAACTTCTAGATCGCACTAATATTCCCAAATATGACTAAATAGGACTGCTCGGGTATGAAGACTCTTCTTTGCTCTTTCTTAGCGAAAAGAACAATTCAAGTCTTTTCTAAAATAGCAAAAATTGTCTCTATAGAACCCCAGATAATAAGCTATCAAATTCTCTTTGAAACCAAATGCCAGTGACTCTCCTTTGCTGGCTTCACCTAGATGTAATGCATGTCTTGTATACAATCTTCCTATTCAAAAAGGACTAAAAGCTTACTAAAGCATAGCCCCAAAATTTCATGTAGAAAATCATAAGAACTTTGAAAATACCTAACTTTTTGGCAAAAGATTTATATTTAAGATCCTTACCAATTGATGGTCACCAAAGAAAGACTCAGTTCCGGACTTTCTTATAAACCTTTCAATGCTTTACTAGGAATGCTTGATCTTTAATTCAATTGCACCAAAAGAAGGAATATGCAGGGAAGAAAGATTTCTTCTAACCCTATCTTAAAGTGGCATCTTAGTTACCTGACTTGAAGTGGATATGGTACATATATAGGACAATTTTGACTGTGAACACTAAGAAATACTAAATGAGTGTTTATGTTGGAGAGCGGAATTGCCTTTTGAATTGATAGAAGAAGGTGAAATCTATGTGATGTAAGATGGGTACGTTAGTATAACTATTTGAATAAGTCAAGGACTTGGGCAAAGAATGAAGACATGATAATATATGGATAAAAAACAGTTCAACTATTTCATGGTGGATAGAACTATGGGATTATTGATAAAGCTGTTTTATTTAATCCTTCTTTTGGATTAATGGAAAAAAGTCATATAATCAGTCACGTATGGTTGGTACCTATATGAGTGGCAGTGCATTAGTTGTGTCAGGTTTGGGTAGGGCTACAGGAGAACCTAGCTATTCATGAGCAACTCAGGCTAGGTTTGATAATTGGTTAGTTCAAGCTTGTTTCCTACAAACAAGCCAAACTCAAACATCTTTTAAACTTAGATTCATAAATGAACCAAGCTCGGACACTTTCACTTTGATTTTGTGCTTGCCCAGACTTGGTTCAGATGTCAACGGAGCAAACTTGAACCCAAGTCAATTAGTGGGCATAACTTGGCTTGTTTGCACCCCTAGAGTCAGATCAAGTTGAGGCTCAAGTGCTCTAACACTATCGGCGTTCTGAATTTAATATATTTGATAAATAGTTAAAGGTTCTAAACAATTACTCAACTTGTTAAATAAGTGACATGGCATGACATCATGCCCTACATAGCCTGTTTGATAAACAAGTAGTGTTGGCGTGCATCATATCAATTAGGATGATATATGGGGGCATGTTGGTGCTAAACTGTGTGCTAGCTAACCTTTCTTCTTTGTCATTTGAAGGACGGGGTTTCAATGATGATTAGGAGAAGAGGATTGGTAAAGGAGTTTTTGGAGTCTAATAAGGAATGATGGAAGAAGTTTCCTAACATTATGAGCATAAAAGGTTTTGCAAGATACTTATTTTTGTGTATCTTCCTCATATATCTTGTACTGCTAATTGTATGCAAAGAAAATAGGGAATCATCATCCATTCTTTTGATTCTGATTATCATTGGGATTAATGTAGAGAATTTGGTAGCTTGTGCAAGTCAGAGGAATAATTTAGTGGTAGTTATACCTTGGGTAATCAGAATAACTAAATCAGAATAACTGTCACGTATGGTTGGTACCTATATGAGTGGCAGTGCATTAGTTGTGTCAGGTTTGGGTAGGGCTACAGGAGAACCTAGCTATTCATGAGCAACTCAGGCTAGGTTTGATAATTGGTTAGTTCAAGCTTGTTTCCTACAAACAAGCCAAACTCAAACATCTTTTAAACTTAGATTCATAAATGAACCAAGCTCGGACACTTTCACTTTGATTTTGTGCTTGCCCAGACTTGGTTCAGATGTCAACGGAGCAAACTTGAACCCAAGTCAATTAGTGGGCATAACTTGGCTTGTTTGCACCCCTAGAGTCAGATCAAGTTGAGGCTCAAGTGCTCTAACACTATCGGCGTTCTGAATTTAATATATTTGATAAATAGTTAAAGGTTCTAAACAATTACTCAACTTGTGTATTAAATAAGTGACATGGCATGACATCATGCCCTATATAACCTGTTTGATAAACTAGTAGTGTTGGCGTGTATCATATCAATTAGGATGATATATGGGGGCATGTTGGTGCTAAACTGTGTGCTCGCCAACCTTTCTTCTTTGTCATTTGAAGGACGGGGTTTCAATGATGATTAGGAGAAGAGGATTGGTAAAGGAGTTTTTGGAGTCTAATAAGGAATGATGGAAGAAGTTTCCTAACATTATTAGCATAAAAGGTTTTGCAAGATACTTATTTTTGTGTATCTTCCTCGTATATCATATACTGCTAATTGTATGCAAAGAAAATAGGGAATCATCATCCATTCTTTTGATTCTGATTATCATTGGGATTAATGTAGAGAGGTTGGTAGCTTGTGCAAGTCAGAGGAATGATTTAGTGGTAGTTATACCTTGGGGTAATGTTGTTGAGGTTTTCCAGGGGAAGTCAAAGGTCAATTACCTCATCAGTGACACTTAAAGGTGATGCTGCATATTATGCACTAGGTTGGCTTAATAGATGTGGAGAAATTAAAGGAGGATTAGCACTAATAGACAGAGGAAATAGGTTGATGAAGGAGGCATTGAGAAAGGAAGAGGAAAAGAGGCGGCTGTTGACGAGAAAGAGGAGAGGGCAAGGGCTGCAAAGAGGAAAGGGTGAAAGGAAGAGAATCGAGAAGTGGGAGGTACTGGAATTTTGTATTCAATGGCTCAAAATTTTGTCCTCGTTTACTTACAATAAAAACTAAGGTTTTAAGATTTTGTTGAGCTGGTTTGTGTTGGTCTAGGTTTGGACTATCAATCTTGTCGAGGCAGCCTGACTACTAACTTAGTCATCCCTGTTTGCTAGGCTGAATCCAACCTGTTTAATAAACATATCTGTTGAATTAGCCCTAATTAAGATTTGGGTGCTCTACCCAAACCAACTTATTTGATGTCAATTTTGAGTTGCATCCATGTGTCGTGTCAAGGGTTGCCAACCTTAGTCAACTGAACTTGGAGATTTACCATTTATTTTGTTATTGTGATTAGGCCTCATGATCTAATTGCCCCTTTTTGTCTTGTAAATCTATTGATTTTTGTGAATTTTGCTTGGTCCAATCCTTCAAATTCTTGCTTGAGCAAGGGTATATGAGTAAGTTTTATTGTTGATTGCTTGTACTTTCTTTTTTCCCCCTCTTTCATATTGTAGAATCTTGTTAGTTATCTACCGCATATTGAAATCCTTGCCTGGAGTAGCTAGGCCTTTCGGGCTTTGACTAAGTGGGTTAGAAATTTGTTTCTTAGTCATCTTAACGAAGGGTTAAAAATGAAGGATATGCTAATCATGAAAATAGAGTTCCATATAAGCTCTTGGTCAGTCTTTTCCATTGACCTCAATGACAAAAATGCAACTGGAGACATTTTTGGATAGCTACTCTAGGAATTAGTCCATGTGATTGAGCTAAGTGGGACATAATGATAGTATAATCCAGTAATAAGAGGGCACCACATAGAAATGTAATTATCAACATGGGTGTATTGCTTGGTTTGATGAACTGTGAGGTCATGTGGAAGGAGTACTACATCTTCTAATGTTCTGATATGTGAAAGACAGTGGTGTACAAGAAGATTTTGAATGTTGTGAAATTTTTACATATATTAAAAAAGCATTGATAAATCAGAATGGTTTGTCATAACAAAATATTCCATGCTCTAAAAATAATACAGAGAATTTCCATTGTTCAGTCATCATTCAAATATATGCACTACAAGCCACCTTCCATGTGATAATATGCGCATCACAAGTCTAGTGTTAATTGTCCTTCTTTATATATTCATTTAGGAAGAAACCCCATACTATAGAGGTATCTATGAAGTATCTCTGGTGTTACTTGATCTTTTTTGCATTTTTAAATTTTCAAAAGATATGAATGTATGGAAAATAAGCATTAGTATTGTGAGGATTGTGCAAGCATGTGTTTAGTCCCACATCAGTTGCATGCTAGCAAGATCTTAGGTATACAGAGTGAAGGAACCCAATTAACTATTTTTGATTGGCCTTTTTTTGATGAGGTCTTGAATTGTTACAAATGGTGTCAGGGTGGCCCTAGGCCATGGCTAAGTGATACTATAGCATGGGCCCTTTTAGAACCGATTACAAGCTGATCGTGGTCTTTGTGATTGCATTGTTTTTGATATTAGACCCTTAGCCTGGTGAGGATGCTAAGACTTCTACTGGGGGAGCATACGAGGGCCCATGCTAGCATGTGTTTAGTTCTACATCAGTTGTGCATTGTAAGGAATCTGAATAATAATTGTTGGTTAGCCTTTGTTGGTGAGGTCTTGGGTTGTTACAAATGGATTTTATGCAAGAATTTGAGCAGGCATATGTTTTGTCCTATGGTTGTGCATTGGGGAGATCTTAGATAATTATATAAGGCTAAAGAACCCACATAACAACTTTCTATTTGCAATAACCTAGAATTTCACCCGTAAAAGGCTAGCAAAAATCTTCTTGATGCATGACTAATGTGGGACTAAACAAATGCCCACACAGGTTCTCACAGGTACATATCTTATGTGTTTCTTGGTAGCTAAGATTTATTTATTCATTTTCATAAATCAGGTTTTATTAGTAGATTTGATAATATAGGTTTCAAAATTGACTTATGCAAGTCCTGATCTTGTCTATTATTTTGTTTGCATTTGCTTTGTTAAAACAAGATTGAGATAGTGAGTAATAATCAAGGAATGCTGTATTGGTCGGTACTGGTGTATACCTAACCATACCGTACCGAGTGTCGGTTGCCCAAACGGCTTCCATACCAAGCATATTAATACAGTAGTAGATTGGTATTGGTACAAGGTCCAGTATCGAGATGGCATACCATGGTAGTAATAGAATGCTATTTTGTTATCTTGTATTATTACTAATTAAATTGAATGTATGAAATATAAAAAATGAATAAAAAGTACAAATCGATCATCAAAAAATGCAACAAAATTTAATTAAATAGAAGGTTGGGTGATTAATTAGATATAAAATAGTGCTATGAACTTAGTGTTTTTATAAACCAACACGTAAATCCAATAAAGCCAACTATAAAAAAGAAAAGTAAAAAAGCAATGTTTTGTACGTAGTTTTTGTAATGCACATGGAGAAATCCAATGCTTAGAGGTGATTGAAAGAGAAAAAAAAAATGCCCATCATGCAACCAATGTTATTGTCCTCCCAAAAAAAAAAAAAAAAAAACCAAAAAAGAAAACATCCAAATGACTAAAAGTTGAAGCATGTAGCTAGCAATAGAACCTCTGCATAGCATTCAACAACAAAAAGGTATAAAACTAGCAAAGATTGAAAAGTTGAGGCAACAGTGAGTCAAGGAAACAACTCTGTGAGGGATGATCTCTTGGAATCTAGTGACGGGACCAGAGAGAAGCCTTGTTAGGTAGTAATAAAACAAAAACACCTTGAAGGGGAAGACAGTGATTCGCAAGAGGTGGCTCCAAGGTGCTCAAAGGGCTTAGCATGATAGATGACCAAGCAAAAGAAAGTTCTATACAGGAAAAGGGTTTGTATACAGGTTAAAACTGAGGGATTCTAGCTAGGGGTTAAGGAAAAGGGCTTTTGGTGTCCAAAAATTAGAAGAAGAGGAAATGTAGAGGTGGAGTGGAAGACATTTGAGCATGAGGATGAGATGAGTAAATCAACTAGTCAAAGATATGAGGGAATGTGGAAGAGGAGGATATGATCGTGCATGGAGGGATTCATGCATGATGGGGGTCACCAATAAGCTGGGTTTTATGAGATTGCATTTTCTAAAAGATATAGATCTACAAGTTCTTAATAAAACACATTGTTTGAGTTTCTGAAAGACTGGGTAAACTAAAACTTGTTTTCTGGGATCTATCCAAAGAGCCGTTTGGGCAGAACCAGTTTCGTGATATGTTAGAGGTCCTAGTTTTGACAGAACTACAAAACAAAACAGTTTTTTAGCCATGTTCAACAATTATCTGTGTTCGATACATATTGGATATAGGTGCAACATGCACAGTTTGAAGGAGTCATGCTTCCTAAGGGACCTATAATAGGTCATCAATCCATGCCTTATGACCCCTACCTTGAGTAGCCGATTACATCATTATGCAGATAAAGCTAAATGAGAAATGAAGATGACAACCTGCATATTACATGAGTCGTCATGCATCTTGTCTGAAGTAAATCTGAGACCAGTTTTCAGCTAAAAAAGAGAAAAGAACTTGAATTGACTGTGCTTAAAAGTCCTAGAATTATTGATAGCTTACAGTCTGGTTTCAGTTAGACAGTCACTTAATCTTCCAATAAGTAGTGTGTGCTGGGCTTTTTCTTTTTAGGAAAAAACAAACTGCCTTTTGAGTGGTTGCATTTGCCTTCACACTTTTCTGATGAAGTCTAATGGCATGGTGGATTCTTTTTACATTCTTCCCACCCTTTGTCAAAGGAGGTTTCCTTCTTGTTATCTTTTATGACTTTCTTGCATTACGTGCAACATACAAGGTTGGAGCAAGAAATGTAGAGAACATGCATGGTAAAGTTTCTCATTTATAAGTTGCTTTAGTTTTGGATGGTGAGACTTCTCACCAATGACCTTTCATGAGCATAGTTCATTCAGTTGCCCATCCCTTTATATATATATATATATATATATATATATATATAGAGAGAGAGAGAGAGAGAGAGAGACGAGGCTTCAGTCGATCGGAGCCCAGTTTACATCCGGTTGGATCTCCGACCGTTCGATCCGCGTGCATCTTGGAACGCACGCCTGAAAAGGCGCGCCGGCTGAAAAAACACAGGCGCGCATGCTGAAAATAAATTAAAAAAAAAAAAGCCTGCTGTTGCCTGAAAAAACCTGAAAAAAAACCTAAAAAAAATTCAGAAAAAAAAACCTGAAAAAAATTCAAAAAAAAATCAGAAAAAAATTCAGAAAAAAAAAGAGGGCGCCCTAAAGGCGCCTTTTGTTTATTTATTTATTTTTTTATGTTTTTTTGTTTTTTTATTTTTTATATTTTTTAATTAAAAAAAGTGTTAGAAGAAAAAAAGAAAAAAAAAGAAAGGGAGGGGGAAGGCGCCTATATTCATTATGTTGGCGCCTTCCCCCTCTCACTTTTTCTTTTTTTTCTTCTAAGGATTTTTTTAATTAAAAAATATAAAAAATAGAGAAAAAAAGCACTTGAAGGCGCCTACATTTTAAATGTCGATCGGAGTCTAGTGTACCTCTCTCTCTCTCTCTATATATATGTATGTATATATGTATGTGTGTGTGTGCTTGTGTGTGTGTGCATGTATATATATGCATATAGATGCATATGTATGTATGTACATACATACATATGCATCTATATGCATACATATACATGCATGTAGATATATACATAATATGCATATATGTACATCCACACACACACACACACATATATACATGTACGTGCATACATACATACATACATATATATATATACATGCATATATATATATATATATATATATATATATATATATATATATATATATATATATATATATATGTATGTATGTATATGTATATGTACATCCATGTATGTATGTACATCCATGTACATGTATATATATGTACATGTATATATATATATGTATGTATGTATGTATGTATGTATGTATGTATATTTATATATGTATATGTATATGTACATCCATGTATCATATGTTTTGAAGACTCTTAGCCTATGCATCAAGTGATCAAAAAATACCTCTAATTTAATTTTATTTAGGCTGTCTAATTTTTGACAACTTGATGCATAGGCCAGGGGTCTCCAAATCATATGATTTTTTTTTTTTATGCAAGCAGTTTTGAGATAGTAGATTATATTCAATGGTTTGGATTATTGATGTAGAACCCCTATTATAAAGTTGTGATCTGACCGGATCTGGACTTGATTCTAGCTTGGCTCTCTCTCTCTCTGTGTGTGTGTGTATATATATATATATTTAATGTTTGTGTATAATTTAGACCAAAGATTTAGATCGCAGTAGGATGTCCCACAGGACACCAGGATAAGGTACTATCCCATGTGTTGGGATAGAACTATCCCACCATCATCGTATCATCATCCCCTGACCTAAGTGTCGGAACGGGGTGGGGTGGTGGTGTGGGAAAACTAGGACAGCCTTATTCCATAAGATTTAAAACCTTGATCCAAACTAAAGTCGCTATCCACTTGAGATGATTCCAACGACCACTGAGGAAGAATCCTAGTTGTCTTCAACATTTTTGGTTTCTTTAAAATGTCTCCTATTATGAGGATGGTATTGCTTCTGCTCCATTTTTGAGTCCTAGATATTCTGGCAATTCAGGTGCATAGTGGGTCCAAGGTATTTCAAAGTAGAAGAGTGAAGATTATGTTAGTTGTTCACATATTGGTAATAGGTTCTGACTTTATTATACATCAGCATATTTATAATTGACACTAGAGTTGGAACTAAACAGGGCCAAGTTAGGTTTTTGTATAGGTTGTTGAGGTAGATCCCTTAATTGTGGAATATGGATCACCCGTCCTAGATCACAACAATGATGGAAAGCGGATATTGATACCATACGAGAAAGAAAAAAGAATCACAAACAAACATAATAAAAAATACATGGACTGGCCTCAAGCCTACCTCCATGGGGCGTGCAAACTTTACTATGAAAGATAAAATCAGACATATATAAGAGAAACTTACCACTTAACCCTTGTACAAGTTTCTCAACAAGAAGCCCCAAAATCCTCATAAAAGCTTTGTAAAACCTCTCAAGAAGCCTCTCAGTACCACCAGGATTAATTTGATGCAACAAACGGCTCATCAATCAAAGTTTTATAGCCTTCAAAAATTTCAAAATAGTATTTCATTAAGAGACCGAGTCCGAATCAAACCCCGAACCCTTCTGCATCATCCGATCGTGACCGGCTCGAATCGATCACATAAATAGTGTCCAGATCATGCTCGACTCTCTCTGGGCTGTTCGATCTTGTCGGTTTGCTCTAGGGCCGTCGGATTGCGACTCGGTCCACTCGTGTAGCCATGAACCATTCAAAATTGCTGGGGAAACGACGTCGATCCATCGTGGATCGCGAGAAATCATACGGAAAATGCCTGCCGATCCACGGCCCATGCGTGGATTGCTGGCCTTGCCTGCTGTTGGGCCCGCGCGTGCCTGCACGGCCCGTGCTAGCATGGCTCGTGTGTGCATCTAGGCCGGCCCTGTCCCAGTGTACTACCGGGCCTGGCTAGCGTCGCCTTCGACTTGCGCCGGCCCGTGGACCATACCAGTTGCTTCGACTTGCTCCCTTGCACACATCTTCGTCCAAACTCCATTTGGGCTGTTCTTAGGTTTGTTGGATTCTATTTGTCGTCTTGGAACTCGTTCTAGATTTATTGTGGACCGAACCTCGAGGCATTTTTCTCAATAATCTTCATCTCTACTCGATGTTTGACCTCCACCTGTTTCTGAGAGCCTATAATCTATCTCGCCCTCATGCTCTGGGGCATGCTTGCTGTCTCTTGAATGGGTAAACGTAGGAGTTGAGCCAAGCCGCTCGATCCCATCTCCGTCATGGGCTATGTCCACTCTGATCAAAGACCTGCTCGGAGAAGTCTCCTGCGGCAATAAGAACTTCATTATGCAATGTCGCCTTTTGTCCTCTTGAGTCTCCTGTCTTGTATCCGATTCACCTCCATCTGGAGCTCCATTTCACACTGAGCTTTCTCTAACTTCTGAAGCTCCACCTCGTACTAGATTTTCTGTCAGATTGTAATATCCTCTCGTCTTCTTCTTTCTTTCAGAATAATCCTATCACCGCATATGACCTTTGGGATTCCATCACCAGCTACCTATCTATAGCTGTTTGAATCCAGTTTGCTTAGTGAGATAAGATTCCGTTCGAAATTGGGTATGTATTGGACCTCCCTTAATCTCATTACACCATGTGTTCTTAAGCTGACCATTTCGATATCTCTGATTGCATGGTTCGATTCATTCGACAGATGAATAGTGTCTTCACTACTCTTCAGGGAGTCAAATAGCTTCTCTCTACAACAAATATGATGGATGCATGTAGAATCTAAAATCCACTATTGAAAAGAAGTAGATATCTCGTCAGATATTAATAGGATATTATCCTCTGACTCGCTACTAACCATCGCTATAGTAGCCCTCATCCGATCTCTGAGTTAAGGGCAATTTTTGATACGATGTTCCAACTCATCACATCGATAGCATCTGATCTTGCTGGAGTTCCTTGTTTTGGATCTGTATCGTCCTCCTCGCGATCCTCTGCTCCTCTAGAAATTGCTAAAGTTGAGCTGTCGCCATCTGCTCTTCTAGAAATTGCCAAAGCTGAGTGGCCACCATCTGAGCTCGAAGTTAGATTCGTCCTCCTGAGAACCTCGTTCTGGAGAATCACGTTAGTGACCTCGTCCATCTTGATGGTGTTCTTTTCTACTAGAAAAGCAGTTACCAAGGATTCATACGAAGGGGAAAGCGACGCCAGCAAAACCAATGCCCTGATCTTCTCAGTCTTCTCACATACACTAAGAAGATTGGTAAGAATTTTTTGGAAGTGACTGAGATGCTCTTGCATGCTCTCTCATCTATTTGTAGTTGGTAGAACTGTCTTCAAAGGAAGAGAGTGTTGGTGAGGGACTTGCCATGTACAACTTCTCGAGCTTCGACCACAGTAACGTTGGAAAAGTCTTGCCAAGTACATGAATCACCACCTCATCTGTCAGGTACATGCGGATGGTACTCATCGTCTGCATTTGTAGTTGCTCCTTAGTCCTCTCCTTTATGGTGGTCAGCTTATTTTTATTTAATAGAGCGTCGATCAATCCATGTTGGATGAGCACGTCATTCATCCTTGCTTGCCATAAGGAGAAATTGCTTTTTCCATCGAACTAGTTGGTCTCCACCTTAATTGTGCTTGTCTTCTCCATCTTCTAATCTCGATCAACATTGCCACAACTTGCGCTCCAGTATCGTCTCGCTCTGATATCAATTGTTGGGGTAGATCCTTTAATTATGGAATACGGATCACCCGCCTAAGATCACAACAACGACAGGAAACAAATGTTGATACCGCATGAGAAAGGAAGAAAAAAGAATCACAAACAAATACAATAAAAAATACGTGGATTGGCTTTAAGCCTATCGTCATGGGGTGTGCAAACTTCACTATGAGAGAAATAAAATCAAACAAATATGAGAGAAACTTACCACTCAACCCTTGTACAATAGTCTTTCAACAAGAAGTCGTCCTAAAATCCTCACAAAAGCTCTCTGAAATCTCTCAAGAAGCCTTTCAGCACTACCAGGACATCACTAGCAACTTGATGCAAGAAATGGCTCGTCAATCATAGTTTTATAGCCTTCAAAAATTCCAAAACAGTGTTTCACTAAAAGATTGTGGCCGAATCAAATCCTAAACCCTTATGGACCATCCGATCATGACCGGCTTGAACAGGAGCCGTTTGATCGTGCAAATAGTGTCTAGATCATGTCCGACTCTCTCTAGGCCATCTGATCTCGATCGGCTTGCTCCAGGGCCGTCGGATCGCGATCGGTCCATGTGCGTAGCCATGAGCCACGTGAAACTGCTGGGGAAACGGTGTAGGTCCATCGTGGATTGTGAGAAACGGGCACGAAATGCCTGCTGGTCCACGGCCCATGCATGGACCGCGGGCCTTGCCTGTTGCTGGGCCCACGTGCGCTCGCACGGCCCTCGCCTGCGCAGCCCGTGCAAGCCCCCGTGTGTGTGCTCGCATGCGTCTGGGCCAGCCCATCGCGCTGCTGGCCTAGTGCCGTGCTGCCTAGCTCACGCCACCTCCGGCCTGCGCCGGCCCATGGGCCTCTTCAGCGGCCCGTGGGCCATACCACTTGCTCCGGCCTGCTCCCTCATGTTTATCTCCTCCGTCTGGGCTTGAGCTCATGGGTTTTCGTTCATCGTCCTGGATCTCGTTCTAGGCTTATTGTGGATCGAATCTCGAAGTGTTTTTCTTAACACAGGTTGGGTTTGGCTGGCCTGGAAATTTTTGAGCTTTTGGAGGACCAAGGCTTGAAATTTTTTCACAGGACTTTCCAAGCCTGACCTGAGCTTGAATCTGAGCCTAGCTGGAACCCAAACAGGCTCAACCTAAATGGAGCACAAGCAGGCTGGACCCGAGACCAAACTCTTCCATATGTTTTCTGACTGACTGCAACAAAGCGTGTAGCCTTGGTGCTGGAGGGTGAGATTTGCCCATCATGATACTTGTAGATCTTGGCTGCAAGGTAATACCCTTTGATTGGGATCTAGGCCACTGGCTTCTTGGTGGTGAGGTAGAGGTGAGGAATCTCCTAATGGTCAGGGTCGCCGGAGGAGAGGGAAAATTAGGAGGATCATGGACACTAACTCGAAGTCCGAGTCACAGAGAAATGGGAGGCTTAGGGACAAGTTGGTTGGCAGCATTTTAAGTTTTTGCCCAAGTAAATACTTAGGAAATTTGAGTTTAGGGTTCTTGGATGTGGCAACAACAGCAGGATTCTAGCCGGCGGGCTTCCTGGAGGTAGAGTAGCCATGTCCACTAGCTGGAGCACTATGGCTCTGCCATGACAGCCACTTCGATGATGATGATGGCTAGGAGCAGATGGAGGTAGAGAGGAAGAGAGTGGGGAGGGAATTGGTGGTAGGATGGAGGGGAGGGCTAGGGGACAGGAGAGTGTGAAGAGGAGATGGTGGCATGTGGTGGGGGGTTGAGAGTGGGGATGGGGGATTAAGAGGTTTATGGTTAGGGGCGGTGTGTGCTAGGCCATGTCTGAATCAGGCTTTGGACTGAGCCTCGTTTGTATTTGTGCTCCACTACCTGATTCTGAATCCTAGCTTGAACTCCCTTGGACTCGAGCCATAACCCAACCCTTCTAGACCGAGCCTGTTTCCAACCTTCATAAATCAAGTCTTGAGCATTGACTGCTTGACCCAATATCAATGTTTGTCGGACATCTGGCACAAGTATCATGTCCAAGTGTCTAAGTTTTGGACAAATGAATGTTCAAAAGATCAGATAACAGGGACATGTCCGTTTTCCATAGACATTTTAGAATGAACAAATGTATGTGCATGATCAATAATTTTTGGACCAATTGCTTTGGAACTTGTTAGAGCTTGCAAAAACTTTACTTATTTTAACTTGAAAACTTCTTAGGTATGACTTCCAAGAGTCATATCTTACTGTGATGACATCATGGTTTGTTGATTTAAAGTATCATGCTGAATAACATGAATTGTGCATACCAACATGGTACAGGTATGGCATCTGATATGGAGATTGCGAACATTGTTTTGGACACATCCAAAAAACCAAAATTTTGAATTGTCTAGGTAACACTGCCCGGTCTCATCTAGCTCTCTGTGCTCTCACTTGTTCAGTCTTCCTTTCAAAAGGTCAACACTTTAGAGAATATTGTGCACTTGATGATCAATCTTCTGTCTTCATGCCTAAGAAGCAGTCAATGTACAGCATGTGCATTGTTGGTGAACAGGGGTATGAAAGTAGAGGACACTTCCTTTATTGGGATGCTTGAGCATATCACACTGTTAGCTAGATCATGCTACCAGCACAACATGCCAATTTTTATTGTTGCTAAATAGACTAAGAAGCTTCTTTTATTAGGATTTTGGGCGCATTGTTTGGTTAAGTCATGCTACCTGGATTCTCTCCAATTTATGTTGATAAAATAGACAAAAAGGGTTTGATATTTGAGTAGCTGCTTCATATAATTTGCTGTTTTTCAATTCTCATTTAATGATCTCTGCAGTCATTTTACCAGCCTTTCTGCTGTGGTGCTAAGATTTTGTGCATAGTTTGTCTTTTTTTGCAGCTTATGTATTGTAGCTGTTTCCAGAAATCCATCAGGAACCTCAAAGATTTGCCCCTCGGGATATGCTTGGATGATTGCAGTCTGCAACTGTAACCTTCTGGCTTGTAGTAATTTTATAATTTTATGCATTTATTTCCTTAGTGCATAGACTGAAGACCTCACTTCTACAATAATGGTACTGCTGCCCCTTGTACATTGATTAAACTTATTTTTCCTAAGTAATAGGTATTTGTGTGACCTTTTTCTTCCATCTCAGTTGATTGATGTTCTGTAGTTGAACTTATTTGCTCATTTTGTTGCATGTTTGTGGATGTTGAATAAAAGTTCCATAAATAATGGTAGTAGATTGTAACTTCTAGCATGGATTACAACAAGGATGGCAACTTTATCAGATGATGTTGAAAGGTGATGCTGGAGAAATTTTCAGGACCGAGGTCCTGAATGGATCAGTTTGAAATTTTTTTATTTCTTAAACTGGTCGCGTTAAAATGCTAGTTTGCGGTAGCTTACCAGCATGAATTACAACTTCGCTTGGTGATGTACTTGGTGAGAAGATGGTAAGAACCATTGAAGAGTGCAATAAAAGCTCCTGGTTTTATCGGTGGGCAAGACACCACATCTCGGAATGAGAATCTACCCTTTCTTATGCCTGTTCTGATGTATGGAGAGGACAGAAAATGCTGGGGAAAGGAGAGCAGATCACTTCCAAACAAGGGAAAAGAAGGTAGAGGAAGAACCTTGGACATGAGGGAAAAGAAAAGAAGAGGATGGGAAGAGATTAAAACAAGGGAAGATGAGGAAGCGCAGAATCTTGGTCATCAGGGAAAAGAAAAAAAGAGAATGGGAAGAGAAGCTTCTGAAGAGTGTAGAATAGAGGGTTTGGATTTAGAGCGCTACGCTCTATTCGCCCTTACAAGTATAAGATTTTAATTTCCTTTATTATCTCCTTAATAGATTTAAAAATAAAAGAGAAAACTGCTTTATTTTCTCCTCTTCCTAATCAAAGAGGTACACCCCCCCCCACCTATCGTCACCTGTTGTCTCCATTTTTATATTTTAATCTATTATTTTATTTTATTTTATTTATTTTTTTGAACGGGTGAAGGGTTCTAATGCCGTATTCCCCTTCTCCACAGGCTGAAAGCCAGGTCCTCCCTTGGTGACGCTTGCGGAGCCAAGGTACTGAGAAACGAAAATCTGGATGGAGGGTCGCTCAATGGCTTTAAAAATTGTAACACCCATTTTTGAAGTGGCAAGGGGTGGTGCAATGTAAACTAATGTTTAGCGGTTCAACTGTCTCCAATTCAATTAATCAGAACAGGGTGACAGTGACATGCGATGCATTAGTGGACTAGTTTTTGTTGGTGATGTTCATTGCTGATGAGCTTGATGTCTTCTTGGATGGAGGAATTTTTTTTTTAATATTAAAAGAGGGGAAAATTCATTCAATATCTATTAAAAAAAATACAAAAAATAGAGTATAAAAGATGAAAGAGTACATAAAAGCGGAAACAATTTGAACTTCAAATTATCGCCAACAAACAATAAACTATTTTCAATCTTGAAATCTAAATTTCAAACTCCAGAAACCTCCATCATGCCACCATAGAAGGTAGAGCATGGCTGACGGTTGGACAACTTTTATCTTCCCAAATTTGCTTGTCTTATCAAAGAGAAGCATGCTGTTATCCAATTGACTTGCTACAGAAAAAAGATATTGATTCCATGATTGATTCTGATGATTATCAAACTTTGAGTGTTTAAATATTTAATCATATATTTCAAGAATAAATATAAATCTTTTTAGGTATTCAAATTAAAAAAAATAATTCAAAAAAAGATCCACACAAAAATCATCAATTCAAAAGTTCAAAGAAGTTATTTTTAAGTTTCAGACTTGGTGGTGTTGACCCTAAAGCCAAAGGTGCCGACCTCTACCTTGAAACGAAATAAAGAAATGAAGATCTCAAAGTTCAGGATGGTCAGATGTCGATCCCAGAAGCAAAGGTGTTGACTCTAGTCCTTTGGTATGTGTTAGCATGCAGAACGGACGACCTCCAGATCGACCCCTGTACCAAAAAACGACCACAGGATCGATTTCTATTGCACAAAATAAAAGATAGAAAACAAAAATTTTTCGGATCCTAAGAGATGTCGACTCCAGGGCAAAAAGTGATTGACACCTGAGAAAAAAATGTCGACCCTAAGAAAAAAAATATAGATCTCAAGCACGGGACGAAACATAATTGCTAGTTTTCTACACTTCTCTAATGGGCAAATCTCCAATCCAACGTCTAGTCCAAGTCTTCCAATGGCCAAAACTCACTCAAAAGCAACTTCCAAGTATAAAAAAAATGAGAAAAATATTTGGGAGAATAGATTAAGGATTTAAGAAGAGAAAATCATTAAGTAGAGTGAGCCTCATTGAATATCTAATAAAAAGAGAGTTTTAAGGAATAGCTTCTACAACTTCTCAAGCTTCAAAAAAAATATTCAAACATCACACGAGCCGTTCATTCAACCTCTTCTTTACACATCAAAAAATGTTTCTTTTTTATTTTTTATTTTGTGTTGAAATTTTCATACTTTATATTTTCATTTCTTTATAAGTTTCTTTGAAAAAAGAAATATGGAGAGTAGGCTAGTCCAAGTCAGTAATTGGATGGTGCAAAGATTATGGTTGGTGCTCCTTATTTAAAATCAATTAGGTTGATAGTGAATTCGAAAAAACTATCGATGTATGATTGTGGTTGGTGAGCCCGGTAAAATCAACTGGATTTGTTGGTGATCTCAGATCAAAATAAATGCACTGTAATTTAGGAATTATAGTGAAACTCCTAAGAAAAGCTTGGAGAGTGAACGTAGAAGCGAGTTGCTCTGAACCATTATAAAATCTTTGTATGTTTATATTGTGGTTCCTTCTCTGTTGCTTATCATATCTTGCATACTTTAAATTGATGATCTCTTTCTGATTTAGTTTAATTTTTGCTCATGTTCATTTACTTTTGATTTCGTTGCATATACTATTTAATTATATTAAATTGAATGAAGTTAAGTGAGGCTCTTACTTGTTTAAAGCTAAATTTGATCAAAATTTTATAAACCCAATTCACCCCCCTCTTAGATTGCTTTCTCTAGGCAATAAGTGGTATCAGAGTAGGTGCTCTATTATTAATTATTGATTTAATAGTTAAGAGCAAAAAATCAATTGATAATCTCAAGTGGTGTTTCTTTTATTGAGGGTCAATCCACTTCTAGACCATCATTATTGGATGGCACCAACTACACCTTTTAGAAAATTAAAATAATAATTTTCACACAAGCTTTAGATTATGATTTATGTGAAATCATAACTAAAAAACCTCACATATCCATAAAAATAGTAAATGATATAATTCTTTCCAAGCCAAAAAAGAAATATGATCAATTTGATAAAAAGATGGTTCAATTAAATGCAAAAGCTATCAATATATTTTATTATTCTTTAGATGTAAATGAGTTTAATAGAATATCATCTTGCACATCAGTTAAAGAAATTTGGAACATATTAGAAATAACTCATGAAAGAATAGGCCAAGTCAAAAAATCTAAAATTAACTTGCTTGTTCATAAATATGAAATATTCAAAATAAAAAAAATATGAGTCTATTTTTGATATATTCATCAAATTTACTAAAATTATAAATACTTTAAATGGCCTAGGCAAAACTTATTCTAATCATGATATTGTTTGTAAGGTGCTTAGATCTTTATCTAAAGAATGGGAAGCTAAGGTGACGACAATACAAGAAGTGAAGGATCTCACTAAGCTATTCCTAGAAGAGCTCATGAGTTCTCTTATAACCCACAAGATGCATATAGCTCAAAAGAAAGAGGAAGAGGAGCTAAAAAAAATGAAGACCATCACCTTCAAGTCTACTTCAAATTTTTTAGGAAGCGATGAGTCAGAGGAAGATGGAGAAAAAGATGATGAGGACATGGTACTTCTTTCAAGAAAATTCAAGAAGTTTCTCATAAAAAAAGATACAAAGAAGAAGAAGAAAGAAGAGAAAAAAATTATCACTAATACTAAATGCACCCCAAAAAGATGAAGAAAAGTGCTTTACCGGAATTTAAAAAATTGGTGACATATCAAGCTTGGATGAGGAAGAGAAAAATGAGAATCTTTGCCTCATAGCCTTCGAGGATGAGGTAAATTCTAAAAACTCATCAAATTTTACTTTTGTTGAACTACTTAATGCCTTTAATGAATTAATGCATGAATTTAAAAAGTTAAGACAGAAAAGTAAGAAGCTTAAGAAGGATAATTCTAATTTAATGAAAGAAAATAATTCTTTAGCTAAAGAAAAAGAAGATTTGATTAAAAAAAATGTTAAGCTTAAAAAAAAAGATATTTTAAAATTATTTTTAAAAAAAATAAAAATTTTTAAATAAAAATAAAGAGCTCTTAGAAGAAAATAAAAAATTAAAAAGAGAAGTTGAGGTTTTGAAATCTATAGCTGAAAAGTTTATAATTATCTTTCAAAATCTTCAATCTATGGTAAAAATCAATGGGACAGTTTTCAATAAAGTATAAACCGATTTTAATATATCAAAAAAATATCAAAATACTAAAAATATTTTCATAAGAGCTTCAACTAAAGATCATTCTATTAAGTGCTTTAAATGCAATCAAATTAGCTAGAAGATTTTGGAATGCAATTTTAAAAGAATTGGCCAAATTTTAATTAAATAAATTTGTATTTCAAAAGAGACCTTGAACACTAACTTCTATGGATCTAAGATGTCTTGGGTACTAAAAGTTATAAAGTGATTTTGTAGGTATGCCAAGAATCCAGTGAGCTTAAAAGAAAAAAATTTTCTTTCTTGGATGCTTTGAAAGTGAAAGATGATGGATGATGATTGTTGGTATAATCTAAATTTTTCTCTCATCATGCCATCAATGATTATTAAACTTTTTTTGATTGATTAAATCTATTGAATAATATGTATGCATATAAAATTTCTTACTTAAAATATTTCTTACGTATAATTGATTGATTTTGATGCTTGCAATGAATTTATATCACGATATGAATGTTTTGATTTTAAAAATCAATATGCTCTCCTCTATATATCATGTTATGAATTAAAATTATCTTGAAAATCAACATGATTTAATTAAGCATGATCTAATAGCTTCTTCTTATTAATTATTCATTTGAGAAACTTAAATCAACATAAGCTGAATTAACTATGAATGTCTTTAACTGCAAAAGAAACAAATTTTTGACATTACCCTCATCAGATGCTAAATTATCAAATTTACTAAAAAAATTTTGCATGAATAAATATTTAAAGATAAAACATCTTTTCATAAAATTCAAATGCTTGATATTGCATTGCATTTTAGGTTTCTAAGGATCCAAGACTTCCCTAGTAAAACTAAACATATAGGACTTATATCTAGAATTTTCCTTCTTGCTTCTCCTAAATTAATTTATTATATATCACATCTCATTTGATCAAATCATTGAATCTCCACTATAGGAAAACATAGAATTAACGATCATTTTCTGCCGACGCTTTTTGAAGGCGTCGGTAGATTGCGCTGACCTGTCGACGCTTTTAAAAAGCATTGTGTTTTTAACGATGCGTAAAAGCATCATAAAATTTTAGCATTGTCAATGCCGATGCTTTAACCTGCCGATGCTTTTAAAAAGCGTCGTGTTTTTAATGATGCATAAAAGCATCATAAAATTTCAGCATTGTCAATGCCGATGCTTTTAGAAAAAGTATCGTTAAATTAAGAAATTGCCGATGCTTTTTTTATGTTATTATTTAATGATGCTAAAAAGCATCATTAGGTTTGCTTAATCCGCCTCCGATTTTCCCATACTTTAACCTATCCGCTGTCGCCCCCCATCCTTTCCTTTCGTTCTCCCGTGCTCTAATCTCCTTCCCACACCCAGCCCCCATCTCTATCAATTCTTCACCATCGGTGCTGCACCCATCGTCCATGCCGCACCGCCGTCCATCGCTCCCCTTTGCTGCCGCATCCGTCCATGCTGCACCCACATTGTCCACGCCGTCCTCCCTCCTCGAGACCACCCCATCGGCCCCTTCCCCTCCTGGTGGCCGTCTGCACAAGCCCAAAAGACCCCCGGTCCCCCTCCCTGACTCGGCCGCATCCCACCATCCCCCTTCCCGACGTCGCCCCGCTCTCCGACGCCACACCCCACTACCCCTGGCCCGGCCACCAACCTAGTCGACACCCATCCCCAGCCCTCCTAGTGGGCCATGCTCCTTGGCCCCCTTGCTCCCCGACTGCACCACCTCCCTTCTAGCCATCGGTGCCCCTCCATGCCCCCTCACTCTCCGACCTTTGGTATACAATTTAAAAATTATTTTTTAAATATATTTTAGATAATTTAAAATAGATAAAGTATATATTAATTATTGACTGTCATATTTTTTTATTGAATGCAGGTATTTGACGAAAATAACATCATCTAGTATTTTCTTATATTATTGTCTATTATAAGTAATCCATTTTTTTAATAATATTTTATTTTTTAGATTGAAAGATTATTCTCGTGTATGGCATTATTTGGAAGTGTACGTAGTAGTTAGAGAATTTAGATAATATTTTAATTATTTTTATTAATTATTTTTAGATTTTATTGTGATGCCTTAGCTTTTGATGGCTATACAGATTTTAGAAAAGAGATTATTTATTTTCTTGTATATGAAAATTTTAAATGACTTAGAAAGATTAATTTTATTGATCCTTTGAGCCTTTAGTGAGGGATTTGGTTAGGATGCATGCTAATCCTAAGGATTTATTTTATTGATTCTTTGTTATTTGATTGCCATCGGATAATTATCTAACTGAGTTGTTAAAAGTTTATGACATAGTGCACAATTTTTAATTAACATGCATGAGACTTCGGTCTCAGCCTTACGCGCTCGGATCTTTGGTCCTAGTTGACATGAAGGCATCCAACCTTAGGTGCTCAGACTGATGGAAGATGCCAAGCAATGTTAATTATAAATTAATTTTAAAAAAATTTACATTGCATAGAACCATAGATCCATCTTTTGATTAATATACATATTCTATTGTATCCGTACATTTATTTATTTTTGTACGTATAAAAGAATTATGTACATTGGTCAATTGATTATCCAGTATAGACAGTTTGAAAAATATGAGTAATTCTATAGGTCATTATAATAATCAAATGGTATGCTGAGGGTTCAGAAAAAATTTTGGACGGTATTTTTTTTTGTTCTTCCTATACGGAAGAACTAAGAAAAAATGCTGTCAAAATTTTTTTTGGCTCTTGTCGCATATCATTTGATTACCGTAATTGACCTATAGAATTAATGCATTTTCTTAATGGGATAGAATCTTCTTTACCTATTAGTTGATGATAGCAAGTATTTACTATGTAAATCATATCATATCTAGATATATTTTTGAGTCTTCAAGTTTTATAATAAACTACAATAGCTATTATTTTTTTGGATTTTATGAAATAACTGATATTTTTTACTCATTGCATTAATATAGATTGTATAATTTTTCTTATTTTTAGATAAGTTGCAAGTTCGATCATTTTTATCCTACAATGGATAAAAGTTGGATAAATAAACCAAGGAATAGTAAAGAATATTTAGATGGAGTTCATGACTTCATTAAATTTGGTATGGAGAAAAGTAGTTTGAATGAAAAGATTTTATGTCCATGTCGAAAATGTGTAAATAGTTCTTCTTTAGATCCATAAATTATTGAAGAATATTTGGTATGAAATGGTTTTTTAAGAGATTATACCGACTGAATTTTTCATGGGGAATCTATGTTGCCATCATCATGTAACCAACCCCTGACTCATTTTGGATCTACTAGCCTATAAGACAATTCTGCAAGAGATGATGATATAAGAGGTTTGATCATAGATGCTTTTAGACTTGGTGTTCAAAATTTAGGAGAATTCAGTAGTATATATGAAATAGTTGGGATGTTTGATGGATGTACGTATACGAAACGTATGCATATTGAGGAGCCTATACATACATCTAATGATAAGACAACTCATTATCACACCTTAATGAAAGATGCAGATGAAGAATTATATTCGGATTGTACGAAATTTTTTAGAATTTCTTTTCTTGTATATTTATTCTATTTAAAATATTTGAATGGATGGTCTGAGAAGAGTTTTACCATGCTGCTCAAGTTATTAAAGAATGTATTTTTAGAAGACATTGGTTTACCACCATCGTATTATAAAATCAAGAAAGTAGTAAAGAAATTGGATCTTGGATATGAAAAGATTCATAGTTGTCCGAAAGATTGTATGTTATATCGAGATGAAAATGCTAATCAAGAGTCATGCAATGTATGTGGATCTTCAAGATGGATAACACAAAAAGAAGATCGAGACGATGTACTGAATGAATTGGATGCAATGCGGAGTAAAAAGAAATTGGCGAAGGTATTGCGTTACTTTTCTCTTATACCTAGATTGAAAAAGAATTTATGTATCATCAAAAATAGCTTCATCAATAAGATGGCATGATGAAGGACGTACAAAGGATGAAATGTTGAGACATTCAGCAGATAGTCTTTCATGAAAAGTATTTGATGATAGGCATCCTGATTTTGCCTCTGATGTTCGTAGTATTAGGTTGGGCTTAGCTTCTGATGGCTTTAATCCATTTCGGATCCTGAGTTCTATCTATAACACTTGGCCAATCATTTTGATACCTTACAATTTGCCACCATGGATGTGCATGAAATAATTATCACTTATCTTGTCAATGGTTATTCCAGGAGATAAGGATCCAGGCAATGATATTGATATTTTTCTATAGCCTTTAATAGAGAAATTGAAATAGTTGTGGGAGGGTATTGATGCATTTGATGCTTCCAACAATCAAACATTTAAACTATAGATAGCTTTGTTATGGACTATTAATGATTTTCCAGCATATGCCAATTTATCTGGTTGGAGTACAAAGGGACGGGTCGCATGTCCTTGTTGTGGAGATTCAACTCATTCAATTTGGTTAAAACATGGAGATAAATTTTGTTACATGGGACATCGTCGATAGTTGGAAGTAAATCATCCATTTCGATTTCAAAAAGATTTGTTTGATGGTACTATAGAATTAGGATATGCCCCTATTCCACCTTCTAGAACTGATGTTTATAGATAAATGAATGGCATCAATTACAGTTATGGTAAGCACTCAAAGTCCTCTAAAAAAAATGGAAGGGATGGTGTTGAAAGCTCAATGCACGAAGGGTTACCAGAGGAAGTCAGTATCAGTACTATAGATGCAGAGGTGTTTCAAGATGTAGATAATTTTTTCGAGGATGAAAATGAGGAAGACACATAGATAGCATCAACACAACAGCCCAGTAAACATTTATGGAAAAAATGAAGTATCTTTTTTGAATTACCTTATTGGAAACATAATCTTATTCGGCATAATCTTGATGTCATGCATATAGAGAAGAATGTTTGTGATAATTTACTTGGAACTTTTCTAAACCTTGATGGAAAGAGCAAAGATAACATGAAGGCGCATCTTGATTTAAAAGAAATGGGTATCTGACAGGAGCTTCATCCTAAAATGCTTGCTAATGATAGAATTTATGTGCCTCTTGCATGTTACATAATGTCTGCTCGAGAAAAGGATAATTTTTTGATAGTTTTGAAAAGTATCAAGGTACCTGATGGATATGCATCAAATATTTCATGATGTGTGCATCTAAAGGATCGAAAATTTTCAAATCTTAAAAGTCATGATGGTCACATATTGATGTAAGATATTTTTCTAATAGCTTTAAGATCGTCATTGTCGAAATAAGTTGTTGCAATTGTACTTTGATTATCATCATTCTTTAAGGCATTATGTTCAAAAGTTATTGATCCTCGAAAATTTGATCAGTTAGAGTCCGATATTGCAATTACACTTTGCCAGATGGAAAAAATTTTTCCTTTTAGATTTTTCACTATTATGGTATATCTGCTCATTCTCCTAGCTTCAGAAGTTAAAGTTGGTTGATCGGTACATTATAGATGGATATATCATATTGAGAGGTATTATTGTAAATCTTAAATCTTTTGATAATTTTATTAGAAATAACAACATACTGATATTTTAATAAATATTTAATTCTTGAAGGTATCTTGTGCGTCTTAAAGATTATGTGCAAAATAAAGCCTATCCCGAGGGCTCAATTGCTGAAGGATATATTGCTGATGAATATTTGATATTTTGTTCAAGATATCTTCAAGATGTAGAGACTATTTTTAGTCGACTTCAACGATATAATGACTTTATGGAGAATGCAGAACTGTATAAGTTCTCAACTACTGAAAAATTCTTAGGAAGAGATGAAAGTATTATACTTGATAAAAAATTCTTAGCACAAGTACATCATTATGTGTTACTTCATAGTGATATAATATCTGACCATCACAGGTTAGTATATTTAAGACATGACATCAAGATTTAAATTTTATATTAGATATAATGTTCTAAATGATATATTTATATTTTATGTAGTAAATTTTTAATTTATCAAAGACGAGCCAACCATAACATTCATCCTAATGCAAGGATTGAACAGCGATGGTTGGTCAAGTTATTTCCTATGTGGCTTTTGAATCAGATTAGATTTATATTTAATTATGAAATATCTTGATTTTTGACACATATTTAATATCAGATAACTCAACAATACTTCATATCATTTTTTTAGGTATTAAAGATGATGGAGAGAAATAATTCAGATAAACTAATAGCTCTTGCTCGAGGACCTAACAAGATTGTGAATAGATATAATGGTTTCATAATTAATGGCTTTAAATTTTATACTAGAGAATGGGAGAAATTTAGAAAAACACAGAATAGCGGTGTTATGGTGGAAGTGAATGGAAAATTCTATTATGGTGCACTTAAAGATATCTATGAGTTGGATTATTATGAAAAATTTAAAGTAGTATTGTTTAGATATGATTGGATGGACATAAACTCACTAAGGGGTTTGAAACAAGATGCAAATGAATTTACACTTATAAATTTTTCAAGATTGATACACACTAGTATGTTATTAAAGAATGACCCATTCATTTTTTCATCTCAAGCTCGTCAAGTATTTTATGTACAAGATGCAAAAGATAAAGATTGGTTTACTGTCAACAAAACAAAATCTAGAGACTTATATGATATGGAAAACCAAGTGAAGGATAATGACGATGACACTTATATATAATGTATGCCCTACAATTTTGTGCCAGCTGATGATTTAAATGCTACGATGACATTGGTTAGGATAGAATTTGAAGAAAACACTACTGCTTGATTGTTATTGATAATAATTATTTATGATGTATATAATTTATATTAATTATTATATTATTTTACTTCATATATTAACTGATTCTACCTTTTATTTATATAAATGCTAGGTGACATCATGTGTCGTAGGGGACGATATGTTGGTATGGAGTTTCAGTTTTCATAGACAGGGACTGGCACGTTTTCTTCAGTGCAGTAGCCTGAGGCCAATTCAGCTGCACAGCATTCCAAGCCCTGTCCTTCTTCATCATCAGCACAGCACGATCCTCCTATTCATCAGCTAGATGATGAGATACATGTTCAGGATATATATTATCTTTCATGTTATTTTATTTTTATTTTATTTTATACATATTTATGATATTATTACTTTTATGTATTTTTTGCAGACGGATTCAAAAAAATATACCCCAGATGCGGATCCATAGTAGTATGAGATGTATGGCAGATGCATGAGGATGAGAGAATTATTGTGGAGTGCAATCAGCTAGGTCAGCCAGTTAAGAAAGCTGCCTGCTTATTGACTTTATTTTTGGGGACTGCTGCTTGGAGGCTTCAGCTATGTCTGTTGGGCTATGCAAAATGGAATGACATGCTTTCAACATACAAAGTTGAGCTCCTCCAAATTATAGAGATAATGAATTGATGTTAATACTGTATATTAATTGTTAATCACTTATATAATTTATTTTATTTAACTTTTTTTTTGTAGAGCAAGTTTGTTCTACCTCCATTCACTCATGATTTTGTACTCTCAACTGCAAATGGAAAGAATATAGAGCATAATTAAAGAGGGACTATATGAGATAGGATATGATAGAGGAGGTTGCTAGGAATTATCCTCATCAATAGATGGAATTGGTTCATTATCTTTTCTTTTAAATTTTTATAAAAATATTGATTTATATTGTATATTATATGTATATTATAGATATAATGTTCTTCTTTACTTTATTTTATAGACTTATTCTGCTATTGGTTGAGCTGCACGAGCAGCTCAGTCTGTTCCTCATACATCGAGGTTGAAGAGTTATGCACGACTCCGATAGAAGTTTATATGTTCCTTAAACTTTCATAATTAACTTATAATTTTTATGTTGAAATATTTATATAACTAATATCATTGTATCGTAGACCATGTCTGTATCATGATACTCATATTTTTTTAAAGTTGTTATAACTATTTGCTTAAAATTAAAATTATTTGTATAGGTGGATGAGCATGGAAGGAAATCCGGTAAAATGGAGTTTTACCGAATGACTCATACTCATCAGGATGGTACTTTTGTTCGGGATGAGTCAAGAGATTTATATGTATGACACTATTAATATTCTATTTTATGAAATAATTTTAGTTTAATTTTGTTAGCTATTAATGGATAACTCTTATTTTTAAAATAAATACAGGAGAGGGCTACATCTCCCATTGCGGAGCATGAGGATGAGTCCGCAGCATCTACGCAGCAGAGTCGTATCGAGGTCGAGGTGCTCATAGAGTTGATGGGACCAGAGCACTACGACCGAGTGAGAGGTTATGGAGTAGGAGTCACCCACATCAGTTATCTGAGGTGAGTTGATATACGCAGCATGCTACAATAGATGCTCAGGATTCATACATCCATAGACTCGAGGCGGAGATATAGGAGATTAGACAGAGTCATGCCACTGAGATGGTGGAGATGCAACAAAGCCATGCTGAGATGCAGGCCATGAGGGGATAGATTGATCGGCTTACATCTTTATTAGAGATGTATGGCCCATCTCAGGTAAACACATATTATTAAATATATATTTTTATATTAATTTAATAATTTATATATTTTTATTTATAGATTTATAAATCAAGTTTTTTATATATTTCTTGTAGGCTTCTAGCACATCAGGCACCCATCGAGATGGTGGCACGTCACGTAGAGATAGTAACGACCATCCACTTGTAGATTGATATCATTTTATTTTTATTGTAGTCTTATATTTTCTGTATGCTTTTAGTTTGTTGAACTCTTGATTGTAATGGATGATCAGTATTTTAGTTTTATTTATATAAAATAATATCTTTTGGTTAAATTTGCTATTGATGTTTGCTTTTGATGTGAATGGTGGTGATTGTACAAGTTTATGTCTTAATAATTGATATAATGTAGTACAGAAATTTTTGTATTCTTTTTTTTGTATATAAAACCTGTATATTTTTTTTTGTTAAAAAAATTAATGATGATTATAAGCATCATTAATAGACTGATTAATGATGTTATAAGTGACGCTAGTGATTTAACTGGTGACGCTTCTAAAAGCATCTTGGTAGAGTGTAGGATGTATTGTCATTAATGATGCTAAAAAGCATCAGTAAAATTTAAATTTACGATGCTGTAAAGCATCGTTAGAAAATATTGCGATGCTTTTAAAAAGCATCGATGCTTTTCATCTTCATTCTTACATATGCGACGCTTTCGCGATGCTTTTTGAAGCATCATGGATCTTATTTTTGATGCTTATTAGCATCATAAAATGCTATTTATAGCGTCGCCTTTTACCATTTTCACTGTAGTGCACAAATTTAGTTTGAATATTATTTTTGACCTCCTAAATTGATTGAATATCCTTTTGATCATAATTTGATTAAGTTTTTCTGATTTGGATCATCTTTGAACTATTCTATATCAAGGTGTCGATTTTAAGCCCTGTAGGTGTCGACACATGAGCTAAATAATCCTTCTGAAACTGTTCTAAAGAGGTATCGACACATTTTTTTAAGAAGTGTCGATCCTTTCTAAGATGTTGATACTTTTTGAGTAAGGTATCGACCTCTTTATTCGGGATAGGACTTTTAAACCCGAAACCGTCCCTTTTCTATTTTCGTTTCTTGGTCGTTCATTCGAACAGGGACCTCTTCGAACTCCCCCCTCTATCCAAACCAAACCTCCAAACCCTTCTCCATTCTTTTCCTTTGGTGTTTTGGTGCAAAATGCCTCATGTCAAACGGATTGCTCGACGGAAAAGAAGACCCCATGCAGATTCTTCGACCCCTAGCTCATCCTCCTCCTCACCATCCCCGATCCATGAACGATGCTCCAAGCACTGTGCTGAGTAGAGAATCTCTTTGCCCTCGTCGGTAGCTCCATCTCCACCTCTAGCAGGTTCGTCTCTGCCTCCGGCAGCCCCCTCATCATCTTGAGCTACTCCTTCCTAGTCAGCAGTTATCTCCCATGTTGTTTTGATAGGTAAAAATGTAGACTTAATTTTTCTAGAGAAAAATGGATTTAACTTTGGGAGAAAACTCAAAAACCTAGGTTGGGAGTTCTTTTGTTCATTAAATGTGCTCACCAACCCCAATCTAGTTAGAGAATTTTATCTAAACTTGAAAAATAAAAATGAAATTACTAAATCTGAGATGAAAGGAGTGCTCATTATTTTTGATTATGAGAAATTAGAGAGAATTCTAAGGATGAGAGCTGAAGGGAGCCGAATAGATAAACTTGAAAAGAGATCAGAATGGCTCAAATATATTTTGGGAAGAGAGGATATTAGTGATTTAGAGGAGGTAAGCATAAACTATTTGACTACTGACATGCACCTCCTATATCATATTACCAGTAGGATTTTCTTTTTTAAAATCGATCGATTTGATTTTGTGGCTGCGAGGGACATATCATTTATGTATCATGTCATTCGAGAAATTTTTTTAAACTTTTCGGTACTTATGATCAGATTTATGGAGGATATAGCAGGAAGATCTAGGATTTCTCTATCCTATGGGATGGCTTTGATCTTGATTTTTCAGGAGTATGGGATAGATCTTGATGGAGAGACCTATAGAGCCTTGATGCATACAGATATCTACAACAAATACTCCTTGCGCTACATGGGATTTCAAAGATAGAGTATTTGTTGGATTCATCGAGGAGCTTAAATTCAGGTTGATGATCCAGTTGAGGCTCCACCTATAGTACCAGTGCCAGACATTCAGATGGAGGAGCCAACAGTATCAGCAGTACCAACAGAGCAGACTTATGAGATCATAGAGGCACCGATTGATCATCCTGAGAGCTCAGACAGATCATATTTCAGGCTAGATGAGGATTTGCTTGTTGAGAGGGTCTCCTCGAGGATCATTTCTGTTGTCAGCTAGAAATTTAGCGACTCACCTTAGAGGCCATCTCACTGCTCAGAGAGGAGGCTGCACGATTAGTTCAGAAGATTTCTACTGTGAGGATAGACGTTTCAGGCCAACCATCTATAAATGTTAGACCATCTTCATCTCTTCAGCCTGATCCTAGTTCATAGAGCCTGACCATATATCTCAGGATGCTATGACTTTCCTCATATTATCTTAGATCCTTCTAGCAATCCTCTATTTTGTCAAACTTTGAAGTCTTGCATTTTGAATTTTTTGATGATTTGGTTGTAAATAGTTTATATAAACATAATTTAAAGCAATGAAAAAGATACTTTCTTTCGAAAAATATGGTATCAAAATGCCTTGATTGTTATTAATTTGTTTGATGTCTTGTTATCTTTTTATCTTTGAATTTGGCTTTTGCTACAAAAGTAAGGGAGAAGCAAAATTCTAAAGAATTATAACATAAATGAATATAAATATTTAAATTTGATAATCTAAAATTTAAAAAGTGCTTGTTGCTGAAATAAAGAGGAGGAGAGCAATTGAAAAGTAAAAATATTTAACATAAAAAGAATAAATTTTGATTCTTGTTGTCTTAAAAAGAATAAATTTTAAGACTTGAATGAATAATATTATTAATTCTAAAAGAAATCTTTCATTCCTTTTTCCATCATATTATTTTGTTTCTTCTTGAATGAATGATTTGGCTGGTTGATTGATATATAATTAATTAATAATTAGTCTCACTCAATTAATGCTTAAAACTTTTAAAATTTTGCTTAGTTCTCAAAAGGACTATGTTTGTAAAATAAAGAAAAAACATATTAAAAAAGAAATGATAAATTGATTAAAAATATATTTAAATGTCAAAATCTGAATTTAAAATTTCATGAATCTGAATTTAATATTAAATTTATGTTAAATATGCTTAATTTGAAAGAAAAAAAGGGGAGCGATACTTCATAAACTTTACCTTGATTTGGTTGAAAAATTTTAAATGACTTGTGCTAAAAAAATGAGCATTCATATACCTTGTTTTATATTGTACGTTAAATCTTTTGACTTATCTTGCATAAATTGATTGACTAATTATCCTTAACAATTAATTGGAGCTTAATTGAATTTGAAACATACTCTAAATCTGAATTTTTTGTTTGTGTGACAAATCATGTTTTATCTTGAAAAATTTAAATTAATTTGTGCTAAAAAAATTTAATTTCATCTTATTCCAAATTCACGTGAAATCTTGATTCTCATATGTTTATTCCTCTTGATCTACTTATATTACCAAACTTCTTTGAAAAATCAATAAGAGTTAATTTGAAGTTGAAATATTTTCTATGCTACAAACAAGCTGAATTTGATATATTTTAAAGCTTAAAATTTATTTTAAGATCTGAAAAAGATTTTGAGTTCTACCATGTAGGAAACTTTTATAATTCAAACTTGATTTGCAGAATTTTTTTGTACTTTACTCGATACATTTGTGATACATACTTTTTCTAAATTAAATTGATGGATTTCTTTTAAGAAAAGAAAAGAATAAATATCATGTTATACTTATTTTTAATGAAAAGGATCTAATTTTTGAACTTAAATTGAAAATATACATTGGTGGTATCTAATAGAATTTTAGCTTCAGACATACTTGGTATCAATTGTGTTAAAACATATTGAAAAAGTTCTATCCCTCAAATATCTCGGTCAAATTAGAATTTAAATATTTTTGAAAGGGAGAGAGTGACATCAATATGAATTTGATATCAAACATGCTTACTTTTTATATCAAATATTCCATAAACTTTAAATTTGATATCTTCTTAAACTTAAATTAAAATTTTATGAATTTGATATATCTATCTAAATTTTGATTGATTTTGATGATATTTCTTATTTCTTTTCATAAGATTTTTTTTTTTTTTATGTTGTCAAAAAGGGGGAGAAGAATTGTTGAGTATATGCTATGCTTGAGTTTATACATTTCATGGAGTTTATTGAAAATTTTTAAATTCTATAAATCTAAATTTAAGTTAAATGATAGCCTTCATAAAATGTGTATTTATATCTATGTATATTATCACTTCATAATTTATACTAGCTGATTTATTAAAATATATTAAATTTTATTTCTATGCATATGCTCAAAGTTTTGCCCTCATCAAAAAGAAAAAAAGTTATTAACCTCCTGATTGATTTTGATGATCATCAAATTTTGAGTGTTTAAGTATTTAATCATGTATTTTAAGAGTGAATGTAGGTCTTTTCATATGTTCAAATTGAAAAAATTAATCCAAGAAAAGATCCATACAAAAATCACCAAGTTAAGAGTTTTAAAGAAGTTATTTTTGATTTTCAGATTTCGTGGTGTTGACCCCAAAGCCAAAGATATCGATCCCTATCCTGAAATAAAGTAAAAAAATAAAAATCTCAAAGTTCAGGATGGTCAGGTGTCGACCCCAGGAGCAAAGGTATTGACTACATCCCTTTGGCATGCGTTGGCATGTAGAAAGGATGACCTTCAAAACAACCCCTATGCTTGAGGACGATTTCAAGATCTATCTCTATTGCACAGAATGAAAGGTAGGGAGTAGAAATTTTTTGGATCCTAGGAGGTGTCGACCCCAGAGCAAAAATTGTTGATACTTGAAAAAAGTGTCGACTTCAAGAAAAAAAGTATCAATCCCAAGCATGAGACAGAGCATAATGGCTAATTTTTTGTACTTCTCCAACGGGCTATTCTCCACTCCAATGACTAGTCCAAGCCTTCCAATAGCCAAAACTTACTCAAAAGCAACTCAGAAGTATCAAAAGAGTGAGAAAAATATTTGGAAGAAAAGATTAAGAATTTAGGAAGAGAAAATCATTATAGTAGAACAAGCTTCATTGAATATCTAATAAAAAGAGAAAAGAGAGAGTTTTGAGCTTCAAATTTAGAAAACTTTCAAGGAATAGCTTCCACAACTTCTCAAGCTATCTCTCAAGCTTCAAGAAGAGTGTTCAAGCTTCACACAAGTTGTTCATTCAACCTCTTCTTCAAATATCAAAAAGAGTTTCTTTTTATTTTTTTATTTTGTGCTGAAATTTTCATCCTTTGTATTTTCATTTCTTTACAAGTTTTTTTGAGAAAAAAAATTTGGAGTGTAGGTTGGTTCAAGCCAGTAATTGGACGGTATAAAGATGGTAGTTGGTACTGTTTGTTTAAAACCAACTAGATTGATAGTGAATCCAAAAAAACTATTAGTGTAGGATTATGGTTGGTGAGACTGGCGAAATCAATTGGGTTTGTTTGTGATCTTGGATCAAAATAAATACACTATAATCTAGGGATTATAGTAAAATTTTTAAGAAAAGCTTGAAAAGTAAACATAAGAGCGAGTTGCTCCGAACCACTATAAAATTTTTGTGTATTTATACTATGCTTCCTTCTCTATTACTTGTCATATCTTGCATGCTTTAAATTGATAATCTCTTACTGATTTTGTTTAATTCTAGCTTATGTTCATTTACTTTTGATTCCATTGCATATACTATTTAATTGTATTAAATTGAATTAAGTTAAGTAAGACCTTTACTTGTTTAAAGCTAAATTTGATCAAAATTTTATAAACCCAATTCACCCCCTCTGAGGTTGCTTTCTTTGGGCAACAAGTGGTATTAGAGTAGGTGCTTTATTATTAATTGTTGACCCAACCATCAATGGCAAAAGATCAAATGGCAATCCCGAGTAGTATTTCTTTTATTGAGGACCAATCCACTTCTAGATCACCATTATTTGATAGCACCAACTACACATTTTAAAAAATTAAAATGAGAATTTTCATACAAGCTCTAGATTATGATATATAGGGATTTATAACTAGAGGATCTTACACACCTACAAAAAAAGTAAATGGTATAACTATTCCCAGGCCAGAAAAGGAATGTGATCAATTTGATAAAAAGATGGCTTAATTAAATGCAAAAGCTATTAATGTACTTTATTGTTCCTTAGATGTGCATAAGTTTAATAGAATATATCATTTTGCACGATCAGCTAAAGAAATTTGGGACATATTAGAAATAACTTATGAAGAAATAAGCTAAATCAAAGAATCTAAAATTAACTTGCTTGTTTACAAATATGAAATATTCAAAATAAATTTTGATATGTTCACCAAATTTATTAAAATTATAAATGCTTTAAATAGCCTAGGCAAAACTTATTCTAACTATAATCTTGTTTGCAAGGTGCTTAGATTTTTACCTAAAGAATGGAAAGCTAAGATGATGGCTATACAAGAAGCAAGGGATCTCACCAAACTATTCCTAGAAGAGCTCATGGATTCTCTTATGACACATGAGATGCATATAGCTCAAAAGGAAGAAGAAGAGGTGCCAAAGAAAATGAAAACCATCACCTTCAAGTCTACTTCAAATTTTCTAGAAAGCAATGAGTTAGAAGAAGAAGAAGAAGAAGATGATGATGAGGACATAGTACTTCTTTCAAAAAAATTCAAGAAGTTCCTAATGAAGAAAGATATAAAAAAATAGAAGAAAAAAGAAAAAAAATTATCACCAATAACTTGTTGTGTAGGATTCCTTGACGTTATTGAGGCTGAAGGAAGAATGGAGCGCGTCTCCTTCCTCCAAGCTTGGAGGTGCGCCCCCTAAGGCACCTTGGCGTGTGAAGAAATCAGAGAGAGGGAGAGATGCAGGAGAAAATGATTCTATTGATCTCTATTTCTCTCTCTAGGGTTTACAATGTATATATACCCATACATGGACTAAAATCTTAACATGTAAAACACTTTCTAGGCTAACCCAATTTGAATGCACTCATCCAAACCCATGTACACCCATGGTTTGATCATGCACTCAATCCCATGGATCCAAACCTGGTTCAAACTCTGATTAGCCCCCATAAGACCCATAAATTAGGGCCTCATGATCGTGGAGGGCTGAACCTTCATCCTAGGACCAAACCAGTCCTAGTCCTAGTTCTACAACTCACACTTATCCTAGTTTTCCAAAGCCAATACCCTGACTTCTTCTATGGCCTTCCAAGACTTGAGAGCACCATTAATCCTAACAATCTCTATCTTGGTACTCCAAGCCTTGGCAAATTTTATGTGAATTGTTTGCACCATCCTGCTGCCTCCAGAGCTGACACCATCTCCTCGAAACCACCTTGCCTCCTTAGCTGCAATACTGACCTATACTCTATAGCCCTCGAGACTCGTGCTCCACCCCAAACCCAAAGGTGTCGGGGCTCTATCCTGAAATGAAGCAAAAAAATGAAGATCTCAAGGTTCAGGATGGTCAGGTGTCAACCCAAGGAGCAAAGATATCGACTCCAGCCCTTTGACACACACTAGCATGCAGAAGGACGATCTCCAAGTCAACACCTATGCTAGAGGACGACCCCAGAATCGACTTTTGTTGCACATAATAGAAGATAGATAGCAGAAATTTTGTGGATCCAAGGAGGTATTGACTCTAGAGCAAAAAGTATCGACATCTGAGAAAAAAGTATCAAACCCAAGAAAAAAGTATCGACCCTAAGTATGGGACAGGGCATAACAGCTAGTTTTTTGCACTTCTCTAACGGTCTATTCTCTACTCCAACGGCTAGTCCAAGCCTTTCAATGGCCAAAACTCACTCAAAAGCAACTTTCAAGTATAAAAAGAGCGAAAAAAATATTTGGAAGAAGAGATTAAAGATTTAGAAAGAGAAAATCATTCAAGTAGAGTGAGTCTCATTGAATATCCAATAAAAAAAAAAAAAGAGTTTTGAGCTTCAAATTTAGAGGGCTTTCAAGAAATAACTTCCACAACTTCTCAAGCTATTTCTTAAGCTTCAAGAAGAGTGTTCAAGCTTCACACGAGCCATTCTTTCAACCTCTTCTTTACACATCAAAAAGAGTTTCTTTTTTTTTTTTTAATGCTGAAATATTTATACTTTGTATTTTCATTTTTTTACAAGTTTCTTTGAAAAAAAAAACTTGGGGTGTAGGCTAGTCCAAGCCAGTAATTGGATGGTGTAAAGATTGTGGTTGGTACTTCTTATTTAAAATCAATTGGATTGATAGTGAACTCGAAAAAACTATTGGTGTAAGATTATAGTTGGTGGGCCCGGTAAAATTAACTGAATTTGTTAGTGATCCTGGGTCAAAACAAACGCACTATAATCTAGAAATTATAGTAAAACTCTTAAAAAAAGCTTGGAGAGTGGACATAAGAGCGAGTTGCTCCAAACTACTATAAAATCTTTATGTATTTGTGTTGTGCTTCCTTTTCTATTGCTTATCATATCTTGCATGCTTTAAATTGATAATCTCTTGCTGATTTGGTTTAATTCTTGCTTATGTTCATTTACTTTTGATTTTGTTGCATATACTATTTAATTGCATTAAATTGAATTAAGTTAAGTAAGGCTCTTACTTGTTTAAAGCTAAATTTGATCAAAATTTTATAAACCTAATTCAACCCCCCCCCCCCCTCTCTAAGATTGCTTCCTCTGGGTAATAGAAGATTATTGGCTTTTGATGAGTTTGTCATCGAGGAAGAAGAGGAGACCGAACTTATTCGGCAGTAAGGGTCAAGCCAAGAGCACCAAAGAGATAGAGAAAAAAGGAGAGAAAAGGAGGAAGGGCGAGTAAACCGAGCAAGAAAGAGGGAAGGGAGGGAGAGGGCCCGGTAGAAGAGCAGCAACGAGATCACCAAAGAGACAGAGAAAAGGGAGGGAGAGAGTCTGGTGGGGGGGGGGGAGAGGGAGAGAGAGAGGGGGGGCCAAAGTGGCTGACCAATGGTCGAGAAGGGTTGGCAACGCTTGATCAGAGCATTGGGAAAGAAGCGAAGAAGAAAGGCATCTAGTAGCCAAAAGAGGGAGTTCGATGGTTAGATCAAGCTGTAAATGATCGAATTAGGAGTCTATTATTGAAAAATAACCCTGAAATCAACTTCCCAACTTCCCAATTGGAAAGAGAGAGAGAAAGAGTTCATAAGCACATTCACCAATATAATAGAACAAAGATGCTAGATCCTATTGTCCCGAGGCATCAGCTGATACAAAACTAATAATTTAGCTGAGATTTATTTGCATCTTTTTGTTATTTTAATACGAATTTATTAGCAGAATCAGTTTTATTATGAATTTATTAGAGTCAGCACATAAAACAATTGTGAATCTTTTTCTACCTTATTATTATTCCATGATGGGGTATAGTGAAGACATATGGAGCTTTTGATAAACTCAGAGGACTTCAGCCTTTTTCATGAGTGATAAATAAGCATGTTGCTAGTGATGACTGAGATTGTTGACATGTCCAAGCTTTACATGGCTTTGGTCAAATTATTTTTTTTTTCTCCCTTGATGAATTGGGAGGCAAATGCCATTCAACTTTCATGGATGAATATTTACAGAGGTTATTTAGAAAGGATCAAAGAAAAGAGGATAAAGAAAAACGGCTTATTTAGTGTTACATGATTCTCATGTGCCGACCGACTTAGAATTGTGAATCCCTCACACACACTCATTCCACGTGCTTGAGTAGCTTCTGAGTTTTGATTAAAAATATACCATCTTTTTTGCACTTTAGGATATTGATTCCTTCACATCCATTCCACGCGCTTTGCACTTTAGGATATTGATTCCTTCACATCCATTCCACGCGCTTCAGTAATGTGCTGCAGATATACTTTACCTCCTTTCTTCGTCTCCATTGGAACTTTGTCACTCAAAATTTGAGTGTGGACACATAGTATATATAGCTTTTGCAATGGTTTAAATATCCAATCGGAGTCCTTCTATCTTTTCTGACTAAGCATATGATAACCCATTTATTAAATGAGGGTTTGCAACTTTCCATGAAATATCGATTAGGTACATCCTATGGTGCCATGTGACATTGTATTTATTTGTCCAATTACAAGCATTTCGTCCTTTAAAATTAGACGAGTGTATGTAGGGATGATAGATCCGGTATAATTAAGTGAAAAAATCAAAACTAAATTCGAAATCCACCACCTCTACTCAAAACCCAAACCGAAATGGAATGCTTTTCTAAATAAAAAAATCATAATCGCCACCAAAACAAACTGTAAAATCGAAAAATTCAAAATCTACATTTTTTATCCATTTTAGAATTTTCATATATTGATGATCAAATTAAAGATATCATTTATAATTTTCATAATATAATTCATATCAATTCATCTCAACAAACCCGGTAATTTAAAATAATGATGCAACAATCTAACAAACAAAATAATCCAAGTTAAAAATAAATCCATCTACATCAAAGAAAATATGATGATAATTTTTTTTAATATAATTAAATTTTGGTAAACAATCCAATCCTCTATTTTGCATTTGCCAATCTAGGAACATATTATACCTTAGAAAAGAAAAGAATATAAAAAAGCTCAACTAATAAGATAGTTTATAATCTGATTATAACTAATTATTCAAAGTTTATAATTTTATTAATATCAAAAAAAAATCTATAAATTATGCTTCACTACCAACGAGGGATGATAATATGATGTGATCGTGGAAAAATTTATTCTAAATACAAAGGATACTAAATATCGGGTTCGAGTCAAAAAATTCATTAAAATCAAAACTAAAGTTTAAATCAAATAATTTTTAATTTTTGAAATTATTATCAAAATCATTCTATTTAATTTTGATTGAAACAGCCTTGTTTGATTCGAGAATGGATAAAATATTTAGATGTCCTGTTAACATCCCCAACGAAGCCACCTGCATTAGAAAATGTGAGGGTGGCATGGATCTTGTATTATCGTTTAAAAGTACTTCAATGGTGCTACGAGACAAATGGAGGTGAAGCTTTTTGAAAAAAAAGATCGCAACGAAAGGAACGCGCACATGCTTATTTTTCTCGTGCCGCAACGGCGAAGGGATAAGGTTTTATTGCTCGGTGTCAAACGGGTCGAACGCCAGGTCATCGGTCAAAGAAAGACAGCTCTCAACTAGTATAACTAAAACAAACCCGGCATGTTGGCCGCGTTTGGATCTGTTTGGCCTCCACTGATCAAAGATGAGCCTATATGTGTGACCTGGAAGTAGGCAGTTTCATTTGGTTCACTTTTGCTATATTCAAATTTAAACTAAAATTAAGTGGGCCGGAGAGATGGTCCATCTCACATACGGTGGATGATAAATAGGCACCCCTCTCATTTGATCTTGAATTGTTTAAATACGAAGGCATGATGTGGCAAGTGACTATTGGATTTGGTCCATCATTTCTAGACCTAATATGGGCTCTTAGATCAGCATTAATGAGATGAGAATAAAGAAGCAATGGAGAAATGGATTAAAGCATTGGAAAATGATTCGAAGACCTTCTCCCATCTCTAAGGCCATCATAACCAAATAACCATGTGGAAATATAGTTGATAGCAGCAATCCTATGGGGTGGCTGGAGAATATAAGACACGAGATTAAATGCATAAATTAAAAATTTGATTGCGTGTCAAGCTATGAACGAGTCATCAAGAATACTTTTAGTCATTCAAGTAAAGCATATGAGAAGTTTCTTCATATGGTGACAGCCAACGCGGCAGATACATAGAAAACAATAATAACTAGTCTCCTCTATAAGAAGCCCCTCCCTTCCGGATGTTAGCTCAAAACACACACTTTTCCTCCTGCTCCTCTTCTTCGATCTCCTTCTCATAGTAAGCCATTCAACCACAGCCATGGCCTTCGAGGAATTGAGTGACTATTTGGTGAAGGTCGGCCTGTTCATTCTAGTCCAAATTCTAGTCTACCTTGTTCTCGCCAGCTCTTCCAATGTCTTCTCCAACGCAAAGATGAGATCCTTCAGCTTCCAATCCAACCGATCACCGAGCTTGCGACGTATGAATGCTTGGCTCTACGACTTGCCTGCAGGCATCGAGCCATCGCCCCGGCCCTCCGATCTCAAGGACTAGTTGTGTCCGTATATTAGAGCCTCCTCTCTCCATGGGAAAGGAAGAATATACCAGCCTAGAGGGCCTTGGTTTTGGTCGGTACATGAAGGCATGGTAATTGCTATGTAAAATTGTTTTGCCAATTGATAAGAATTCTGTCCAGTTTTTCTTCGTCATTCTTTTTTCTCTTCAATTCTCGTTCCTTCGGAATCAATATATCATGTATCTGGTATGTTGCGGCAAAGTGGATCCAACGGCTGCCGTGGAAAACCCGTTGGATCCAGTTTTACATCATTCTTTGTCATGCTGCCGTGGAAAAAGGGGTTCATGTAATTCTGATGTAAAACAAGGAGCTTTTGCTTTGATCCGTTCCATTCGAGTAGCGCTATCAGCTACTACTAGTATCAATAATTTTCTTTAAACCACTGCACGAGAGCATTGGTGCAAAAAATAAAGCTTGGGATTGCTGGGTTATCACATCACAAATTGCTGTGCTCGATGAAAAGAAAGAAGTGGAAGGGTCTTTAAATTTGAAGCTTTTTCTACCCGCAAGACCCAGGAGAAAGGTCTGCTGCTTCTTGAATGCCGGACATGAATCCAGGATCTAGGCTCTTATTCTTGGTCTAGGGATAAACCCGCCTAAGATGTACTTGATCTTGTAAATATTTCTCTCTTCTAATGAAATCTAGGTGGGTATTCATACCCTCCCTTGACATCAAATAAATAAATAAATATGATGAAATAATGAATTAGACAATTCTGCTTCAGGAAGCAACGAAGTAGTGCAGACAAGTCGAATATTTGTGCAGAGGAAATAGAAGTCTATATGTTCTAGATTACTATTTATAGGAGACTGCTAAGTGATTCAGTTGGTCAAGTCATTGGAGATTGGATAACAATGATTTAGATTCAAGTCCTATTCTCGCCTTAATTGATTCTAGAATCTAGGTAGACTTTCTCCCATTCTAATTCTGCAAAATTAATATTTACAAATATAAGCAAAATGCATACATGAGACTTAAAGGTGCAATGGAGTGAATATTTCTTTTGATCTATATGGAAAAAAATTAGAATATGAAAATATAGCAAAAGTTAACATCACAAATCATAAAGTAACGGTTGGGGATAAATCCTGCTCCTACCGAAATTCAGTTTGATGCGCAGCCTAATGCGACCGGTAGCCACGGAAGAGCTTCAACAGACAGATCTCAGTCGAATTCCTTCATCCGACCGAACTCCTTAGCAGCCGAGCTTCAGTCGGACTCTCGCGAGAGCCGAACTCCCTCCGCGCTCTTTCAGCCAGACGCCTGCGGAAGTTGAACTCCCTCCAAGCTTCCCCTTCGATCGGACTTCTTCAGGAGCCGGACTCCTCCCAGACATCTCCTTCGGCCGTTCGGACTTCTTAGCGGCCGAGCTTCTTCCGAACTCTCCAGCGATCGAGCCTTAGTCGCACTTCTCCAGTCAGACGCCTACGGGAGCCAAACTCCTTCCGAGCTTCTCCTTCAGAAGTCCAAACTCCTTTGGAATTGATATATGCCGAGGTCCACCAACCGACGTCCGCTTTCTCAGAGCTACGGCCATTAAATCTCGACGAATGATCGTCAGCAGAGGCAACAGTGATCTGCTACTAGGCGGCGATGGCTATCACCATCAATCTATGGCAGGCAACGCTGCAGATGGCGCCTTCATCCGTGACTGATCCCGTCAGACCTCGAGCAGCCCACTATCAGGCAGCTATGACTATCACCATCAAGCTCCGCCTATAAAAAGGATCCTTCATATATACTAACTCTAAGCTCTCCTCTCCTTCTCTAAACTCTTCCGAACTCATTCCAGAGCACTCCATATCTGTTAGCCAGAAGAGCTGACTTGATCGTCGGAGGATCCTGTCGGAGCCACCCCCCACCGGCTCTGGACCTGACTTTATTTTGCAGGTCCCGGTGGTGACCTCATCCACCTCCACTCCAGCTGGATCCGACGATGACTAGATTCTGCACCAACAGATTTGACGCTAGAAGGAGGGCCGCTTCTATTCTCAAGGTGTTCTTGAGGCCCCTTGTTCTTAAAGGAGTGCTCGACAACGATCTCTCTCTCTTCCTTCTCTAGAAATCTCCCTTCTTCCCCTCTAGAACTCTTTTTCGAGGAAAAATGCCTCCCAGGAGAGCTTCAACCCGACGGTCGGTGGCCTTCGCGGCCCGATCCCATTCAGATCCATCTGTGCCTGCTCCAGCCCCGGCAACCCAGATCCTGCCTGTAGCTGTGGTGGATGCGGAGCAGTTCGACCTGTTCGTTCAGTAGGTTCGTGGCCTCATGGAGGCGATGCAGGCGGTGCAGTCCATGCTTCGGTAGGCCCTGGCACCAGCTCAACCGGTGCGGGATTCTCCAGAACTCTGCGATCCGATCCAGGAGCGGCTAGCTCAGGCTGCCCGGACTTCAATCCCTGGAAGAGGCAAGCAGAGGATGGAGGCCCCTTGCTCGGACCATGACTCGACCCAGAGGAAAGCTTTACACCCATTCTACCAGAAAATCTTAGAGATCAAAGATCGTGAAGATCTCCTGGATCAAAGGATCTTAGAAATGAGCCGACGAATCAAAGAACTTCATCATACTCCCTCCTCACGTGGTAATGACATTTATACTGACCCTTCTTTTTTACAGAAAATTATGCAGAAATTGATCCCGTTGAACTTCAAGCTCCTGTAGTTCGAGAGTTACGATGGGACCATTGATCCGATCGATCATCTGAAAGCCTTTCGGACAACGATGTTGCTCCACAGCATGCCAGACGCTATCTTATGTCGGGCTTTCCTCTCTATCCTTAAGGGAGCTGCCAGGAACTGGTACTCGACGCTTAAGCCGAGTACCATCTTATCATTTGACCAGATGAGCCAACAGTTCGCAGCCCACTTCATCAGTAGTCGGCATCCACATCGAGGTTCGGATTTCTTGATGGCCATTAGGCAGAAGGAGGGAAAATCTATCCGGGCTTATGTCACCCAGTTTAATGCTGCCGCATTGGAGGTCCGAAATCTAAACCAATCAATCGCCATGGCCATCCTCAAGGGCGGCCTTCAGAAGAATGACTTGCTGTTCTCCTTGAAAAAAAAAAGTACCCCAGAAATTTTGCTAACATGCTAGCTTAGGCCGAAGATTATGCCCAGGTAGAGGAGGCCTTCAAGGCCAAGGATGATGAAGCCAGCGGCAAGCGATGAATCGATGGGTCGGGCAGGCCCGTCGAAGAAGGGAAGCGGGGTGAAGCTCGGCCACGTTCCCGGACTCCTTCTAGTCGCAGGCGAGCTCAAACTCTCCCTCGAACCCTGAGGTGGGGAAGCCCCGATGGAAGGGCACGCTGAGGTTCTCCCCAGTGCTGAAGTTCTCTCCGATGAAGATTTCACAACTATGCCCCCCTTAACGCTCCGAAGACCCAAGTGCTGATGGAAGTCAGGGAACAACTCCCGAGGTCGGAGAGGATGCATTTCTGCCCCAGCAAGTGCGATCCCAACAAGTTCTGTCTTTATCATCATGACCACGGTCACGACATTGAGGAATGCATTCAACTTCAGGACGAGATCGAAGAGCTCATCAGGCGAGGTAGACTCGGTCGATTTCTACGGAGACGGCCTGAAGAACGGGAGGGTCGGCTAAGGGCGTTACCACCAAGCGGGGAGAACCAACAAGAAGATTGGCCGCCTCTCGACATTATCAATACTATCTTGGGGGGACTTCAACGAGAAGAGGCCAGCGGATCCGAGGGACCGATGAAGAGGCGGAGGACCATGGAGTGCGTGACCTTTACAGAGACGGACGCCTAGGGGATTCAATTTTCGCACAATGACGTGGTTATAATTTCTTTGAACATTGTCGACTACGATGTATGCCGCATTTTGGTGGATAATGGAAGCTCGGCTGACGTATTATTTTACGATGCCTTCTCGAAAATGTCCTTATCCGATGACCGCTTGGGGCCTATGAATTCTCCGTTGGTGGGATTCACTGACAATGTCGTACCAGTCGAAGACATAATAACTTTGACTATGACAGCAGGGCAACACCCAAAACTGGCTAAAGTGTAGGTCGATTTCCTAGTCATGAGGACTCCGTCCGTCTATAATGCCATTCTCGACCGACCTAGTTTAAATGCACTCCGAGCGGTGGTGTCAACCTATTATTTAAAGATGAAGTTCTCGACGAGTCATGGGATCGGAGAGGTCAGGGGAGACCAGGCTCTAGCGAGGCATTGCTATTCAATCACCCTGCATAAGGGAGAACAGTCCGACCCTTATCTTATTAACAGACTGGATGTCCGCGATGACCTCACTAAGGAGTGGGGCGAGCCCATGGAGGACCTCATCTCTATGCCCTTAAATGATGGAAACTCGGAACACGCGGTGCAGATCGACTCCAGCTTGGTAGGCGAGGTTCGGGAGCAACTCATTGCCTTCCTCAAAAGAAATGCAGACATCTTCGCCTGGACCCCAGCGGACATGCTGGGGATTGACATCGAGGTCATAAAACATCGGCTGGCCATCGATCCGAGGCATCGATCGATAAAAGAAAAGGTGTGCCACCATGCCCTGGAGAGGCAGAAAGAAATCATCGAAGAAGTAGACAAGCTTCTCAAAGTCAGATTCATCCGGAAGGTTAATTATCCGACCTAGATCTCAAACATGGTCCTCGTCAAAAAGACGAACAACAAGTGGAGGATGTGCGTTGACTTCAAAAAGCTGAACAAGATCTGTCCAAAAGACAGCTACTCTCTACCCAGGATTGATCAACTGGTGGATGCGACCTCAGACCATGAGCTCCTCACCTTCATGGATGCCTTTTCTGATTATAACTAGATATGGATGGTGCCCGAGGATGAAGAGAAGACCGCTTTCATTACTGACTATGATCTTTATTATTATAGGGTTATGCCCTTTGGACTAAAAAATGCAGAGATAATATACCAGCATTTGATCAATAAGATCTTTAAGGAGTAGATCGACTGCAACATGGAGGTGTACGTGGATGATATACTCATCAAAAGTCGAACTTCAACAGACCACCTTGTCGATCTTAAAGAGACCTTCGGTGCACTCAGAAAGCACAAGATAAAACTGAATCTGATCAAGTGCGCCTTTGGCACGATCTTCGAGAAATTTCTAGGGTTCATGATGTCGAGATGCGGAATCAAAGCAAATTCCGAGAAAATTTGAGCCATTCAGGAGATGACCACTCTAAAGACGATCAAGAAAGTTCGGCATCTGATCGAAAAGGTGGCATCCCTAAATCACTTTATCTCAAGGTCAGTCGAACAATGTGTGCCCTTCTTCCAAGTTCTCAGGCAGTCAAAGAACTTTTACTAGACGGTGGAGTGCCAACAGGCATTCGAGGAGCTTAAAAATTATCTCGACTCACCTCCACTACTGACAAAGCCCGAACCCAGAGAAGAATTATTTCTATACCTAGCTGTCTCCTCGGTTGCTTTGACGGCAGTCCTGATCAAGGAAGAAGCGAAGACGCAGCGACCAGTCTACTACATGAGCCGGGTCTTGAGGGATATGGAGATCAGGTACTCTAGGTTAGAAAAACTAACTTACTCTCTTCTAGTTCTTGTCAGAAAGCTCCGACCTTATTTTCAGGAGCACACCATAACGGTCCTCACGGACCAACCAATAAAAGTAGTTCTTCACCGAGTGGACGCTTTCGAAAGAATCATAAAATGGGCAGTCGAGCTCACGGAGTTTGACATCAATTATCGACCTCGACCATCGATCAAGGTCTAAATATTAGCAGATTTTGTGTTAGAATGCACCATTCCAATCGAAGCCGAGCTTGAACAAAACGAGATCGACGCCCTGCTATCACAGCCAAACCTCTCCGAGGAAAGCGCCGACCTCTCCAAAGGCTCTTAGGCTCTATATGTGGATGGTTCGTCCAACTCCACTGGAGCTGGTGCGGGGCTGGTCTTGGTCAGTCCCGAGGGAGTCGTCGTCGAGTACGCACTACGCTTCGAGTTTTTCGTGACCAACAATGAGGCCAAATATGAAGCGCTGATCATCGGATTAAAAATAGCAAGAAAATTAAAAGTAGATCGGTTTCAAGTCTACAATGATTTTCAGCTGGTGGTTGACCAAGTTAATGGCAGCTATGAAGCGTGGGAGGAAAGCATGGTGAGATACCTTGAGAAAGTGAGGGATTTGACTCCAGTCTTTGACAGTTTTGACATTCAATAAATTCTATGGGCAGAAAATACGAGAGCCGATCTTCTCTCCAAGTTGGCCACTTCAGTCCCAGTCGAACTACCCAAAGAAGTATTTTTGGAGACTCTGAAGTGCCCAACCCCAGAGAAATCTCAGATCGTTCTGCAAACGAAATTCGAGCTAAGCTGGATCGACCCGTTGGTCGCCTATCTCAAGGAGGGGGTCCTTCCTCACAACCCAAAAGAAGCTCGAAAACTTAGGAATCAGGCCTCTCGCTATGTTTTATATGAAGGCAGGTTATATAAGAGGTCATACTCCCTCCTGCTGCTGAGATGTCTCCGACCTTCAGAGATCGACCTCGCACTATGGGAGGTGCACGAAGGACTCTACAGAAGTCACGTAGGAGTCAGATCTCTATCGCAAAAACTACTTCGATAAGGGTACTACCGGTCGATCTTATTTCACAACTCCATGGAGTATGTGAAGAAGTACGACCGCTGTCAGAAGAACGTCAGTGTACAAAGGCAGCCGGCATCTGAGCTTGCTCCACTAAGCATATCTTGGCCATTTACGTAGTAGAAAATGGACATACTTGATCCCTTCCCGATGGCATCCGAGCAGCAAAAGTTCCTCCTGATCACGATCGACTATTTCATCAAGTGGATCGAAGTCGAATCACTAGCGAAGATTACCAAGGCTAAGGTGCAAGACTTCATTTGGAAGTCACTAGTTTGTCAGTTTGGTCTGCCCTGAATCCTTATAATCGATAAAGGATGACAGTTCATTGGAGCGAGGTTTGTCGAGTTCTGCGAAGGATTAAACATCTTTCACTACTTCACATCGGTGGCTCACCCACAGGCTAATGGGGAGGCTGAGGTGACCAATCGGATCCTACTGTAAGGCATCAAGACAAGGCTCGATAGGGCAAAGGGGGTCTGGGTGGACGAACTCTACCACATCCTCTAGGCATACCGAACCACACAAAGGATGCCGACCGAAGAAACATCCTTCGCCTTGGCCTTCGGTATGGAGGCAATTATCCCAATCAAACTTAAGCTCCCATCTGCACGAGTCATGGGCTTAAACGAGCAGCACAACCCTCAGGACCTCAGAGTTAACCTCGATCTGCTGGAAGAAAAAGTGAGGAAGTCCGTATCCGGATGGCAGCCTACAGACGGAAGGTGGCTCAGTACTATAACTCTAGAGTTAGAAGCAAGACGTTTAGGGTGGGAGACTTAGTGCTTCGATGAGTCGCTGTCTCTCAACCTTAGAATCAGAAAAAGCTCGCTCCTAATTGGAAAGGTCCGTATGAAGTGGTGGAGGTCATCCGACCTGGTACTTATCGCCTAAAGAAGCTCGAAGGGATGATGCTTCCACGATCTTAGAACTCAAAAAATCTGAGGATGTATTATCAGTAATCTTCCTTCAGTAAAACTATTTTTCAGCATTTTTATTTTTTGGTGCAAAAACTATGTGGTGACAGAGAAAAAGCAGTCGATAGTGGCTGTGTTAAGGAATAGGATGAGAACCTCATCCTAACATGAGCTGATCAAAGTCCTTCAACCTTAACTGCAGGAGATAAGATCTTTCCTGAGGGTCCGGGCCAACCTCGACTTTTAAAGATAAGATCTCCCCCGAGGCAACCTCGACTGTAGGAGATAAGATCTCCCCTGAGGCAACCTCGAATCGTAGGAGATAAGATCTCCCCTAAGAGTCCGAACCAACCTCGACTGCAGGAGATAAGATCTCCCCCGAGGCAACCTCGATCGTAGGGGATAAGATCTTTCCTGAGGCAACCTTGACTGCAAGAGATAAGATCTCCCCCAAGGCAACCTCAGCTATAGGAGATAAGATCTCCCTCGAGGCAATCCGCAACAACCTCGGCTACAGAAGATAAGATCTTCTCTGAGGCAACCTTGACCGCAGGAGATAAGATCTCTCCGAGGCAACCTCGATTGTAGGAGATAAGATCTTCCCTGAGGATCTAGGCCAATCTCGACTGTAGGAGATAAGATCTCCTCCGAGGCAACAACCTCGACTGCAGGAGATAAGATCTCTTCCGAGGCAACCTCGACTACAGCAGATAAGATCTCCCCGAGCATCCGCGTCAACCTCGATCGTAGGAGATAAGATCTCCCCCAAGCCAACCTCGACTGCTGGAGATAAGATCTCTCCTGAGGGTCCGGACCAACCTCGGCTGTAGAAGATTAAGATCTCTCTCGAGGCAACCTTTAATTGCAAGAAGATAAGATCTCCCCCGAGCGCCTGCATCAACCTCGACCGTAGGAGATAAGATCTCTCTCGAGACAAAACTCGACCGTAGGAGATAAGATCTCCCCTGAGGGTCCGGGCCGACCTCGGCTGCAGAAGATAAGATCTCCCCCAAGCATTCCACATCAATCTCGACCATAGGAGATAAGATCTCCTCCGAGGCAATCTCGATCGTAGGAGATAAGATCTCCCCTGAGGGTCCGGACCAACCTCGACTGCAGGAGATAAGATCTCTCCTGAGGCAACCTCGACTGTAGGAGATAAGATCTCCCCCAAGCGCCCGCATCATCCTCGACCATAGGAGATAAGATCTCCCCCGAGACAACCTCGATTGTAGGAGATAAGATCTCCTCTGAGGGTTTGGACCGACCTCGGACTGCAGGAGATAAGATCTCCTCCAAGTGCCCGCGTCAACCTCGACTGTAGGAGATAAGATCTCCCCTGAGGGTCCGGGCCAACCTCGGTTGTAGAAAATAAGATCTTCTCCGAAGTAACCTCGGCTACAGGAGATAAGATTTTCCCCGAGCACCCGCATCAACCTTGGCTGTAGGAAATAAGATCTCCCCCGAAGCAACCTCGACCGTAGGAGATAAGATCTCTTCTAAGGATCCGAGCTGACCTCGACCGCAGGAGATAAGATCTCCCCGAGCGCCCACGTCAATCTCCACCGTAGAAGATAAGATCTCCTCCGAGGCAATCTCGACCGTAGGAGATAAGATCTCCCCCGAGGCAACCTCGGCTGCAGGAGATAAGATCTCTCTCCTGAGTGTCCGCATCAACCTCGATCGTAGGAGATAAGATCTCCCCCGAGGCAACCTCGGTCGTAGGAGATAAGATCTCCCTTGAGGGTCCGGGCCGACCTTGGCTGCAGAAGATAAGATCTCCCCGAGCGTCCGCATCAACCTCGACCGTAGGAGATAAGACTCTCCTCCAAGGCAACCTCGACCGCAGGAGATAAGATCTTCTGTGAGGGTCCGGACCAACCTCGGCTGCAGGAGATAAGATCTCCCCTGAGGCAACCTCGATCGCAGGAGATAAGATCTCCCCCGAGCGCCCGCATCAACCTCGACCGTAGGAGATAAGATCTCCCCCGAGGCAACCTCGGCCGTAGGAGATAAGATCATCCGGGCTGACCTCGACCGTAGGAGATAAGATCTCCTCCGAGCGCCTGCGTCAATCTCGGACCATAGGAGATAAGATCTCTCCCGAGGCAACCTCAGCCGTAGGAGATCAGATCTTCTCCGAGCGTCCAGGCTAACCTCGACTATAGGAGATAAGATCTCCTCCGAGCGTCTGTATCAACCTTGATCGTAGGAGATAAGATCTCCCTCGAGGCAACCTCGGCTGTAGGAGATAAGATCTCCCTCGAGCATCCAGGCCAACCTTGGTTGCAGGAGATAAGATCTCTCCTGAGGCAACCTCGGCTGTCGAAGATAAGATCTCCCCCGAGCGTCCGCATCAACCTCGACCATAGGAGATAAGATCTCTCCCGAGGCAACCTCGGCTAGAGGTAAGATTTCTTCCGAGTGCCCGAGCCAACCTCGGCCAGAGATAAGATCTCTTCCAAGCGACCGTGACAACCTTGGCTAGAGATAAGATATCTCCCGAGCGCCCACGACAATCTCGACCAGAGAAAAGATCTCTCCCGAGCGATCGAGACAACCTCGACCAGAGATAAGATCGAAGACAACATCGCCCTGAGATAAGATCGGAGACAACCTTGCCTTGAGATAAGATCTCTCCCGAGCAACCACGTCAACCTCGGTCAGAGATCGGATCTCTCCTAAGCGCCCGTATTAATCGCGGCTGTAGGAGAGAAGATCTTCCTCGAGTCAGCCACGACTGCTGGAGACAATATCGCTCCCGAGGAGCTTAACCTCCGACCTTGACCGTAGGAGACGAGATCTACTTCAATCTCGACTGAAGATGAGATCTTCTCCGAGCTTCAACTTCAACATCAACTTTGGCTGAAGATGAGATCTCTCCCCCCGAGCTTCGATCTGAACTAGCATGGAGCCCAGAAGAGGACTTCGGCAGTCATCTTTTCTGTACTCTCTTCCTTCGAGTTTCGAACTCGAAAGTGGGGGTGACTATTGTTGGGGATAAACCCCGCTCCCACCGAAGTCCAATTCGATGCGCAGCCTAATACGGCCGATAGCCATGGAAGAGCTTCAGCGGATGGGTCTCAGTTGAACTCCTTCATCTGACCGAACTTCTCAGCAGCCAAGCTTCAGTCGGACTCCCATGAGAGTCGAACTCCCTCCGCGCTCTTCCAGCCAAATGCTTGCGGAAGCTGAACTCCCTCCAAGCTTTTCCTTTGGTCAGACTTCTTCAAGAGTCAGACTCCTCCCAGACATCCCCTTCGACCGTCCGGACTTCTCAGTGGTCGAGCTCCTTCCGAACTTTCCAACGATCGAGCCTTAGCCGCACTCCTTTAGCTAGACGCCTACGGAAGCCAAACTTCTTCCGAGCTTTCCCTTCAGAAGTTCGAACTCTTTTAAAATCGATATATGCCGAGGTCCACCAACCGACATCCATTTTCTCAGAGCTATGGCTATTAAATCTCGATGAACGGTCGCCATCAGTCTGTTGGAGGCGACAGCAACCCGCTATCAGACGGCAATGGTTGTCACCATCAATCTGTGGCAGGCAGCGCTGCACATGGCGCCTTCCTCCATGACTGACCCCGTCAGACCTCGAGCGGCCCACTATCAGGCAGTTGCGGCCGTTACCATCAAGCTCCACCTATAAAAAGGACCCTTCAGATATGCTAACTCTAAGCTCTCCTCTCCTTCTCTAAACTCTGTCGAACTTATTCTAGAGCACTCCATATCTGTTGGTTAGAAGAGTTGACTTGATTGTCGGAGGATCCTATCGGAGCCATCCCCACTGGCTCCGAACGAAATTTTATTTTGCAGGTTCCGACGGCGACCTCGTCCACCTCTACTCCAGCTGGATCCGATGACGATCTGATTCTGCACCAACAGTAACCAACATTTTTATAAGAATAATACCTTGAGAAAAGCATGCTAGGTAGACTAGCTAAGCCCTAAACTATTTTTAATTAATGGGTTTTGTAATGCATTTTTTTTTTAATAACCCCTTTCTTGGGCATTGTTGGCTGATGCCAACTTTAATAGAGAATGATGCTCTTGAATTACACCCTTTCAGAGATTCTTCTTTTTTCTGATGAAGCTTTTAAAGATCAAATTAGAGGATAAATAATAACAAGGGACTATATCTAACACATAATAGTGACCTATTCACTATACATAGGATCATGGATTTTAACATATCAAATAAAGAATTACACAAAGGGAGCTCTTAAAATCCTTTCAGGAACATGGATAGATTTTTTGGAAGCTATAAATGTAAACTTGTGAATGAAATTTTGCACATTCATTGACAATCCTTTTTCTTCATACCTTCTTCAAAAAGATGTCTATTTAGCAAAATGGAGTTATTAGTGTTTGTTTCCACATAGGCTTCTATACAACAAAACTAAATGAGCTTATCTTAATTTTTTTTCATCACCAAGAAAAGATTCTACATTTGCTCAAGTAAGGAGATAAATCTTTACTTATCAAATAAAATTAATTATGAGCTTATTCAATCTACTTAAATTAAACTAATAAAAGATATGCTTGGTCTCTTTACTAGAGACTAGCATATGAGATACACATGAGAGAGTCTTACTCTTTTGAATTAGATGGGAGGGCATACAAAAGCATATATTGGTTAACGAGAATAGGAGGGGGGGAAGATATGGTCAATAGGAAAATGAAGGAATATTTTTTATTTGGTTGGAGTTTTCAAAGGAGAGAAATTAAAAAAAAGCATTTGCATAAGAATAAACTTTTCATATTTCATGGAAAACAAAAACCTATATAGAATTTGGATTTTTAGCTTTTCACAAAAAAAGAAATTGAGATCCATTTTTTCTTCAAAAGTATTTGTAAAGCTATGAATAGAATGAGATAATTTTTTTTCCCTTTTTTAAGATATAATAGATATTTTATACAACTTTCATAGGAAAGTAGGTGCTCAACCAAATTTAAGATATTCTGAAATATGTTACTTTCTCATAGTCAAACAAATAAGCTAAAATCATTTTTCTAGACAACATATTCTTAGGAATCAACGGTCTAAAAAAAACTCTAATAAAGGAATTATCTTTGCATGAACCAAACGAGCCCATGGGGATGAGTGTGTGTGTGTGTGAGAGAGAGAGAGAGAGTGTGTGTGTGTCACATCTTGAACCCAATATTCAGGTCGGGCATGTGATGGCCGTATACTCTCTCGGGTAAGCCCTAACAAATATGCAAGATTTATAAAATTACTTACAATCTTAACATCCTATGAATACTACTGATATCAATTTCATAACAAATATTGTATATCCATAAATAAGAATGATCTAATTTCATAACAATTAGCTAAACCAATACAATTATAAATTTAATTCCTTCAATTATCCGATTATGTATTAGTGATGCTCTATCTATTTATCTATTTATTCATAAACCCAAACTATAGCCAATCATAAGCATCTTACAACTTTGAGAAGAAAAAAGAGATGGAAGGGGTGAGCTTTACAGCTCAGTAAAAATTTTCACACACCAACATCAATATAATAATAATAAATAAAAAAATAACATTGATTGTTACTTATATAAATCATATGCTAAAAAATTTCATGATTCATAAAACATACATAGCAAACATATCTTTTTGCACAATAAGACATATCATTATCTCGAGTACAACATCATCTTTGGTGTAAATGATCATATCATACAATCATCTCAAACCAACATACATCAGATCCGAACACATAAGGATGCTCGGCTTTAGACTATTACAACCATGTTTCTAGTCCGTTATAGGGCACCAATATCTTGGCTAGTCCCATGGACTACCACAACCACGTTTTTAGTCTATGATAGGATTCCAATATCATGGCTAGTCATGTGGACTACCACAATCATATTTTTAGCCTATGGTGGGGCACTAATATTGTGGCTAGTTCAAAGGATTATAAGTGCTCAACCCCAACAACCATAATCACGTTTATAGTCCATGGTGAGCCACTACTAATGGCTAATTTAGGAGACCATAAGTGCTCAACTCTGAACTATCATAGTCATGTTTACAGCCCATGATAGGATACCAATATAGTGGCTAGTCTTATGGACTACTACAATCATATTTTCAGCCTGTGGTAGGACAACAACATCATAGCTAGTCCAGAGCTCCACAATCCCACATACAGTCCCATAGCTCAATTACAAGCTTGTTAGCTATTGTAGCTCAAAATTTTGTTCTTTTACAAAACTCGATGCACACGATTACCAAAATTCATCAAAGTCAAGATCAGTGATATATCATACATAATTTCACATATGATCATATATATACTTAACAAATAACTATATAGCATGCAACTATCAAAAACCACATAAATTAAAATCATTGATGTATAAAATAATTTTTATATAAATAGGTGAATAATATTTAAGAATTTTTATCTCTATTAACAGTCAAATCCAATTACAGTGTCTATCAGTCCATGCCTAGTATGTCCAATCAATTACTATGATTCTAGCTCATCCTTGATCAACCATTAGCATAATAAATAATTATTATTAGATTTCTATTTTCAAGCTTTAATATCTGAATTACTATAAATCCTAAATTTCTTAGCCCTACTTAATATATGACAAATTAAATAATTAAAGATTTAAAAAATTATCTTGCTTAGAAATCAGAGCATAATCCTTTTGCAGAACATCGATCTTCTCGTCTAATTGATTATACTCATACATAGCCAAATCCCATATTTAAGAAAAATTATAAAGTGACTATGATTGTAGTAGAAAGATTATGAGAGAGAAAGGATACGATTGCTCAGATTAAGATTTGACCAATAGATCATAAAGCAAGAATCAAATCAGTTTAAAGTTGATATATCAAATATTGTCAATGGTAGGTGTTCAGCAAAAGCTAGGATGGAGACTAATACAATGGATAATCTGTTGCTCAAGGATAGCTACCCAAGAGGAGGGGTGAATTAGGTTTATAAAAAAAATTGGCCAATTTAAACTCTAATGCAAATATGTGATTCTAATTAAAAGAACTTAAATGCTTGTGGTGAATAAGTAAGGTGTAGCAACGGAATTAAAAACAACTAGATAATACAAATATATAAAGCAAATAAAGAAAGCAAGAAAATCAAAACTATAATACAAATATAGATTTTATAGTGGTTCGGTGCAACCCCGCACCTACGTCCACTCTCCAAGCTCTTTTTGAAAATTTTACTATAATCCTAGATTACAGTGCATTATTTTAATTCCGGATCATAAATAAATTCAGTTAATTTTATCGGGCTCACTAACCATAACCCTCATCGATAGTTTTCTCGAGTTCACTATCAATTCAATTGATTTTATCCTCGGAGCACCAACCATAATCTTTATACTGTCCAATTTTTGACTTAGACCAACCCACACCCCAAGTTTCTTTTCTCCAAAGAAACTTGTAAAGAAATAAAAATACAAGTATAAAATTTTAGCATAAAAATAAAAAATAAAAATTCTTTTTGAAGTTTGATGGAAAGGCTGAAAGATGGCTCTTGAAACTTTGTATTCTCTCCTTTAAAAGCTGAGAGGAAGCTTAAATGAATAAGGATGATCACACTTGGAAGCTCTCTGAATTTGATGCATAAAGTCCTCTCTTTTCTCTCTTTTTCTTTAGATATTCAATGAACTTCATATTTTGAATGATTTCTACTTTCAATCCACTTAATCTTACTTTCCAAATATTTCTCTAACTTTTTATACTCTTTGTGATGGTTGGAGGATCAGTTCTTGCCATTGGAAGCCTTAAAATAGCCATTAGAGTGCAGAAATGACCATTAAAAAAGGTTGCAAAAAACTAACCATTACGATCAATAGATCAGCTAAATCTTTACTGTGTTAGCTCAGTTTATAACTAGATCGGCTCAGTTTTCTGGATCTTAAAAAACAGACTTTCTGCACTTTCTATCTTTTGCTTCCACTGAGATTAAGTCAGCTCAGTCTCAGACTTGGTCGGCCCAGATTGCATGCCATGCATGCCAAACAATTCATTTCGAAAGGGGATGACCTAAGGGTCGTCCCTTGGGTCAATCCTTTTGTTAAAACTTGATTTTCTTTCAATTTATGCATCTAAAAATCATGAAACTGCCTTCAAAAAATTAGAAATCTTCTAAGCTTGTTCTTGATATTTTCGAAATAGATTTTTTCTAATTTTATAAAATTATGATTTTGCCCCTTATCACTTTTCTTAATCTCCAACTTGATAAAATTATAATTTTAACTTGAACACCTGAAAAGACCTATATCCATTCTTAAAATACATGGTTAAATACTTAAATACTTAAAATTTAATAATCATCAAAATCAATCATAAGATTAACAATCTCCTACTTTTTGATGATGGCAAAACTTTGAGTATATGCATTGAAATATAATTTAATATGCTTCAATAAATTGGCTAGTATAAAATCATGAAGTGATAATATATATATAAATATAAATGCATACTTCATGAAAATTTTAATTAATATTTCACATAATTTATATACTCATACCAAAATAATATTTTAATTCAAATCAATGAGTATTAAAGTTTCAAGCATGAAATTCATTGAGTTTCTTAAGTATTAATTATTTAAGCATATACTCAATATACATTTCTCTTTTTTTGACAACATCAAAAAGCTCATGAAAAAGAATAAAAAAAATCATCAAAATTAACATTAAGATAATAAATTGAGAGATGTATAAAATTCATAAAGTCAAATAAAAAAAAACATCTTTCCTTTTGAATGAAATTTTTTTTTTCAAAAATTAGCTTGAATTTAAATATTAAAGGTTCTTCTTCTTTTTGAATGAATATAATTTTTTAATTAAATTTTTAAATATACACTTTTAAGCTTTAAGAGCAATAGAGCTTTTAAAAAGAATTGACTATGAAATCAAGTATAATATGCATTTTAATATTTAATATTTTTTTCTTAAAAAATTTTAGTCAATTAAGTTTGAAAAAGATATATATCAAAAATATATCAAGCAAAGTAAAATAAATAGTATCAAAGCAAATACTAGTCACATTTTTAAATTTATTGCTTTGAGTAAAAATTGCTTTAATATAAATAATTCATGAGAATTTTGCAATACATATCAAAAATTTAGTATCAAATTTAAATTTTTAAATAAATTTTAAAATTAAGTTTAAAAATTTATTTCTTAGAGTAAGAATATGTTTTCTATTTAATTTAACTCCATTCAATTATCAAGAATAATCATACAAATCAAAATATGAAACCAGCATATTAATCATATCACTTTAAATAATTTTTAACATTGAAGTAATTTGTTTATCTGGTACTACTTTAAATTAATAGCACTTTAATTCAAGTAAATCAAATTAAATAAATACATGAAAGTATAAATTAAAAAAAACTATAAAGTATTTGATGGAAAGTTTAAAATCAATAAGGCTCAAAATAAGGTAATTGATTAAGAATTTTAAATCAAAAGTTCATTAACATTTTTAATCAAATCAAAACAAAAAATATCTCTTTCTCTATTTTTCATACTAATAGCTAGATTAATTCATTTTTTAACTTTCTCTCTCTTTATTTCAAAATGAGGAGATTTAATATGAATTTAACTACTAAATTCATATTTTTTAAATTTAAAAGATATTTTCAATTTTAAAGATCTTTTTAATTAAATGATCATTTTTTTTTTAATATATTCTCTCCCTTACTTTAGCAAACAAAGCCATTTTAAAATTAAACAAAATTCAAAGGCATGAGCATCAATTGAGTGAACTAAGTATTAATTAATCCAAATATCAATCAAACAAAACATTCACTCAAGAAGACACCAAATTTTTAAAAATTTAATTTTTATTAAATTTAAAGAATGTTACAAAATAGTGTATATAATAAGAACAAACATTGAGAGGATCAAAAAAAGTATGACACGAACATTTATCAAAAAAATTTTCTATTTAAATTTAGATCTTCCTTGTCAAAAGAAATATCACTCAATTAAGTTTAGAAAATGTATGAAATTTTTTAAATTTATCTTAAATGGTATCACATCAAGAGTATATCAATGTAAAATAGATTTGAGATATCATATTTAATTTTTTTATCAAAAAATAATATAATAAAATACAAGACAAGAATGATACCAATGATACCAAGAGTAAAAATTTTTTTAGGAAGAAACTTTTTGATACTAATTAAATTAAAATTTAGACCAAATCATGATTTTTTAATAGTTCAATATCATTTAAAGATTAATTTATAAGTTTAGCTTGATACCAATGAATTTAGTTTTGAATTAATAAAGATAAATTGATTCAGATAAATCAATTTGAATTGATATTAACAAATCAGTTAAGATACACCATAAAAAGATTTTAAGTTATTCTTCAAAATATCATCACTTTCTTTTCTTAAGAAATATCAAGCAATTATAGTTTCAGAAAAGATATGAATTTTTGAATTTATCTCAAACGATATTATATCAAAAGATATAACTTTGCAAAACTAGATTTGAAGCAAAATCATTCTTCTCTTTTTATCAAAAAATAAATCAATCAAATACATAGCAATTAGTAAGCTGTTTGATATCAATTACTTAAAATTGAAGTCCTCATTAAATATTTAGCTTTAAGAATAAATGATAACTTTCTTGAAATATCTTGCTTGATATCAACTTTAAAATATTCGAGAAGATCATTTTTCAAATTCAATTTTCAAACTTAATCAATTAGAATAAAGTATGAATATTCATCAATAAATTCTTTTTTAAGATCGAAAAAAAAATCAAATTAATGATCAAGATGGATATTCATATTAATTTGGGGGAGGATCCAAAATTAATCAATTAGGGGTATGATAATCTAACAAATCAATTATAATCAAATCAAGTTGAATCTAGATAATGATTATATGGGATTTGGTTCAACTAGAGAATTTCAAATTCTTAGGAGTAAACCTAAGATGCAATGCAGATAACTACATCAAGTACTTAATTTTTATGATTGAATGCTTTATTTTCAAATACTTAGATCATGTAAATTTTTTTTTGAAATATTTCAATATTTAAGCATCTTATGAGGGATTGTCAAACTTAGTTTCTCTTTTGAATTTAATAATTAAAATATTTAAACCAATTAAGCATCTCTTAGTTTAAATTCATCAAATATAAAATTAATATGGAGATGCTTAAAATATCAAGCTAAATTTCAAGTTTAATCATTTCAATCATTGATATATAGAGGAGAGCATATTAATCTTTAAAATCAAAACATCATGATATAAATTTATTACACGCATCAAAATCAATCAATTGTATAAGAAATACTTTAAGTAAGGAATTTCATATACATGCATATTAATAAATGACTTGAATCAATGAAAGAAATTCAATAACCATTAATGGTATGATGAGAGAAAAGTTTAGATTATACCAACAGTCACCATTCATCATCTATCTTATCCCTTTTCATTTTTAAGGTATCCATAAAAATTATTTTTCTTTTATTTCATTTGGATCTTTGGTGCACCTACAAAATCAATTTGCAAATTTTGGTACTCAAGCCATCTTGGATCCATAGGAGTTAGTATTCAAGATTTCTTTTGGAATCCAAATGTATTTTATCAAGATTTAGCCAATTTTTTTAAAATTATATTTCAAAATCTTGTGGCTAATTTGATTACATTTAAAACACTTAAAAGAGTGATCTTTGATTAAAGCTTTTGCAAAAAATTTTTTAGTATTTTGCTATTTTCTAGAAACATTAAAACCTGTTTCAACTTTATTAAAAGCAGTCCTATTAGTTTTCATCATAGATTGAAGATTTTGAAAGATAAGGATAAATTTTTCAACTATGGGTTCTAAAATCTCATTCTTTCTTCTTAATTTTTTATTTTCCTCCAAAAGCCCTTTTTTTTTTTCTTTTTGAAGATTTTCATTTTCTTCTAGGAAGAATTTCAAATTTTTATATTTCTTTTTCAGCTTAATATTTTTTTAACTAAGAATTTTTCATATTTAACTATATTCTTCTTTTCTTTAGTTACAGTTTCAATTTGTTCCAAGAAATCTTTCTTTTTTTTGACTATATTTTTTATATTTTTTAATAGATCTTCTTTTTTCACTCAAAACATTACTCTTCTCTTTAACCAAAGAAAGATTGAATTTTTTAAGCTCTTTGTTTTTCATTCTTAACTTTTTAAATTCATCCATTAAATCATTAAATGCTTCAAATAATTTATCAAATGTAAAGTAGAAAGAATTTTCAGAATTTACCTCATTTGCATTAGTCATGAGGCAACGATTAGCAATACCTTCTTCCTTTTTCTTATTTTTTTTCTATGCCTTGCTCCCCCTTAATCAAAATTTTTTTTCTTTGTTTCTTCTTCTTTTTCTTTCCATTCTCATAAGCCATGAAGCATATGTTGGGATGAGCTTTCTTTTTTTCTTGGAAGCTTGAATCCTCTTTTTGATTTGCTCCCTTATAAGTTCTTTTCAATTTCTTCCAAACTTGTTTTGCTGAAATGCAAGAAGAAATTAGATTAAACATATTTATATCTAATGAACAATAAAGTATATTTAAAGCCTTAGCATTTAGATGCATTGATTCTTTATCAATAAATGATATATTTTATGTGTGAGGGTCATTGACAATAATCTTTCATAAATTATAGTCATGTGCTTGTATGAAGATTTTTATCATAGTTTTTCGATAAGTAAAATTTGAGCCATCAAACAATAAGGGTCTATCTATAGAATATCCATCATTAAAAAAAGATTTTATTTTGGATTGCTAAAATCTTTAACTTTTGACGATTAGGACAATAATTAATAATGGAGCACCTACACTGATACCACTTGTTGCCCAAAAATGGCTATCCAAGAGAGGGGGTGAATTGAACTTATAAAAAAAAAATTTGGTCAATTTAAATTCTAATGCAAATATGTGATTCTAATTAAAAGAACTTGAATGCTTGTGGTGAATAAGCAAGATGTAGCAGCGGAATTAAAAATAACTAGATAATGCAAATATATAAAGCAAATAAAGAAAGCAAAACTACAATACAAATACATAGATTTTATAGTGGTTGGTGTAATCCCACACATACGTCCACTCTCCAAGCTCTTTTTAAAAATTTTACTATAATCCTAGATTATAGTACATTTATTTTAACCTGAGATCACAAATAAATCTAGTTGATTTTGTCGGGTTCACCAACCACAACTCCATATCGATAGTTTTCTCGGATTCACTATCAATCCGGTTGGTTTTATCCTAGGAGCATCAACTATAATCTTTACACTATCCAATTTTTGGTTTGGAGCAATCCACATCCCAAGTTTCTTTTCCTCAAAGAAACTTGTAAAGAAACAAAAATATAAGTATAAGATTTCAGCACAAAAAATTAAAAAAAAAACTCTTTTTAAAGTTTGATGGAGAAGCTGAAACATGGCTCTTGAAACTTTGTATTCTCTCCTTTGAAGGCTGAGAGGAAGCTTGAATGAATGAGGATGATCATACTTGGAAGCTCTCTGATTTGATGCATAAAGTCCTCTCTTTTCTTTCTTTTTCTTTAGATATTCAATGAACCTCACAATTTGAATGATTTCTACTTTCAATCTATTTAATCTTACTTTTCAAATATTTTTCTAGTCTTTTATACTTTTTGTGATGGCTAAAGGATCGGTTCTAGCCATTGGAAGTCTTGAAATAGCTATTGGAGTGGAGAAATAGCTATTAGAAAAAGTTACAGAAAACTAGCCATTACGATCACTAGATCGGCTTAGCTTTTGACTGGGTCGGCTCAGTCCTCACTGGATCGATTCAGTTTATAGCTGGATCGAGATAGTTTCCTAAATCTTAAAAAATTGGCTTTCTATACTTTCTATCTTTTGCTTCCATTGAAATTAGGTCGACTCAGTCTCAGACTAGGTTGGCCCAGATTGTATGCCATGTGTGCCGAACAGTCCATGTCGAAAGGGGATGATTTAGGGATCGTCCCTTGGGTTGATTCTTTTGCTAAAACTTGATTTTCTTCCAATTTATGCATCCAAAAATCATGGGACTACCTCCAAAAGATCAAAAATTTTTTAAGTTTATTCTTGAAGCTTCCGAAATAGATTTTCTCTAGCTTTAAAAATTATAATTTTATCCCTTATCATTTTTTCTTGATCTCCAACTTGATAAAATTATAATTTTAACTTGAATACCTGAAAAGACCTACATCCATTTTTGAAATACATGATTAAATATTTAAATACTTAAAGTTTGACGATAATCAAAATCAATCACGAGATCAACATAATCAAATCAATATCAATCTAGGATCCTGTACCAGTGACAATCAATTTAGTCTACACATGGAGTTGACAACTAAAGTGTCAAGAACCTTGCTTGATATTTACTGATCTAATAAGTCATTCTCTTACAAGACCAAATTTAATATTAAAAATAAAATCCACAAGATAGAAATCATTTGGCCGAAGCCCTCCTGGGTTCATCAGGGTTCAACCTCAAATCCCATGAACCTCTCACGTCATCAAGAAAGAAAAGAAAAAAATAGGAGAGAGAAAAATAAGAAGAGAGAGAAAAAAAAAAGAGAAAAAAGGAATCCCATAGTGTGCCATCCATCGCACGATGGATGGCCGTATGCGATCGCATGCAACGGGCATGCACTTACGCACGATCGTCCATTGCGTGATGCACAGTACACGCTGTGCACCGCATGGTGCGGTGCACAGCAAGAAATCCGCACGATTAATGAATTGGATGTCCCCAAAAAAAATTATGACAAATTTAAAAATATTATTTTATTATATATTAATTAATGCCCTATTAGTTTGACCAATATCAAATTTTATATTTAGATTGCAAATGATACCAATGTGATCAGAATAGATAATCCTATTTTGGATTTCAAATTTAGAACAATATACGAGAAGCATCAAATATTAAATAGCACTTCCGATCTGTGATTGTAATCAAATCGAGCTTGATCAAGCATGGATGTGATAATGCTTGGGTTTAAACTAATTTTAAGCTTGAAAATTGAAATCAAGCTTGATTTATATGTTTTAGGATCAAGATTGATTTTGAAATATTATAAACTCGAACCCCTTTCTGGTAGCGTCTGAACATTTATCAAGTTAAAATCAATTCAAGTTTATATTAAACTTAGATCAAGGTTGAATTGAGAACAATTCAAGGTCGACTCAACTTGAGCCAGTAGCTCATTATATGCTACATGGACTAAGGATAAGTACAGGATTAGAACCAACGATTGATCATACATTAATTAATAAAAAATATTAATATATTAAATTTTACTTTGACAATAGAGTCTTACCTGAGTTGTTTTGAGGCTTGGTTTCAAACTAATTTCAAGCTTATGGACTAGGTTCCAGCTCGGCTTCATTAACCAAGCCGAGCTTGACCCGATCTTCATCCTAATAGAGCTCAAATTAGCAACCCAACCTCATAGGCTCTAGAAGGAACCATCAACATCACAAATCCTTTCCAAGAAAAATACAACAATGACGTCATTTTTAGTTTTCCTCCGTGGTAACAGAGTTGGTTCTTGTTAGAAACTATATTTTTCAAGCAACGTGCACCTATTAATTTGTTTCTAGGTGCCTTGCGAGTTAGCCCAACCGCGTCTGCCCCATATATTTCAGCGAAAGCAACCCTTGCCGTAAAACAAGCCATGAAGCTGGCACCTTTTGTTAACGGTATCTACGTCAAAATTCGAGTAGCCGTCCCAAAATTCCGGACTCGGACGGCTTCTTTGAAGAAATTAGACTTCGATTCCGAGAGACGACCACCGTCCCAAAATAAACATGTAATTTTCCATCCATAAGTTCGCTCATGCTTATTTTATTTGTGTTCCAGAAATGCCCTTTTGCAGGTATGCTAAATATATTCATAAATTTCTGAGAGTTATTGATGATCAAAAAAATTACAAATTTTATACTAATAAGAATAGTATTACTCTTGTTATGTCTAGTAATAAGTATCTTATTTTTAAATATATTATGAATTTTTTTTGGGGGTAAATTAGAAATATAAATCATTAAATTATTTGAGAATAAATATATTGGTGGCAATCAAAAATAATATAATCAAAAATTGATTACAAAGATCTGACGTGGAATCCCGTAATATTGTCCCAAAAGTATAGTTATGAAGGTTATAATGGTTTGATTTCTAGACATACGTAATTATATTTGTATATGCTATCAAAAAAGTTGAAACTACCAAAGGCTGCTGCAAGGTTGCAATGGTTGAATTTTAGTTGCACAAGGTACAGCGACATTTTAGGTAGACTTTATAATTTTAAATTTTTCTAGAAAGTATGCAATTGATTTGTCTGATTGTCTTCTCTTCCCTTCTCTTTTCTTCTTTTTTTTTTTTTCCTTCTCTTTCCTCTCTTTTTCTATAAGAATAAAATGCTTATTTAATTTATTTTATATCTTTTGCCCTAGAATATATAAGAATTTGTGCGCTTCTATGTTAGCTTGCATATTTTCTTACATAGCTTAGCATCCAATTTAGACGACTAGATTGGAAGCAAGATTAATTTTCTAATTTTCTAGAACGGCGTATCCATCCAACTACAAAAGTAGTTTATTTCTGCCAAGAGAAAATTATCAAAGTTCCAATTGCTAAAACATTTTTTTTCTTTTAAATGACGCAATCCGTTTCTGGTCACCTTTTTACCTCGACAACAAGCCAAAGCGTGAACGTTCCCCCTTGCTTACCAACCAAGCCATGAAACTTGGTCTTGTCAGTGCTTTGCTGGCCGTTAGAAAAGTAAGCCATACAAACTATATATATGAAGGCAGCTAAACACATTTAAGAGCCTAAAAAATTCTGCCATACCAAATCCCGTTCTGCCTTCATATTTTGATCCCATAGCCATAAGCTCATAACCATGGCCATGGATGCCTTCTTCTCTCCTGACCTGGCCGACATCTTGACAAAGGTGGCCGTGTTCTTGTTGGTCCAAGCTCTGGTGTATCTGATCCTCACCAACTCATCCAACATCTTCTCCTCCTCTCCTTCGAGATCTCAAAGCTTTCGGACCGTCCGATCCATGAGTGTTCGCCGGCTGCTGGCCCGGTTCTCCGACGTGCCGGTTGGCACCGACGAGCCATGCTATTCCAAGTCCCCATCCAGAGAGGCTTCTTCCGAGGGCAGGGTGGATTAATTCAGATGTTAATGGCCCGAAGATTGATGCTTTTATAGGTTTTAATTAAGAGTTTAAACTTTGAAGTAATGAAGTGATATGATGTATGAAAAAAGAGTGATTATTTGATTGTAGACAAGGAGGTTTTTGTTTGTTTGGATTTTTCTTTTTAACAGTTTCTGCAAATGATTGAAGGAGATTTAATTTATGTGTAAACATTTTTGATGAATATGTATTGGGGCACGCCTTAAGAGATTGCTTGTTTTCTTTGTTTTGGTAATTAAAGATTGCTTGTTTAGGAAGTATTCCTAACACTTGATGCATCAGTTCTTTTATGTAAATTGATAAACAGAAATAGTGTTCCCCCCATCTTCCTTTTCAACTTTTTATTTTTTTGGGTGGGTTGTGGTTGGGGGGGAGTAATTAAAGAGAGAAGGGGAAATTTTGCCGTTCATTCTGGATCATAAGCATCCCTTTTCTTTACAAGTCGATAAGGCAACCTGTGATTTGAAATAGTTTTTAAATTTTGCAGAAGCCATATTGAATTTTGAAGAATATTTTTGGATTATATGCCGCTATTTTGGTGCATGAAAAATTTGAGCATAAGTGTGTGCAAGAGAATAATTTGTACGCCCAATATATTTTGTTACCGGCAAGCATTAAGAGCAATTTTAGCCGGTTATAACCTGTACATTCATAAAATTCTTGATCGAAATTGGAATTGGAATAGCCATATTTCTTACGCGTTTGATTCATGTTTAGAATGAGAATTGGAATGGAATCTGAATGGTAAAAAAAATTGAAATTAAATTTTGAAGAATTGGGGCATTTTTATTTCTCTCGAAATCAAAATGAGACCAAATAGTTGGAATGGAAGTTATTTATATATCCATTTCATAGCCCAACATCCCCCAACTTACATGCCCTAGATGCTATTGCACTCCGTGGTGACATTGATTTGCTTGTGGGAGTTACGTTGACATAATAACTATAAGTAATTACAATAGACAATTGATGATAGAATTAAAAGTAATGGTGCAAAATGGATTAACCTTTTCATTAATCAATTTGGGACAGGCAGATAGATATAAATCTAATCATAGTTTTGGTATTTCCAACCCTAATCCAGACCCAACTGTATCATGAGCTCTAATCTCTGATTTAGCTAAAAAGAGTTATGCTTTACTAGTAGCAACCTCCTAATTCCACCATAAACAATAAATGTAAGTACAACGGACGGAAGAGTTAGTAGAAGATTGAGGATTGATTACAAGAATCTTCTTCTCCATGCCTTGTTTACCATCACATTATGGTCACCATTTATAGCACAAGTTTGGAACCCTGATCATAATATCTGTATCGCCCTCCATCCGGCAATTGGCAGAGCTACTTAAAGATAGCGATAAGATCAGGTAGGAGCTAGAAATTGGTTGAGGGATTTAGTCTCCCAATCCAAAAATTCTTCAAGATACCAAAATCTATTTACAGCGGCAAAATATTGAGGGTGACAACCAGTTAGTACAGCCATTGGATATATTGATATCAGTGATCCGGTTTTAGGTCCCCTTTTTTTTGTTTAATAAGATGGATCGTTCATACAATATGAATATGAATATAGTCCAAAAAATCAAAAAAAAAAAAAAAATCATGAAAGGACATCAACAAAACATATGCATAAGACTAAATGTCCATTCCAAAATGGTTAGCTACATAGCTCGCCATCCAATCGACGATGCCATTCACCTCTCAATATACATGCCTAACATCGATGAAGATGCACCTTACCAACATGCGCTAGATATCGTGAAGGAGCGGGTTAGAGGCTGCTCTCCCCCCACCTCCGAATCCAACTGACCATCGTGATCGAGTCCCCCTTTACCACCAACCGATCAGTTCGGAGATGCTGTTTCGCATAGGAAATGCCCTTCCAAATGGCCTACAACTCAGCTGCAGGAACAGTAGTCTCGAAAAGAGGACTCCCGCCCATCATGATAAATCTTGAGTTAGGGCCCCTAATCACGAAGTCAGCATACATATGTTCACCAGTCACTACTATCAAAGTTGATCTTGAGAAAGATTGGAGGTGGGAGCTTCCAAGTAATGAACATCCTATGGGGTATTGCAAGAGTGTAGGAATTGAGTTTCGGTGAGGATCACTGGCCCTCACTAAAAGAAGAAAAAACCGTCACTAAAACTTTTTGTGAGAAAAAAGTTGGCCATCACTTGTCGTCACTATAAGTGGCGTCACAAAAAGTTTTAGTGATAGCTTTAATGTATCTCATCATTATTTGTATCCATTAGTGACCAGGTTCATAGCGTCCATTTTGCAGTTATTAATGATGGCCAAACGTGATCCTCATTGTTTGATTCAATACTGAATTCGGATCAGGTTGGATCGAGTCAGGTCCAAATTTAGTAAATTCAGATCCAATCCAAAAAATTGAACAGGTCCAATTTTAAAACTCAACCTGGCCCCATGGGTCCTTCAAAATGAGTTGGATTGGGTCTAAATGGATCGATCAAGATCGGATCATGGGTCAACCCAACCCATTTGCAGTCTTAGATAAAGCTAAGGTTTTTTCCAATAATGTAATGTAACTGTTGATAAAAATTAGATTTTTTTCAATGGTTTGATCGAATCATTGAAAAAAAATAAGACTTTTCCTAGTGTTTGATCTGACCATTGGGAAAAAATAAAATTTTGCCCAGCGAATTCGAAAAAAATGCTACCTAAAGTCTATTTTACTAGCAATTTTCTAGATCCATCAGTAAAAAAGTAATGGTAAATCTTTCTTTTCTTATAGTGTGTATAACCCATTCTGACTTAATATATAGAATAAAAAAATTCTTACTTAATATAAAAATATATAATATTAAATAATAAAACTCTATTATGAGGGGTTGCATAGTGCTAATACTAATCTTATAATGACTACTACTCAATATAGATACGGGTTCTCATTTTCCATCCTAATATTTGCGACAACTTTTACTCACTCTCACTGAGAAATAATATTCAATGTCGGTTATCCAATATGATCACTAAAAATTAAATAAATTTTGATCAATATGCCAACTAAATACTGATGGTCATATACAAAGGTCATTATTGACAATCCTTTAGTGAGAAATAAAATATGTACATCATTAAAAAGTTATAATGGTTAAAACTGATTCAAGAATTTATGATGGCTGTTGGGAATAAACTCCGCTCCTATCGAAATCTAGTTTGATGCTCAGCCTAATGCAATCGATAGCCATGAAAGAGCTTCAGCGGACGAGTCTTAGTCGAACTTCTCAGCGATCGAGCTCCTACCGAACTCCTTCAATCGGCCGAACTTCTCAGCGGCCAAGCTTCAGTCGGACTCCCACGAGAGTCGAACTCTCTCCGCACCCCTCCAGTCGGATGCCTACGGGAGCCGAACTCTTTCCGAGCTTTTCTTTCGATCGAACTCCTTCAGGAGCCGAACTTCTTCAAGACTTCTTCCTCAGTCGGATTCCTCCAGTGGATTGCTCCTGGATAATCCCACCAGACGTATCTCCTTCAGGAGTCCAAACTCCTTTGGAATCGATATATGTTCGACGAACAGTCGCCATCACTCCGCTGCAGGCGACAGCGATCCGCTACCAGACGGCGATGACTGTCACCATCAATCTGTTACAGGTGGTGCTGCAGATGATACTTTTCTCCATGACTGACTTCGTCAGACCTTGAGCAGTCCGCTATCAGGCAGTTGCAGCTGTCACCATCAATCCACTACAAGCTCCGCCTATCAAAAAGGATCCTCCAGATATGCTTACTCTAAGCTCTAAGCCCTCCTCTCCTCCTCTAAACTCTGCCGAACTCATTCTTGAGTACTCCATTTCTGTGGGCCAGAAGAGTTGACTTGATCGTCAGAGGATCCCGCCGGAGCCATCACAACCAGCTTCAGACAAAACTTTATTCTGTAGGTCCCTGACGGCGACCTCATCCTCCTCCACTCTAGCTCGATCCGGTGTCAACCAAATTCTGCACCAATAGAATTGATGCTAGAGGAAGGGCCGCCTCTATTCTTGAGGTGTTCTTGAGGCTCCCTTGTTCTTAAAGAAGTGTTCAGCGATGATTTCTCTCTTCTCTCTCTAGAGATCTCTCTTCTTTTCCTTTAGAGTTCTTTTCCGAGAAAGAATGCCTCCCAGGAGAGCTTCGACTCGATGATCGGCGACCTCCGCACCAGGTCCATCTGCTTTCGCTTCAGTCCCGGCAATCTAGGTTCCACTTGAAGCCATAGTAGATGCAAAGTAGTTTAACCTGCTGGTCCAGCAAGTTCGTAGCCTCGTCGAGATGATGCAGGCCCCATGACAGCCTCCGACGGTGACTTTGCCAGCAAACCCGCCATCAGGATGCCAAGAACCGATCTTAAGGAAGAGCATTTGGCCTAGCATACCAATCGCCCTTAGGAAGAAGAAACAAAGAGCAGAAGTTCTCCCCCAGGAGTTTCATAGGAGGGCGGAATGGAGTTCGACCGCACTCACGACCTCTCCAATGCAAGCGAAATCGAACTCCCCCTTGAGCTCATCATCAACTTCCTCTCGAGCTCGTCATCAAGGAAGTCCCAACAAAGGGGCATGAAATTCTCCCCCAGGGGTTCCACAGGAGGGCGGCATGAAGTTCGACCGCGCTCATGATCTCTTCCAGTGCAAGCGAGGCCCAAACTCCTTCTCGAGCTTGTCATCAAGGAAGCCCGATGGAAGGGCGTAAAAAAGTCCCCCCTAGAAGCTAGAACCACCAATGAGGGAGGAACGATAAGAAAATCAATCGCCTTCCGGCATCATTGATGCTATCTCCGAGGGCTTGGTACTTCGATGGGCTGTCATCTCCCAGCATCAAAGCCAAGAGAAGCTTGCTCCAAATTGAGAAGGCCAGTATGAGATAGAGGAGGTCGTCCGACCTAGGATTTATCGTCTGAGAGAACTTGGAGGAACAATGCCCCCACGATCCTGAATTCTAAAAAATTCGGGAATGTGCTGCCAGTAACTTTCCTTCAGTAAAATTCTTCCATTTTAATAATATTATTTCTGGGTGTAAAAACTATGTGATGATAGGGAAGAAGCAGTCAAAGCCCTAACATGAGTGAATCGAAGTCTTTCAGCCTCGGCTGCAGGAGATAAGATCTCCTCCGAGCACCCGTATTAACCTCGGCTGTAGGAGATAAGATCTTTCCTAAGCGATCGACTAACCTCGACTGTAGGAGATAAAGATCTTCCTGAGCCAACCTCGACTGTAGGATAAGATCTCCTCCGAGCGATTGGGCCAGCCTCGACAGTAGGGATAAGATCTCCTTCGAGCGATCGGACCAACCTCGATTGTAGGAGATAAGATCTTTCCCGAGCGTCTGTATCAACCTCGGGCTGCAGGAGATAAGATCTCCCTCGAGCATCCATATTAACCCTCGGCCATAGGAGATAAGATCTCCCCCGAGGCAACCTCGACCGCAGGAGATAAGATCTCCTCCGAGCGACCGGGCCAACCTCGGCTGCAGGAGATAGATTTTCTCCGAGGCAACCTCAGCTGCAGGAGATATCTCCTCCGAGAATCAATCTCGGCTGCAGGAATAAGATCTCTCCAAGTGACCGGACCAACCTCGACTGCAGGAGTTAAGATCTTCTTCGAGCGCGCCCTGTAAGAGATAAGATTCTTCGAACCTGGCTGTAGAGATAAGATCTCCCTCGAACGATCGGACCAACCTGCAGGAGATAAGATCTCCCCGAACGTCCGTATCAACCTCGACTGCAGGAGATAAGATCTCCCGAGCACCCATATTAACCTCGGCTGTAGGAGATAAGATCTCCTCCGAGGCAACCTCAGCTGCAGAGATAAGATCCCCGAGCGACCGGGCTAACCTCGGCTGCAAGAGATTAAGATCTCTCGAGCATCTGTATTAACCTTGGCTGCAGGAGATAAGATCTTTTCCAAGATAACCTCGACCGTAGGAGATAGGCGATCAAGCCAACCTCGACTATAGGAGAAAAGATCTTCTCCGAGCGTCCGAGCCAACCTCGACTGTAGGAGATAAGATCTTCTTCGAGCGATCAGACCAACCTCGGCTGCAGAAGATAAGATCTGCCCGGGCGTCTATATCAACCTCGACTGTAGGAGATAAGATTTTCTCTGAGCCAATCTTGACTGCAGGAGATAAGATCTCCTCCGAGCGTCCGTATTAATCTCGGTTGGTTCGGAAGAGATAAGATCTCCTTCGAACCTCAACTGCAGAAGATAAGATCTCCCTCGGCATCCGTATCAACCTCGACCCCGAGCCAACCTTGCTGCAGGAGATAAGATCTTTTTCGAGCCCATATTAACCTCGACTGCGAGACCTGCTGTAGAGATAAGATCTCCTGAGCCAACCTCGACTGTAAGACATGAGATCTCCTCTGAGCCAATCTCGACCGTAGGAGATAAGATCTTCCTCGAGTGCCCGAGTCAATCTCGACTAAAGATAAGATCTCTCCCAAGCAACCGTGACAACCTCGACCAGAGATAAGATCTCTCCTGAGTGATCGAGTCAACCTCGGCTGCAGAAGATAAGATCTCCCCCGAGCTTCAACCTCAGCTGCAGGAGATAAGATCTCCCCTGAGTCAACCTCAACCGTAAGAGAGGAGCTCTTCTCCGAGTCAGCCTCGACTGCTGGAGACAATATCGCCCTCGAGGAGCTCAACCTTCGACCTCAACCGCAGTAGACGAGATTTACTTCAACCTCGATTAGAGATGAGATCTATCTCGGGCTTCAACTTCAACATCAACTTTAGCTGGAGATGAGATCTCTCCTGAGCTTCAATCTGAACCAGCATGGAGCCCAGAAGAGGACTTCGACAGTCGTCCTTTCCATATTTTCTTCCTTCAAGTTTCGAATTTGGAAGTGGGGGAGACTATTGTTGGGGATAAACTCCGCTCCTGCCGAAGTCCAGTTCGATGCTCAGTCTAATGTAATCGGTAGCCACGGAAGAGCTTCAACGGATGAGTCTTAGCCGAACTCCTTCAGTCGGCCGAACTCCTCAGCGGTCGAGCTTCTACCGAACTTCTTTAGTCGACCAAACTTCTCAACAGTTGAGCTTCAGTCGGACTTCTACGAGAGCCAAACTCTCTCCGCATCCCTTCAGTCGGATGCCTACGGGAGTCAAACTCTTTCCAAGCTTTTCTTTCGATCGAACTCCTTCAGGAGCCAAACTTCTCCAGGACTTCTCCCTCAGTCGAATTCCTCCAACAGATTGCTCTCGAATAATCCCACCAGACGTGTCCCCTTCAGGAGTTCAAACTCCTTTGAAATCGATATATGCCGAAGTCCACCAACCAATGCCCACTTTCTTAGAGCTACGGCCATTAAATCTTGACGAATGGTCACCATCAGTCCGCTGTAGGCGACAACGATCCGCTACCAGGTGGCGATGGTTGTCACCATCAATCTATTGCAGACGGCGCTATAGACGGTGCCTCCCTCTATGACTGACTTCATCAGACCTCGAGCAGTCCGCTATCAGACAGCTGCAGCTGTCATCATCAATCCGCTACAAGCTTCGCCTATAAAAAGGTACCCTCCAGATATGCTTACTCTAAGCTATAAGCCCTCCTCTCCTCTTTTAAACTCTGTCGAACTCATTCCTGAGCACTCCATTTCTATGGGCCAGAAGAGCTGACTTGATCATCGGAGGGTTCCACCGGAGCCATCACCACCGACTTCGGATGAAATTTTATTTTGTAGATCCCCGATGGCGACCTCATCCTCCTCCACTCCAGCTCGATCCGACGTCAACCAGATTCTGCACCAACAACGATCATAGAAAATGATCATAAAAACAACATGTTTAATGAGGGTCGACATCTTTGGTCACTAAACTAGTCATCAATAATAACCAACCCATGTCGGCCATCACAAATATAGTTTATTCAAATCACCACATACATGTGGCCATCAGAATATGCATTTAAATATTGACCACTATCAAAATATCCTCACTAAAGCATGTTAAGTGTGATGCACTGTACAAACGGTCACAAATACATGATCATTTCTGACCACAACTATAGATCCTCATAATAACGTGTTATTAGTGACAACCTAAACATGACCCTCATTGGATTTAGTCACTAATACACCATTTTCTTATGGGGGGGAGTCTTAGGTGTCCTGACTCCTCAGGGTCAGCCTAGATGATGATAACTCTACAATCTCAGTAGCCTAGAAAGAAGCCCTCTCAAGCACAAATCTCATCGATATCCACCTAGCCTAAAAAAGATCAGTGTTTTAGGCCAGCTAGATCTGATAAGCCATATAGGCTGCCTTGATGCCCTCTAACCTCGTAGCCTGAATCTAAGTACTCCACCACAAGGTTTTCAGGAAGGCATGGCTGGACTGCTTTCCAAAGGATAAGCATGGGAAAAAGCCTGGCAAGCTACCACACCTGAACTGTCCGAATACACTGGAAGAGGATATGATCCATCGACTCATCCTCCAGCTCACAACATGGACAAATGGGTGAGATATCCATCCTACAGTCCTTGGTTACCACCCTAGGTATGCATAAGACTGCCAGACCCTAATATCTGGGCCCTTGACTAACGGTATCGCTTGAGCCATAATCCTCTCGGCCAGCTGACGGCCAAAGAGCCAAGTCACCAGCTGCTCATTCCAGCTCCTCCCCTTTGATTGAAGCAGATTGCAGACCATAAGGATTTCACCTATCCTGAGCTGATAAAGATCCGCCATCGAGAAAATGGAATGTCGGCCATCCACTAGTCTTGGATCACATCAATCATCTGGCCATCCCAACAACCAAGCTAATCTAGGCCATCACATCTAGAAAGCGAGAACATATCTCTTTCCATAAAAAGGAGCTCCCCCAACCATTGCAAGCAGCATCCTTTGAGGACAACTGCCCATATTTAGCCTGCATCACTAAGCCCCATAAACCATTCGGCTGAATTAAGAATTTCATGACATGCCTGGCAATCAATACCTCATATCTAACCAATAAGAACTGAATAACGAGCCCCTCTTCACTGACCGATTGACAGATTATATCCTAGGCTAGGAGATGTACCCCTCCTCCTTTGCTATGAGATCCCCACAGAAACTCTCTGAAAAGTTGCTCCAGCTTCGAGAAAGAAGATCTCGACAGGATGGTATGAGATAACATATAAATAAGGATAGCACTGAGAATCGATCTTACCAAGATGACCCTAGCCATCATCTATAGAGCCTAGATTGTTAGCCTTTGAGGCGCTTCCTAATCGAGGCATTCATCTCCCTACAATCAGCCCACCATAATCTTCATCCAGTAATTGGCATCCCAAGGTAGCGAAGGGCTCCAACCTACTCAGAGATATCTAGAAGCCCTCAGGTCGCCTGTCTGTGCAGAGTCCTGGTCTTCGGGCTGAAGTGGACCGTGGACTTAAGAAGGTTCATCTTCTAATCCGAAGCTGCATAATAATCCTTTAGGATCCTTATAAAGACCACCACATTTTCAGTAGTAGCCCGGTCCAACAAAAGACAATCATCTGCAAAGAGCAAATACGAGATCGGCTAGACCCCTGAGGCCGATGTATAATGCTCTAAGGCCCACCTAAAGGACACTGCTTGCAATGCCTTAGAAAGAGTGTCAACATAAATAATGAACAAATAGAGTGAAAGGGGGCAATCTTGATGGAGGCCGACTGTCGAGTGAAAAAATCCATCAGAGTGCGATTAACCAGGACCGCAAAAAAGGGACAAGCATGCACCCTCTTAGTTTTAAGTCCTTCCTTACCTTATTTTAGTAGTGCTTCTAGTAATCCTTCGTATATTGTTTCTTGATTATCTTTTTCTTTGCCATGTTATATGCAGCCATCATATCATTTTCTTTCTCATCATTATATTAAATGCCTTAATCTAACCGTCACATATTTCTTTTTTATTTTCTTTTCCTTGCTATCCCATGTCTTTCCTCCTAAAGCCCCATAGGTCTTAACAACCTACCTCTCTCGGTTACGCCACTTAACTTTTTTTGTTCCATTTATATTTGTTATATGTTATTTTCTTTACTTTACTTTCAAAATATATGTATATTTATATATTTTTACCTTTTGATTTGCTATATCTTTCTCCCAGCAAACAACAAAAACATCAAATCACACCACACCAACCTAAGTTTTTAGTAGCAAAACAAAAAAGTTATCTAAGTCATAAAATTGTCGCTGAAGAATTATGACAATGGGGCAGCAAGGAAAAAAAAAAGAAAAAATCAATAACCACCATCACTAAAATATTAGTAGAAATATTCATAATTTATCAAAAAAAGTGGGTGTGAAAAAATACCTCTATAAAATAAAACATGTTTTTTTCTACCATAAATCTACATATTTTTTAGAATTTATTATTTTCTACTACACAAAAAACTATTTATAAATATTTATAATAATCATCGCTGGAACCATATTTTCTTGTAGTCACCCATTTCTAAGTCGGGCGCTAAATGAAAAGCAATAGGAAATGACTAAAGATAGTTCAATGAGGATAAGAAAGTTTGGAGAAGCATCATATGCTCAAGAAGGGCAATTATGCAAATCCTATCTTGATGCTTTGAGGCCACCAAAATCATCTACAAACTAATTAATATCTTTTTTGATGTAAATAAGTTAGAGAATATCTAACTCTGGAGTGTTGTATTAGCTTAATAGTAGTTACATATAATAGGGTGCACATACAGATATATTGGAAAGATTGGATGCTGATTTCATCCATCTCCATCTAACACCAAAGTTTTTTGACCTTAAAAGTTACATACAGACTTCATACTTTTTCTGAACAAGCATAGAATCTTCTATTTCAGACAAGAGGGCTTCTTCTCGTCAACCACAATCTGGGATGCTCCATTGTTGGGAAAAGATCTGCTATTTCTATCAACATATGTTTGTATTAACTATTTTCTTCAATTTTCCAGAATAAAGCTAAACCGATTTAGTCTCTGTTTCTGCGCTTGGAACCTGTTGTGGAGTCGTCAATATTACAGGATTTACAACCTATGAAATCTTCTTTGAATTCTAGCAGCATCATTCACACCGATCAAAGGGATGTTTTTCCTGATTTTATGCAATTCGGCGAGATGGTTTTGGAGCTGGTAGACTGATCTGCTCTGTTTGTATTGTCATACAAAAAATTAATTCTTACGGCGTTGTTAACAGGTTATTTCTGAAATTTTGGAAGATTAGTCCTTCCATAGCCAATGAAGTCCATTCTTTCCAAAGTATCCAATGGCCTGAAAGAATGAAAATATCCACTTCGAGTTGCTGATTGCGCATGGATTCTCCTCCCCGTCATGTGTTCCATAGATCATACTGATTGTGGGGGAGATCCTTGAGTCCGAGACTAGATGAAAGAGAGGACCAAACCTGCCTCGAAAACGAACATTGAAGGAACAAGTGGTCGATTGTTTCTGAGCACAAATCACATAATGCGCATCTGTCGTTACCCTTCCATCCCCCCCTTGACAAGATTTGCTTTAGTTAAAATTTTTTCATCGTAGCAGAGATATGCAAAATATTTTATTTTTTCTGGGACCCCGATCTTCCAAATAATCTGACTGAAGTAAGGTCCTACTCCACCATCCATAAGAAATCTGTAGAATTCTTTGGTAGTGAAGGATTTAGCTGCAGACCATTTTCAGGCCAATACATCCTGCGTTTCAGAAGTTCTGATCTCTGTCAAGTTGTGTTTTAGATTTTGGTAGTTTGTTTGATAATAGTTTTCTGGAATGAAACAGCTATTATTTCCATGTCGGATACATTTCAAGGCTTCTGCTACCGTAGCATTCTTCTTGAGTGATAAGCCAAATAGCAGCGGGAATCAAACTAGGTATCATTTCAAAAGGATGTGTGCCGACCATTGCCAATGTTGAAATGCGTAAAATATCGTAAAAGCTTGGCTGTCGATGAGACTTGTTTTCGAAAGGGTGAGATTTGCTGATGTCTGTAATAGCCTTCTAGCATTAGTTTACTCCAATGTTTTTGATCTCCGTTGAGAAGATTCCACCACCATTTGCTGCCGAGAAGAACTTGGTTAAATATCATAAGATCAATGATACCCATGCCTCCTAGTTCCTTCCTTAGGTCTGCATACCATACCCTAGGTTAACAGACTCTTGACTGATTTAGAACCATCCGGAGCGTTCCACAAGAAGCGACGTCTCAATTTATCAATTTTTGTGCCAATAGAGGATGGTAATAGGAAATTGGACATCCAGAACATCCCGATTGGAGTAATGACTGCATTGAGCAGCGTTACATGGCCTGCTACCGACAGAAATCTTCCCTTCCAACCTGCCAATCTCTTGGTGATTTTATCTAACAATGGAGACCGGTGGGTCGGTCATATTTGGTTTGTCAATGTTGAGAGGCAAACCAAGATATGAAAGAGGAAATTCCGAAGATTGGCCGCCCAATATAACTTTTTGGGATGCCAACACCCAAAATCTTGGATTTGTCAAAATTGATCTTTAATCCTGAAAGTAGTTCAAAAAAATAGAAAATTAATTTTAGGAAGGTGATACTTTTTCGTTGTGCACCACAAAAGACAAGTGTGTCATCGGCAAATTGTAGAGTTTGGAGATGTCCTATGACTTCGTTTCCATCAATTTCTTCCATCAAATGATTCTTTGTGGCATATTTGAAAATGCGGTCGAGCATGTCCACCACCAGTAAAAATAATTATGGGCCACCTTGTCTCAAACCACGTTTATGCTTAAAAGGTTTGCCAAGAGAACCATTGATATTATTATCGAAGACTTTGCTGTTGAGATGATGTTTGAGTTCCAATTACACCATCTAGATCCAAAACCTCTAGCCTTTGACAGATCAATAAGAAATTGGCATGAGACATTATCGAAGGCCTTTTCGAAATTAAGTTTAAATACAATTCCAGGTTGATTTTGAGAGGAGGCTCGCACAATTATTTTCTTGGCCGCAAAAAAGTTATCAGGTAAAGCGCAACCTTTAATAAAAGCTGATTGAGTTGTTGAGATCAAGGTATTGAGTTTCTTGGCCAATGTGGTGGATAGAATCTTGGTGATAATTTTTATAATACCATTCAGCAGACAGATTGGACGGTAATCCTTTACGATGGAAGTCAATTCCTTCTTTAGAATGAGTGTTATGTAGGAGTAATTCAATCTCTCGAGAGTTACCTGGTGTCTGTAAAAATTTTAAAACGGTTTCATGAGATCGTCTTTAATAGTGCCCCGAAGTATTTGTAGAAATCAAATGGAAATCCATCCTGGGGATTTTTGAGATGCAAGTTGAAATACCACCTCTTTAACTTCTGTTTCTGAAAATGACTCCTTAAGGTCTGTCAGTTGTATTGGTCCCTATGGATATAGACTTTTTCGATCAATTTTTATAAGAGTTTCAGCTTGTTTTCCCATCAGATTATTAAAATAATATCTAAAGCATTCCAACAACACTATTGATCCATGATAATTTAGTTCTGATATCTGGTTTTTTTCGTCTTCTGTTGCTTGCCCATAGATGGAAAAATCTAGTATTTTGATTGCCACTCTTAAGGCACTAAACTCGAGATCTCTGTTTCCAAATCTGTTCTTCATCCGCAAGAATCTAATCTAGCTAAGATTTGAGTAGCCCTCTTTCTTCTGATTCTGTGGATGTTAGAGTTCTGTATTCCTCCTTGGAGTCAACATGTTCAATTTGCTCTAAAAGTATATTTTTTTGTTTGATAATGTTACCTACATTCGTGGCGTTCCATGCTTTGAGTTTAGCTCAGAGAAATCTGAGTTTGAGGACTAAGTTTGCTGCTGGATCAGTTGAAGTCGGCGTCAAAGCCCACCAGGATTTTACCATGTCTTCAAAACTCGTGCGAGTGAGTCAAAAAGTTTCGAAATGAAAGGACTTGTTTTTGGATATTTTACCTTGATTGTGCAGATTGCAGTTCAGAAGAATTGGACAGTGATCTGAAGTGGGATGCACTAGAGCCGAGAGATAAGCAAATGGAAACAATCGAGTCCATTCGATGGAGATGAAGCAGCGATCTAGTGTTGCCGGTGCCGGGTCCATTCCGAAATTTGACCGAATGAATTGTCTAGTGGTGAGCTTGAGTTCAATGAGACAAGGAGAATCCATGAAGGTATTAAGAAGTCTGGATGGTTTTTGTGAAGTGGATGGACCCTGTCGATCTGATATGAATCTTGTGGCATTGAAATCGCCAATAAGAAGCCAGGGAGCAGAGCACTGTTTTCCTCCCTGGAGTTCTTTGAAGAATTGTTGACGCTCCTTGCTGTTGCGTGGGCCATATACATTTGTGAGCAGCCATGTTGGTTTCGAATGTTTGCAAAACAACATGACTGAGATAGAATAGTCACCAATCGAGAATACTGAGCCATTGTAGGCATGTTCATTTCAACATGTGAGGAGACCGCTCGCTGAACCTAAAGCATCTTTAACAGCCCATTCTCTTATCTTGATGCCATAAATAGATTTTTGTAAGCAGTCGTTCATTTTTTCTTGTTCGGTTTCCTGAAGACAGACGATGTCACACTTAGAGTTCTTAACCATTTCTCTGATTGTCCTTTTTTTTTCTTGGACTGCCAGTGCCTCTAGTATTCCAACTCAGAATCATGAGAAGAAAGTTAGAAAAACATAATATTTCTGAGGAGTAGATGTTTTGAGAACAAACATGATCTCCAAGATACATACGGAGAATTCGTTTCTACGAGTGGGATCATAGCTCCCCACAAAATCAAAACTACTTGGGGTTTCATTGTGACTTAAGTAAGAGGATAACAGCTGTCTCCTTAGATGAGACTAGATTCTATATAAACAAGGACTCGAAAAGGTAGCCACCAGACTGCTAGAATTGCATCTTGTTGTGAAGGACTTCATGTACTTGGATGCGTAATACCATCAGTTTTCTGCAGCACCTCAGCAGTTCCATTTCTTTAAGTTTGGTATAAGTAGTGACCTCGTTAGCTGTTTCTAAAAGCAAATCACATTTCTTGCCTATTTCTGCAATCTGTGCTACTGCGAGAGAGTTAATGAATAGAATGTAAGCTTCTACCAAAGACTGTTCCACTGGACCCAATGATTTGATCTTCTTGGCACGAATTCAGGTGCTGCGCTTCTCGAGTTTGCCTTTATCTGGCTCCGTTGCAGGAGAAATCATATATAGTAGTTCTGAGGTTTGGGGCTTCCTTCCAGAGAGAGGGAGAGATCGGGCCATTTTTTCGTTGGGAAGTTCCACCGCATGTATTTAAAATTTTAGGGAAGACCAGCGCAACAGGTACTAGGGGGTTTGCCTTTTCAGACGTCACTTGCTTGGAGTTAGACTCCGATATGGGGGAGTTCCTTGGTCTCTGGGCCCATTGGTTGACAGAGAAATAAGATATACCTTTAATATGGAATGGGCTCAAGTTTCTCGGATGCATAATAGAAAAATCTATTTTAAGTATCAAGTTTGAGTAGGTCAGATGGATAGAGCCGTTGCTGAGATCAAAAGTTATAATGGCTATCGGCGAGAAACCGGGGCAAGAGCTTTGTGTGATCATAGGTGTTGCCATCCTTCGACGGTATAGCTTTGAGCCGTTCACCATGACATTGTCCAGGACCGAGTTGGCCCTTTTTTCCGCGAGGCCAGTTTGAATTTCGTAATTAGTCTTTTTCCGCATCTGGCTTGTACCGTCCATCCGGGATTTGGACGCGTATCTGTCATCGGAGGAGCTTCCCTGCCATGGTGCCAGCCTTTTCTTGAGCTCTGATGGTGGCTGGTTATCTTCAGAACCATACCAAAACTCCCAGTCATCACCATCTTCTGAATTATCCTCAGAGGGAGAGGAATCTGATGGTGGTGGTTCCGCATACAAAGATTAAAGGTTTAGATTTTGATTCCACTTAAGATATTAATCAACCGTCCACACGCCAAAAAACCAAAAAAAAGGCACACATACGCATACAGAGGAAGAGCACCCATCCATGCATGTTTGAGTACAATAGTTTTTATATTCAAAGAAAATATTTCAAAATAATTTCAATACATTATTGAACAAACCTATAGATAATTGATTAAGGCATTCCAGCATCAATAATAGAGATCAAAATTTGTTTACTCATGTACTTGGGTATATTCTTCTGGTCAATGCATAATAATGAGAACTTGTTGAATTAAAAAAAGAAAAAAAAAAACACTGATCGTAATCCACTTTACATGGCTGTGCTAATAGGGCATAAAAAGAAGATGATTGGATTTGCGAAAATAACTCCACAACATAATTACTAAATATGAACTCGTAACAAAATCTAAATTTTTTAATAATCATTATTTTATAAAAATCTTAGAATTTTAACAATAATCGTATGCCGGTTGGGGTTGACAGGGGATGGGATCCCTCGGCAACTCCTGAAGACCACACTGTCGTAGGATGCCATGTCATTACCATGACACCATTATCAGTGTGACCGATGTTGTTGACTTCTTCACCTCCTTTCCCGTGTGGAGCAAGTTTAGACCATCCATGTTATCCTACCTACTCACAAATTTTTGGACTAACAAGCACTCCCTTGCCATACGATCATGTTGAGGGATAATCCCATCATTTAAATTTGTTCTTGTTGCCCATCCCAGCCTTTCTTTTAAATAATATAAGTCGCCCACCAAGCCACATAGTAGCTTAGGAAAGTTATCACTTCAAAATAGTGAATTACTTTTGCTCCATTGTAAATAAGAAAATATAAAAAGACAATAAACATGTCCCATCATATATCCTTCTACGAATATACCTAAATGATTTGAGAACAAAAGTGAGCCAGAAGACGGGGCCGAGAAAACAAAAATAATGACAAATTTTAAAGATGTCCCTTTAATTTTTTATGGTTTATATTTATATCCTAAAAATTTAAATATTTTCAATTATATCTCAAAGTTAGCGCCGAGCGGAAAATTATGAATATATCTTTTGATTTTAAAATTTAATTATATTTATCATTGCTATTCTTCGATGGTTGCTTTTGCAGTAAGTAACTTTTTTTAATCGATCATGAAAATTTTATTTTTGGGTTTTCTTCTTTTCGATCATGAAAATTTTCGGGCTAATTAGCCTATATCAAGTTTTAGGCTTATATATGTATGATGATAATATATCAAGTTCTCAGCTTTCATTGGAGCACTGCTTGTTTAGTTCTTACTTGGGAATAGGATACTTGTGGAATCAATACACTGTAGCTCATCGTCTTTGTATGACATTTTATCTCTAGATTTCTGAAATTGCTATTCTTCTATGGTTGCTTTCGCATTGTGGTAAGCAGCTTTTCTCAATTGACAATTAGTTTTCATTATATTGCCCAATGAACTTGTGATCTAGAACTGGATTCGATGCAAAACCTCATGACTTGACTAAACAAATTAGAGGATTTCATTCAATACATCTTAGGGGTAGACTCTATACAAGAAAAATAGTATAAGCATGCTAATAAAGTAAATTATTATGAGCTGATATATAATTTCTAAAATCATACAATCATACTAATAAAAGAATTTATTATGGATTGATATATGATCCCTAGAATCATACTAACAATAATTGAGGTCTTAGAGATTAGAACCTTGGTTTATTATAGCCTTGAGTATCAAAAATTGCCAACGCAAGAAGAGAGGAGAGAAGTACAACATAGGATCTAAACTTTTGACAATGAAATTCATGGAGTTATCTTCTTTAATTCCTTCTTAAATTGTGGACTAAATTTATCCAATTCATCATATCCACAATATTTCCATCCCGAGATTCACAATGTCAAGGTGCAAAAAAGAATTAAAGAAAGAACGATTTGTCCCAAGAACTCCTCTTTAAGCACGCGGATCCTCTGCAGTATTCGTGATGGACCGCATGTGCGGTGCATCGTGCACACCATCAATCACAAGATGAATGGCTACATACGGTCATGTGTGGCATGCATTGTGCGATTGATAGTACCTACGATGCACCGCACAGCATGGAATGCCATACCATCCTGTACTGCTCTATACCTCCTATATCGTACTGTACCAATTTTGTATTGGTATGCCATTTCAAAGCATATATGCCGATACTACCATATCGTACCAAACCGCATACCTATATTATAGTACAATTTTATCGATATGAGGTCCGATATCGCAATAGTGAACCTTACTGCATAGTGTGGTGCATCGTAGAGGATCTGTGCCCCTCTTCAAAAGGAGAACCCTCATCCTTGGCCAACAAGATGGATATTCTCTTTCCCTTCTTTTTTTGATGTGAACTCATGTGAGTTATAATATAATTCTTTATATCCATGAAAAAACTAAGTTCTTTGGAATATCATATTGGTAAATTCGCAATGATCTTACATCAACGACAATGATATATTCTTGTAAAGAAATGGATTGCTTTCAAGGGAATTAACTTTAGTTTGTTACACAAATCAAGGTGCCTTGATTTTCCATTAATTCATGAAGATTAATGGTTGACGGGAGGAAGAGCAAGGTGGATAACTCAAATAATTCATGTAGGTATTTATAAAGCTCATGAGTCACCCAACATAGATTAATGATTTGGTATAACGAAGATATAGAATCTTTTTTCATCTACATGTAATTGTTAGATGAAGATATGGTTGATATTGTCACGCCTCGAATCCAGCATCCGGATTGGATACGTGATGACCGCATACTCTTTAGAGCAAGTTCTAAAAAATATGCAAGGTCTAAATAAAAAAATAAGTCCATAGGAATATCAAAAAAATTATAAAATTCTGATCATACTTATCAAATCAATAAATCCATCTTTAATGAATAATGTTCATAAAATTGAAACATTTATTTGGTATCAGAAATCAACTAACTAACTACAAAAGACTTCATCGCTTGAAACTCCATGTCCAACTCGACCGAAACTAAGCATCCTACAAATCTAAAAAAAAAAAAAAAAAATTGCAAGCTTTACAGCCCAGTAAAAATTCTTTATACTCATACCAGCATAAGTATGAAATATCTTTTAATAAATATATATAATTGATAACAGAATAATTAGATTTATACATCACCAATACGATAATTGAATAATATCATCATATACAATTTCATTAAACACATCATATATCACCAATCAATAATTCTAATCAATATTAATTTAATAAAATTACTTATCATTTATTGGTTAATATAAATATGATCGAAACAATATTATCATTCTGATACTGGACTAGATCTGCTTACGCTCCAGCCTGTGGTAGGCTACCATATTTTCGCTCATCATCGATAACTATATCTCAACCCATGGCTCACATCATAATATTATATTTCACATGTGCCAGCTAGTCCAGATATCCATCAATTAAATATGGTTCGTCATTTTAATTTGATTTCGGCACGGAACTCAATCACAATCATGCTCCAGCCCATAGTAGGTCGAAACATACGCCATGTTTCACACATGGTCGACTAGTCCACATGCTCTTCTTTTCTATGTTTTATATTTATCCTTCTGGCATTGGATTAATTACAACTATGTTCCAGCCTGTGGCAGGCCAAACATATACTGTACCCTAACTCAAGGCTGACCCAGTGCACACACCACGTTTGTTGCATTGTCGAATAGTCCAAACACCATCCATGTCCCATCCATATTATTAAAATCATAATTTGATTTTAGCATTAGATTAGTGTACAGTCATGCTCCAACCCATAGCAAGCCAAGCCACACCTCAGTCCAAGATTGATCCGATATATACATCATATTTCTTGTATGAGTGGCTAATCTAGATGCCGCCCATCCCATCAATTATATTAAATCATGTTCTTCTTACTTAGAAATTATTAAGCATCAATTAATCATAATTTAATCAATAATAGTTCAATAGTGTATAATATCCATGCTGATAAATATAGAATATATATCAGCCATAAATTAATTTTCATAAAGATATAGATGATCATGTTGAAGAACTCTTATTTGCACTGATGATTGATTCAAACACAGTAATCGATAAACTTCTTAACTTATGAACTCAGAAATAAGATGTTCTGCACGACATCTTATGCAGACAATTATACCTCTACATGATCAGGGTCAACATAAAAGTCATATATGAAAAAATTACGGATAAATGGATCAAACACTATAGGTTCAGGATTTCTCTCAAGACTGGCTAATTAATCCAAATTTTTCGAGATATCTGGATCCTTTGTTGTCCACAAAATTTTTAGAGAGAGAAAATTTTTAGAGAAAGAAAGTAGAAGAGAAAGTGGAGAGAGAAGACTGAGAGAGGGGAGAGAGAAGAGAGAGAAAACTCTCTCCTTTTTCTCCTTTTTTTTTTTTCTTTTCTTCTTTTTCTCCTTTTGCTTTTTCTTTTTCTTTTTTTTTTATTTTTAGTTTCTTGGGAAAACATAGGAGGCAACCGATTAGGGGTGATCGCGAGCCACGGCCAGCGAGCCCCCCCACCCCTGATGATGGGGGCGACCTCCCCCATCCTGACTCTAGCAAGCCTGACGATCGATCGACTTTCAGCCACCCGAGGATGGCCCACATCCAGCATGACGATTGATTGAAAGGAAGAAGAAAGAAAAGATAGGGGATGGCCCTGTTCCTACCCAAATCCGGCATCTCGTCGGCCAAAACTCAACAACCACAACTCCAAAAAGGACCAATAAAAAGAAAAGGAAGATGTAGGCTTTACGATGGCTTCGGCAAGGTCGCATGGTTGATTTGATGTTGAAACAAATCTCTAAGACTCTCCAAGGAGAAGATCAAAGAAAAAACTTGTTCTTTTTTTTTCTTATTGGTGACTCGGAGGGGAAGGAATCCTTTTATAGCCCACGGATCCTAAGGTTTGACTACCCTAGGACACCTTCTCCTAGTCGAAAATGGAGGAGGGAAGATTCCCATTGAAAGTCTTTTGTTCCCTACCTCGCATGCACAATGCATGAGGTTTCTTTTCTCTCTATTTTTTTTTAAAATTAGGTTATTACATTCTTCTTTCTTAAAATAATTTTATTCTCGAAATTTGTATATCTAACGTATCAAAAAATTAGGGATACAACTTCTTTATTCACCTTCAAGCTTCTACTTAGTGTTTCCTTTCTATATGATTATGCCATTAAGTTGCTAATATAGAAAAATCTAGTTCCTCCAATCTTTGATCTCTTCCTAATATCTTTTACATCAGGTGCTCCCCATAGGTCAAATTCATATAAAAAAATTCAATAAATTTCTAAATTCCATCATATACTTAAAGTCCAACATATCTTATCAATATGGACATGTAAACAAATTATGCACGTTCAATAGATTTAGTAATATAATACCACTCATCTTGTTTGAGATCTCATACGGGCCTATATACCTATCACTATCGAGTCAGAAACTTTATCACCCTCTTGAGTAAGTGTGTAGACTAGTTCCAGGGTTTGAGACTTTTGCTGTGCATCCTAAGATACTTTGTTTGCTAAAACTTCTTGTCGCATTTGGTATTCCTTCCCATTAGAGCAAACAACTGCCTTATGGCCCTATTGACCACATATGAAGCAACTACCATTGAATTGGTTACACTCTCTTAGATAATGGGGTCCACTATATCAGTAACACTTAATACTATCTTAAATTTGTTCTTTGCCTTTCATAGTATAGCTTGATTTCTTGGTTTTTGACTCAAAGGGTTCACCACTTTGACTCTGAGGGTCATTCTTTTCTTCAAATTTTTCTCTTTTGCAAGTTGAGCATCATCAAGTCCTTTCATAATCACCAAGGCTTTATTAACGGCCTACTTATAAGTAGGTAATTCAAATGTAGTCACTAGTTGCTGAATTCGATCTCTAAGTTTGTTTTCAAATTTTCGAGCCCAAATATCCTCATTAGCTATTAATGTTGGAGCATATGTAGATAATTCTTCAAATTTTGCTACATATTGGACAATCGTCATACTCTCCACTTCTAATCGATCAAATTCTCAGAATTTTTAGAATCAATTACTTTGAGAAAAATATCTCTCTTAAAAGACTCCTTTAAATCCTTCCCACGTAAAGGGTGCATCACTTGGTCCAAACTTTTTAATCTCCATCTTCCACCAATTGGCTGCCTCACCTTGCAACATAAAGATGGCAAAAGTGACCTTTTGCTCAGCAGGACATCTCAAGGCCTGAAAGACTTTTTCTATTGCTTTTACCCAACTTTCAGCTTTCATAGGATCAGAGATTCTTAGGAATGCCAGTGATGCTTACTTTTTAAAGTCTATCAACCCGATTTGATGCTCCCATTAGTTTTCAGCTTCCTGCTGATGCTAAGACTATCGCTCTTGCATTAATTATTCCATGATGTTTTTTTATTGTTCTCGTTGCGCATCCAATATCTTCCTCATATCTTTCCTAGCAGTAGTTTGTTGTTGTGCCAAAAATTGCATTAAATGAGTGGCGATTATATGTTCTCCAAGCTAGACTTTATATTCACCCAGGATCTCCATCCCTGGAGTATTTTCAATGGGCTCATTAGGGTGCTCTTATAGATGTGTGCTACTAATCGACGATGGTGGGGTATCTTCCTGCTTCCTAGGAGGCTCCCATGCACTAAAAGCATCAACAAATCGAGTAGGCCTTCTAACATGCCCACGTTCAGTTCCTCATGCCATATCAACCTATCTAGGTCAAGGTTAGCATTCATCAAATTATTTTAGTTAGGTGATAACTAGGTCTCATATTCATAACGATTTAATTTACCTCAACTTAGCGGTCTACCATTACACACGTTCACCTCGAACTTAAATCCTAATGATCAAAATACTAAATTTTGATATCACTTATATCAGAGTCCTTAGTGATCTTAACTTTATACTCAAATACCACTTCAATTTCAGTCCCTAATTATCTTAAATCTAAGCTCTGATACTACTCTATTACACTTCGAACCCAGCACCTAGGTTGGATACGTGATGGTCATATACTCTCTAGAGCAAGCTTTAAAGAATATGCAAGGCCTAAATAAATAAACAAGTATACTAGAACACCGAAAGAATTATAAAATTTCGATCATACTTATCAAATCAACAAATCCATCTTTAATGAATAATATTTATAAAATTAAAATACTTGTTTGATATCAGAAATCAACTAATTAACTAACTAAAAACTCTATCGCTTGAAACTTCATGTCCAACCCAACCAAAACTAAGCATCCTGTAAATCTGAAAAACAAAAAGAAGAAAAAGAAAGATTATGAGCTTTTCAGTCCAGTAAGAATTCTTCATACTTACACCAACATGAGTATGAATTATCTTTTAACAAATATATATAACTAATAAGAAAATAATCAGATTAATATATCATCAATACGATAATTGAATAATATCATCATATATAATTTCATTAAACACATCATATATCACCAATTAATAATTTTAATCAACATTAATTCAATGAAATTACTTATCATTTATTAATTAACATAATTTTAATTCAAATAATATTATCATTCTGACATTGGACGAGACCTGCTCATGCTCCAGCCCGTGGTAGGCTACCACATTTTCACTCGTCATCGGCAACCATATCTCAACCCATAGCTGATATCACAATATCATATTTTACACATGCTGACTAGTCCAGATATCCATTAATTAAATATGGTTCGTAATCTGGATTTGATTTTGGTACTAAACTTAGTCACAACTATGCTCTAGTCCATGGCAGGCCAAAATATACGCCATGTTTCACACATAGTCAACTAGTCCGTATGCTTTTCTTTTTCATATTTTATGTTTATCTTTCCGACGTTGGATTAATTATAACTATGCTTTAGCCCATGGTAGGCTAAACACACGTGCATCCTAGTCTGAGGCTGATCCAGTACATACACCACGTTTCTTGTATGGTCGAACAGTCCAAACACAGTTCATGTCCCATCCATATTACTAAAATTATAATCTAATTTTTAGCATTAGATTTATCATAATCATGCTCCAGCCCGTGGCAAGCCAAGCCATACCTTAGTCCAAGACTGACCTGGCATATACACCATTTTTTTTTATGACTAGCTAACCTAGATGCCATCCATTCCATCAATTATATTAAATTATGTTCTTCTTACTTAGGAATTATTAAGCATCAATTAATCATAATTTAAGCAACAATAGTTCAACAGTGTATAATATCCATACTGATAAATATAGAATATACATCAATCATAAATTAATTTTCATAAACATGTAGGTGATCATGTTGAAGAACCCTTACGTGCATTGATGATTGATTGAAACACAGTAATCAATGAACTTCTTGACTTATGAACTCGAAAATAAGGTATTCTACTTAACATCTTATGTAGACAATCATACCTTTACACAATCATGATCAACATAAAAATCATATATGAAAAAATTACAAATAAACGTGAAGAAAATCGATCTAGGATTCTAGGGTTAGTTTTTGAATTTTTTTCAAAATCATAGCGGAAAAGATGAATTAATCGCATCAATTCATGAATAAAATAATCTAAAATTCTAGATCTATGATCCTATTATATGATTAAAGCATGATATTAAATAAAAATATTAGAAAACTACATGTTAATCATATCAACAGTAGACTATTCTAGATCTAATCTAGATATATGATAGGAAGATCAAATCATCCTTATCTTTGCAACTTGAGTTCCTTAACTTGCTGATCCGGATCTGAGGTTGTTGTTTCGAGCTACACACGTATCCGACCTCTACAGATTGTCCACAAGAGCCCTTAATCGTAGATCAAAAGTTCGATGCTTAAAAATCAGCATAGTTTGCTAAAACTGTGCTGATCCTTCTTCAATGGTCGATTTAGATCTTTCTTCTTCAATTTTTAGATTTTTCAATTTTTCAGAAGATGAGGAAGAAGATTTTGATGATGAGATACCTCTCAAAACTCACAAAAAAATAGAGAAAAAGATTTAGAGAAAATCCTAGAAGAAGATCCTCTTCTTCTTCTTTATTTCTCTCACCAAAGCACCTTGATTGGTGCCTTTACAATCCCCACGCCTAAGCTTTTCTCTCCCAAATTTTCCTACGCCCCAATGGCCCTCTCAAGTCTCTAGAATCTCTAAAAAATTAGAGCAAAAATCTCCTTTTATATGGAGATATAGAACAATCCTTGACTAGGTCAAATACCTAGTCAAGTGATATCCAAATTGTGCTAGACTTGGGGCACCCAACTCTTGGGCGCCCCCTCCCTTTTTTTCTTCGTGGACCATCAGGTTTTGTCACACAAAATCTCTCTCAAAAGCCATGAAAAAATTATCAAAAAATTAGGGGTGTGGGTGGCATAAAGTGGAGGAGTTTTAGTTGCTTAAAATTCTATGAGATATAATTTAAATCAACTCAAACTTCTTCTTTGACTTGATCCATCTTAAATTTTTCATGTAAGAAAGAAGGGAGGGACTTGGGGCATACGTGGACTTCTCTTGGGCGTAGAGAACTCCATGCAAATCTCAAAATTACGGCATGGGGGGCGTTAGGGCTAAGGTGGTGCATGGAGATGGGAGTCCTAGTCTCACTGGGACTTCTAGTTTGACTTGGTCAAACTTGATTCTTGGATCAAATTAAATTAAGATTCAATTAATCTAATTAGATTAGATCTTAGTCCAACTAATAATCTAATTAAATCAAATTTAATTTTAATTTAATTTTTTAATCAAATTAGAAATTGGGTTGATACAAGTCCTAATTGAACTAGGACTCATTCCTCCTTGCAATTGGCTTATCCAATAAATCAATTAAACTTGGTTAAATCAAGTCCAAACCAAATCTAATTAAATCATATTTAATTAGACTTAATCTCAATTCTAAAGCTTAATCAAATTAAGTCAATTAGCAATCCAATTGCTAATCGATCTTCCTGCAATACTTGCATGAGGTCAAACATCAATCATTACTACAAGAAAAGTCATATACACCCACGCTTTTTACTCACGTAAAGTACATACCTGGGTAAAAGATCAAATTCTGAAAAAAAAAAATTGTATATATCTATGTTTGTCAAACGTGAAAATATTATAATTAACTTTTAACTTACATTTCAATGATTAAACGTGAGTAAATTAAATCTGCTAATGGATAAATATGGGTAACTCAAATCTGCTAAAAAATATACTAAGTATTTACGGAAAGTGACTACGCTAAGAGAGGAGCGCCAAAAAAAAGCACTGGTCTCATCTTTCTTGATTAAGTAAAATAATAAAATTACTATCCATCCTACCAATAGGAATCCTGATGCCCCATCTACTAGATCAGACTGTATGGAGGGAGAAAGCCCTATCTGCTGCCTAGAGTTTCTTTGCCAATAGTGAAGGTTTCTCGTTGATGCTTCGATTGGTTGTTGCAGAGCACAGCTTGGTCCTACCATTGCCGCAACATCCCTCCATGCCATCTGATTCAGGAGTTTTACTCTCCACACTATAAGAAAAAGAAGATTTAGTAGCACTCTTTTACCGATGGATATAGAAAACCACTAGAAAAATAGATTTTAAGCAACATTTTTTTGAATCCACTGGGCAAAGTCTTATTTTTCCGACGGTCTGGTCAAATCACTGAAAAATTTCTTATTTTTTCCGACGATCAAATCAAACTGCTAGAAAAGTTGAATTTTTTTCAATGATCAAGTAAAACCATTGAAAAAAGTCTTATTTTTATCGGTGGTCATGTTCGATTGCTGGAAAAAATCTTATTTATACCAGCATTCACGTCCAACTATCGAAAAAAGTCTTATGTTTACCAGCAATCAGGTCAAACTATTGGAAAAGTCTTTTTTCAAAAGTATCTTATTTATTTTTTTGGCAATCATGTAAAACCACTAGAAAAAATCTAATTTTGACCGGTTTATATCATACCCAAATTATGTGCATATTATTCAAGAAGTTTGATCAATTTTATTTTGGCAAATTCAAGATAGGCATAAAAATTCCATATAAAGTCAGCATAAACTACTAATTTTATTGTGAAAGTTTAGAATGAATGGTAGAGTTTGAAATGCTTTAAGATTTATGTAGTGAGTGATCCAATGGTAGATTCAAGTGAAGAAAGGGGAATCATTCTTCCATGCAACCTGTGTCTGGCTCTTTGAATTTATTTAAAAATGTTATAGCTTTTAATTAAAAAATAATTTTTGATAAAAATTATATTTTTAGTTTATAAACTATTTAGAATAATTATATATATATATATATATATATATATATATATATATATATATATATATATATATATATATATATATATATATATATATATAATTATTTGATTGTCAAAATCTAAAAATTATTTGTAGCTATAAAAGTGACATTGGACAATTTTTTTTTTTTTTTTTGATAATCAATCATTAAGAAAAATCTTATATTTTTCAAATCAAATTATTGAAAAAAATTTATTAGTAACTATATTTTATTATTAAAATAAATTTTGATTTAACCAGCGATCAATTTATTAGTAACTATATTTTTTTAAATTTATTAGATAATTTTTTTTTTTTTTTATGATGAGATCAAATGTTGAAAAAAATTTTATTTTTTCTAGTATTTCAATCGAACCGCTAGAAATTTTTTTTTTTTTTTTTACCAGCGGTGATACTATACTGTTCAAAAAATTTAATTTTATCAGTGATCATATTAAACCACCGGAAAAAACTAAGTTATTCGATGATCTTTTATGGCTAGATATATAACAGGTTACCAACCCAAAAAAATCAGCGCGCGTCCCTTTGTTTCGCCTTCCGCGCGCCGGATTTTTTTTTTTTTTTTTAACATCCATCCTCTGCCGGCGCCGTATTCCGCCGGAAGCTGCTGGAGGCCATGATGTGCAGGTCTCCACGCACCGGCGGAAGAGAGGCGCCGCCTTCGGTTCGCAGGTCTCCACGCACCGGCGGAAGATTGGCGCCGCCTTCGGTTCGCCAAAGCAGCGGTCGACGAACCGGTCGGAGCGGCTAGCAGAGCTGCTGCGAGCGGAGGTCTCGGTGGCCGGCTCCGATGAGGCGTTGGCGGAGACGAGGCGGAGGATCGTGGTCTTCGAAGAGCTCTAGCGCGTGGTGGGGAGGCTCCAGTTCGGCGGCGGGGACAATGTGGGAGGGGATCGAAGAAAGGAGGTCGCGGGGGCGGTGCGGCGGCTCGCCGGAGGCTAGGAGGACGCTCGCGATGCTTGGCACCATCCCTCTCCTGGTGGAATGCTCGATTCCCCGGATATTGACTTCCAGATCTCGGCACTCTACGCCCTTCTCAATCTAGGGATCGGATCGGAAGTCTATAGGCTCGTGGTTTCTCATTAGAGGTTTTGATTCGAGGAACAAGGCGGCTGTAGTGAAGGCCGGAGCTGTGCACAAAATGTTGAGCCTGATCGAATCGGGAAGCTCCCTCTCAGTCTCCGAAGCGATCGTCGCGAATTTCCTTGGCCTCAGCGCTCTGGATTCCAACAAGCCGATCATCGGCTCCTCCGGCGTGATACCATTCCTCGTGGCGGCTTTCAAGAACCCTAGCGCCACCGCCGGTGGTGGAGGCTCCTCTCAGGCAAGGCATGATGCACTCCGGGCGCTGTTCGACCTCTCCATTGCCGCCGCCAACATCCCCTACCTCATCGACGCTCCCCTGCCTCCTGGCAGCGCTTAGCAACATGGAGGCGAGCGGGCGGATGCTCTCGGTGATCTCTAACCTCGTCACCGCGCCCGAGGGACGGCGGGCGATGAGCCGATCGCAGGGCGCATTCCCGACGTGGGATACGTTTTGTCCTTCTAGCGGTCAACACAAAAATCACTGACAATTTTTTTTTTTTTTTAACAGTCGTCGAAAAAATTTTTATTGCCGGTAAAAACTTGAGATGCAGCAATGGCAGCTTCTCTAATGGCACAGCAACAATTAAAAAAATTATTAAAAAAAATTATCAATATTTTTTTTAAAATTTTTTTATTAATTTTGATTGCTTTTAGAGCTCTTATTTCTTATAATGCCCTCTTCTGAAATACTGATAAACATCGCCTGTGCGCCATCATCGTAATCTATAGAGGCCAAGAAGCTTTGGTTGGCTTTTTTCTAAGATTGCCATCGACACCTATATCACCTTCAACATCATCCTCATCGGTGAGGTCATCATCTACGATAATGCCTTCATCCTCCATGGCGAGCTCAACAAGATCACCATCGGATTCTACTCGAAGGTCCGCTACATTATCCTCCACTATAGATCCCCCATCCTCCGATCTATCCTTTTATGGTTTGCTGTTTGAATTAACGAGCTCAAATCGATCTTGTCTATTTCTCTTAACTTGTAATGGAAATTTAAATGAAAATGATAAACCTTATGATGCTTAAATAGGTTGGATATAGGGTTACGGGTAGAAATTTTAATGGTTGTTTTTTGTTTTTCCTCCAACAATTCGTCTTAGTAGTCTAAGGTTTAGTTATTGTCCTATTGGGATTTGATAGTCAAGCAGGTGGGCTTAGCAATAACTAATTTATTCCACCGTATCCCCAAAACAAAGACAATAAATCTATACATGAAATACTGTTTCTCAAAGGAGGTTGCAGTTGTCTGTTTCAGAATATTTGAGTGATTATGCATTACTGTTCTTTTATTATAGTCTTATATTATTTGAATAAGTAATTATATTTGCCATGAGTGCACAACAGTCATGCAATTTTCTATTTTTTAAACAATCTGCATAGTTATGCTTCTTAAATGTGATTTCTCTCAGCATTTATATATTTATGACAGAAATTTGAAATTTCTATGAACTTCCGGTGTTATGAATATGGAATCCTTATATGCAGAGAACAGAACAAATAACCAACTGAAAGGAAAAAAATTGTTGTCCATAGGGGGTCGAACTTTTCATGTGCCAAAGGTACGATTATAAAATTCTTGATGGTCATCCAAATTGGTTTATACCATTTTACATTTATGTGGTGCTGAAAAAGTTATCAACTATGGAATGATAAGATTTTGTATGCATACTATCTGAGTAAGTATATTATTTATTAATTTTTATATTTTATCTTAACTATCAATTTGCCTTAAACTTATAAATATTATTATTGGTCATTGTATTTTAGCCTCTCAAAAAATTTTACTTTAGCATTCTTTAGTTATTTTTTTCTTTTATGTTTATTTTAGATGCATATATAGCTATGGATATAGATTGGAGTTGGTTGAATCTATCAAGGTATCGAAGATTGATTTATAAAGCTAGAATTTATATATATATAATACTTAGATTCTCATTTTATCCAATATTTATCTTTTTAGGGATAAGAGTTTGGAAGATGTATTTTGTGAGGTTTCTGTTTCTTATGCAACTGAGTCCGATGCTCCAATACTTGTAAATGACAAAAATCGAGCTTTAATGAAACATGCTATGGGCACTTATATTATTTGGTGAAAAAATTATGTATATGTCTATATATATATTTTTTTAATAGTGACTTACGCTTTAAAATATATATATATATATATATTGCAGATTCAGGCCAGGGATATGATGGATGGTGCTAAGAAAAAATAGGAATTATCTTGCTGATGGCTTCATAGGTTGATGAACTCTCAAATTTTGCAAAGTTATCTATTTGGAGTCATCAATTCAAGTTTATTTTATTCTCTTTTTAATGTAGCAAAAATGAGCTTATAATTTATGTATAAAGTACAGGAGATCAGCTGAAACTTATTTATTCTGTGTTTTGAGTTTTGGTATTTATTTTTTATTATATTCAGAAATCTTATGGTGTATGGCTTTATTTTTTGGATTTTAATGAAACTAAAAAAATTATTGGGATAATTTTTTTGAGACTACCACTATATATGTTTAGATCTCTTTAATATAATATTGAAGATTATTTTTTATTTTCAGTTGTTTCATCTTTTTAAAGTTACTAGTCTTCATATATTATCTAGCGGTATAGGATGCTTAAATAAGTTATCAATGCATAATTTCTATTTGTATTTATTATTACAAGTGATTCATGTTTTGAAATTAGACGGGACAGTAATATCTAAAAGTTGATTATATATTCATATTTTATTATTGATAGTAGAGATCTATATATACCCACGCTTTGGTAACTCCTACGAATTCTGATTCAAATGTATTTAGTTACCCACGTTTAATAAAGAAAAATATATACTAAGTCTATACCCACGTATACATTCTTACCTACATTAGATATTACGTGGATAAAGCAAGAGATATACATATGAAAAGAAATAACGTGGGTATAAGCTACACCTACGCCAGACATACCCACGTTTAACTAAACATGTGTACCAACGTGGGTATAGACGTTATTGGGGATAAACTCTGCTCCCACCGAAGTTCAATCTGATGCTTAGCCTAATGCAACTAGTAATCACGGAAGAGCTTCAATTATAAATATTTCCTCCAGTAGTCGAATCCCAGTCGAACTCCTTCAAACAGTCGAACTCTTCTAGCGGCCGAACCTCTTTCGAACCCCTACAGAAGCCGAACTTCTTCCGAATCTCTCCTTCAGTCAGATTCCTCCGAAAGCTGAACTCCTTCCGAATCTCTCCTTCAGTCGGATTCCTCCAGGAGCCAAACTTCTTCTGGACTTTTTCTTCAGTCGGATGCCTACAGGAGCCGAACTCCTTTCGAACCTCTCCTTCAGTCGGATGCCTCCTTTCAGACTTTTTCTTCAGTCGGATGCCTATAGAAGCCGAACTTCTTTCGGACTTCTTCTTCAGTCGGATACCTCTAGAAGCCGAACTCCTTTCGAATCTCTCCTTCAGTCGGATTCCTTCAGGAGCCAAACTCCTTCCAGACCTCTCCTTCAGTCGGATGCCTACAGGAGTCCAACTCATTCCGAACTTCTTCTTCAATTGGATACCTTTAGAAGTCAAACTTCTTCCGAATCTCTCCTTCAGTCGGATTTCTCCGAAAGCCGAATTCCTTCCGAACCTCTCTTTCAGTCGGATTCCTTCAGGAGCCAAACTCCTTCCGAACTTCTCCTTTAGTCGGATTCCTCTAGAAGCCGAACTTCTTCCGGACCTCTCCTTCAGTTGGATTCCTACAGGAGCCAAACTCCTTTCGAACTACTTCTTCCATTGGATTCCTCCAAAAGTCGAACTCCTTTCAGACCTCTCATTCAGTCGGATTCCTACAGGAGCCAAACTCCTTTCGGATCTCTCTTTCAGTCAAACTTCATATAGATTCCTCCAATGGATTACTTTTAGATTTCATATAGTATTCCTCCCAGATGATCCCCTCTAAACATATTTTTTTTAGAAATTTGAATTTCTCTGAAATTAATATATGTCAAAATTTTTCACCAACCAATGCCTACTTCCTCTGAACTACGGCTATTAAATCTCAACGAACGGTCACTATCAGTCTGACAACACCCCTCTCTCCGTAGCAAATCCCATGCGGCTTCGAGCGGTCCACAATCGGACGGTTATGGCTGTCACTATCAATCTGCTATAGGCGATATCTCTTCCTCTCCATACCAAATCCCATGCGGCTCCGAGCGGCCCACTATCGGATGATATGACTGTCACCATCAGTCTGCTACAAGCTCCATTCAAAAAAGAGATCCTCTAGATACGTTTTCTCTAAGCTCTCTTCTTCTTTTCGAAACTTTGTCGAACTCTTTTCTGAGCACTCCATTTCTGTTGGTCAGAAGAGCTGACTTGATCGTCGAAGGATCCTATCGGAGCCACCACCACCGACTCTGGGTGAAACTTTTTTTGTCGATCACCGATGGCGACCTCTTTTTCCTCAACTTCAGTTCGATCCGGCATCGACCAAATTTTACACCAATAAAATTGGCACTAGAGGAAGGGCCCTCTATTTTTAAGGTATCCTTGTTCTTAAAGGAGTGCTCAGTCGACTCTATGGATCTTCTTCTTCAAGGTTCATCTCCATCCTCTTCCTCAATCCTGAGAAATGCCTCCAAAGAGGACGACTATCTGGAGTTCTACCGCTTCTGCCACTAGATCTGGGCCAGATCCGTCTGTTCCTGCTCCATCATCGGTGCTTCAACCTCCTCCTTCACCGACGGTCATGGTAGATCCGGAGCAGTTTAACCTGCTGATGCAGTAGATTCAGGACCTTACCAAAATGGTGTAGACCATGCGGCAGCCTTCGGTGGCGATTTCGTCAGAAAATCCACCATTGGGATGTCAGAAATCAGTCCCAAGAAAGAGCATTTGGGTTAGCATATCCGTCGCTCCTGAAAAAAAAAATAGAGAGTAGAGGATCCTTACTCAGATCATGATTCTTATCTGGAAGGGATCTTTTTCATCCATAGTCGGAAGCCTTCCAAGATCTGTAATTGAGATGACGTCCTCGATCAAAAACTACGAAGAATGGATCGACGGATTGAGAAACTCCGCCACATCGCCCCGGCTCACCATGACGACGTCCGCACAGATCCTTCTTTTTTCTTCCCGAATTATGCAAGAGCCCATTCCGCCGAACTTCAAGCTTTTTCTAGTTTGAAAGCTACGATGGAATCTCTGATCCGGTCGATCATCTGAAGGCCTTTTGGACTATGATGCTGCTCCATGGCGCACTAGACGCCATCTTCTGTCGAGTTTTTTCATCTATCTTAAAGAAAGCAGCAAGAAACTGATACTCGGCATTGAAGTCGGATACAATCTTCTTCTTTGACCAGACGAGCCATCAGTTTATAGCTCACTTTGTCAGCAGCCGACGTCCGTGCTGAGGTTAGGATTCTCTGATGAATATCAAGCAGAAGGAGGAAAAATCTATCTGGGCTTATGTCATCCGATTTAACGCTGCTGTATTGGAGGTCCGAAACCTAGACCAGTCTGTTGCAATGACCGCACTTAAGGATGACCTTCAGAAGAATGATTTGCTGTTCTCTCTGGAGAAGTATCCTAGGGACTTTGTCGATCTGCTAGCTTGGGCTGAAGGATATGCCTGAAAGAAAAAAGCCTTCAAATTGAGAGATAAGAGAGCCACAGAGGAGTGGCAGACGAGTAAGTCTAGTAAACTCATGGCTGATGGAGGGCCGAATAAAGTTCAACCACACTCACGGACCTCCCTTGAGCGCAAGCAAGTCCGAACTCCTTCTCAAGCTCGTCGTCAAAGAAGCCCCGATGGAAGGACGTAAAGAAGTCCTCCTCCAAGAAGGTTTCATAACTACGCCCCCCTCAATGCTCTACAGACGTCAGCGTGAAGCAAGAAAAGATCAGCCCAGGGCGCTACCGCAACTAGAATTACCAATGAAGGAGGAACAACAAGGAGATCGGCCACCTCCTGGCATCATCAACGCTATCTCTGGGGGGGGCTTAGTATTTCGATGAGCCACCATCTCTCAACCTCAAAGCCAGGGAAAGCTTGCCCCAAATTGGGAAGGCCCATATGAAGTAGAGGAGGTTATCCGGCTCGAAACTTATCGTCTGAAGGAGCTCGAAGGAACATTGCTCCCATGACCTTGAAACTCAGAGAATCTGAGAACATACTGTCAATAAATTTTCTTCAATAAAACTCCTCAATTTTAATATTATTGTTTCTTGGTGCAAAAACTATGTGATGACAGGAAAGAAGCAATCAATAGTGGCCATGTTAGGAATAGGAGGAGAACCTCGTCCTAACATGAACAAGTCGAAGTCCTTCAACCTCGACTGGAGATAAGATCTTCTCCGAGCTTCAACGTCGATGTCAATAGAAAATAAGATCTCCTTCAACCTCGGCTGGAGAGTTTCAACATCGACGTCAACATGAGATAAGATCTTCTTCAACCTCGATTGGAGATAAGATCTCTCCTGAGCTTCAACGTTGATGCTAACAGGAGATAAGATCTCCTTCAACCTCGACTAAAGATAAGATTTCCTTCGAGCTTCAACGTCGATGCCAATAGAAGATAAGATCTCCTTCAACCTCAGCTGAAGATAAGATCTCCCTCGAGCTTCAACGTCTACGTCAACAGGAGATAAGATCTCCTTCAACCTCGATTGGAGATAAGATCTCCCTCGAGCTTCAACATCCATACCAATAGAAGATAAGATCTCCTTCAACCTCGATTGGAGATAAGATCTTTTCTGAGCTTCAACATCCACGTTCAACAAGAGATAAGATCTTCTTCAACCTCGGCTGGAGATAAGATCTCCTCCGAGCTTCAACGTCAATAGAAGATAAGATCTTCTTCAACCTTAACTGGAGATAAGATCTCCTCCGAGCTTCAACGTTTGATGCTCAATAGGAGATAAGATCTCCTTCAACCTTGACTTGAAGATAAGATCTCCTTCGAGCTTCAACGTCGATGCCAATAGGAGATAAGATCTCCTTCAATCTTGGCTGGAGATAAGATCTTCCCCGAGCTTCAACATCAACGTCAACAAGAGATAAGATCTCTTTCAACCTCTGCTAGAGATAAAATCTCCCTCGAGCTTCAACGTTAACAGAAGATAAGATCTCCTTCAACCTTGACTGGAGATAAGATCTCCCTCGAGCTTCAATGTCAACATCAACAGGAGATAAGATCTCCTTCAACCTCGGCTGGAAGATAAGATCTTCCTTGAGCTTCAACGTCAATAGGAGATAAGATCTCCTTTTCAACCTCGGTTGGAGATAAGATCTCCTTCAAGCTTCAACGTCAACCTCAACAAGAGATAAGATCTCCTTCAACCTTGACTGAAGATAAGATCTCCTCCGAGCTTCAACGTCAATGTCAACAGGAGATAAGATTTTCTTCAACCTCGACTGAAGATAAGATCTCCTCTGAGCTTCAACATCAACATTAACAGAAGATGAGATCTCCTTCAACCTCGATGGAGATAAGATCTTCCTCGAGCTTCAACGTCAACGTCAAACGGAGATAAGATCTCCTTCAACCATTGGCTGGAGATAAGATCTCCCTGAGCTTCAACGTCAACAGAAGATAAGATCTCCTTCAACCTCAGCTAAAGATAATGATCTCCCCCAAGCTTCAACATCAATGTCAACAAGAGATAAGATCTTCAACCTTGGATGGAGATAAGATCTCTTCCGAGCTTCCAACCCTTCAACAAGAGATAAGATCTCCTTCAACCTCGATTGGAGATAAGATCTCTTTTTTGAGCTTCCAACCCTTCAATAGGAGATAAGATCTTCTTCAATCTCGACTGAAGATAAGATCTTCTTCGAGCTTCAACATCAACATCAATAGGAGATAAGATCTTCTTCAACCTCGATTGGAGATAAGATCTCCTCCGAGCTTCAATGTCAACGTCAATAGGAGATAAGATCTCCTTCAACCTCGACTGGAGATAAGATCTTCCTCGAGCTTCAACGTCAAAGTCAACAGAAGATAAGATCTCCTTCAATCTTGATTGAAGATAAGATCTCCCTCGAGCTTTAATATCAACGTCAACAGGAGATGAGATCTTCTTCAACCTTGGCTGAAGATAGGATCTCCTCCGAGCTTCAACGTTAATAGGAGATAATATCTTCTTCAATCTTGATTGGAGATAAGATCTTCTCCGAGCTTCAACATCAACATCAATAGGAGATAAGATCTCCTTTAACCTTGGTTGGAGATAAGATCTCTCCCGAGCTTCAATCCTTCAACAGAAGATAAGATCTCCTTCAACCTCGGTTGGAGATAAGATCTCTTCCGAGCTTCAACGGGTGCAGAGCCCAAAAAAGAACTTCAATAGTCATTTTATTTATACTCTCTTTATTTGAATTTCGAACTCAGAAGTGGGGAGACTATTATCGGAGATAAACTCCACTCCCATCGAAGTTCAATATGATACTTAGCCTAATGCAACTGGCAATCACGGAAGAGCTTTGATCGAGAATATTCCTTCCAGCGGTCGAACCCCAATCGAACTCCTTCAAACAGTCAAACTCCTCCAGCATCAGAACCCCAGCCAAACTCCTTCAAACAATCGAACTCCTCCAGCGATCGAACCTCTTTCGAACCCCTACAGGAGTTGAACTCCTTCCAAATCTCTCCTTCAGTCGGATTTCTTCAGAAGCCGAACTTCTTCCGGATCTCTTCTTTAGATGGATTCCTCCAGGAGCCGAACTTCTTTCGGACTTCTCCTTCAGTTGGATGTCTACAGGAGCCGAACTCCTTTCGGACCTCTCTTTCAGTCAGATACCTTCGAAAGCCAAACTCCTTTCGAATCTCTCCTTCAATCAGATTCTTTCGAAAGTCGAACATCTTTCAGACCTCTCCTTTAATTGAATTTTTTTAGGAGCCGAACTCCTTCCGAACCTCTCCTTCAGTCAGATACCTTCAGGAGTCAAACTTCTTTCAAAGCTTTCATTCAGTTAGATTCCTTTGGGAGCCGAACTCCTTCCAAATCTCTCCTTCAGTCGGATTCCTTCAGGAGCCAAACTCCTCCTGGACTTCTCCTTCAGTTGGACTCCTCCAGTAACTGAACTCCTTCTGGATCTCTCCTTCCATCGGATTTTTTCAGAAGCTGAACTCCTTCCGAACCTCTCCTTCAATCGAATTCCTACAGAAGTTGAACTCCTTTCGGACTTCTCCTTCCATCGGATTCCTCCATGAGCCGAACTTCTTTCGGACCTCTCCTTCAGTCAAATTCCTATAGGAGCCGAACTTCTTCCAGACTTCTTCTTCAGTCGAATTTCTATAGGAGCCAAACTCCTTTCGGATCTTTTCTTCAGTCAAACTTCATTTGAATTTCTTCAGTGGATTACTTTCAGATTTCAAGTAGTATTCCTCTTAGATGATCCCCTCTGGATGAATTTCCTTCAAAAGTTCGAACTCCTCTAGAATTAATATATGTCAAAGTTCTTCACCAACCAACACCTGCTTCCTCCAAATTACGGCTATTAAATCTCGATGAACGGTCACTATCAGTCTGACGACATTCCTCTCTCTATAGCAAACCCCATGCGATCCCGAGCGGCCCACTGTCGAATGGTTATGGCTGTCACTATCAGTTTGCTACAGATGATACCTCTTCCTCTCCATACCAAATCCCATGCGGCCCCGAGCAGCCCACTACCGGATGGTATGGCCGTTACCACCAGTCTGCTACAGGCTCCATCCATAAAAAAAAATCCTTTAGATATATTTTTTCTAAGTTCTCTTCTCCTTCTTGAAATTTTGTTGAACTTTCCTGAGCACTTTATTTCTATTGGCCAGAAGAGCTGACTTGATCGTCGGAGGGTCCTGTCGGAGCCACCACCATTGACTTCGGATGAAACTTTATTTTGCAAGTCACCGATGGCGACCTCTTCTTTCTCAACTCCAGCTCGATCCGACATCGATCAGATTCTGCACCAACAGGCGTATCCCCATATTTTTTAAGTCTTTACCCATGTATCTTTCACATGGGTGTATCTTAGCTTTCTTGTAGTGCATATTGATTGTTTGACCTAAAAATAATTTTTAATCATCAATTAACCATCTGATCAGATCGAGAACTCTTATGTGTGTGATCCTATAAATTTGAATCTAAGTTGATTGCACAAAAATAAATTTCTATACCAATCGGAGTGACCATCTAGCAATGGTACCCGATGGTTGGATAGATCGAATGTATAGAACAACATCCTTAGAGCCCATATGAATATAGTTTTCATATAATTCATCCTCTTGATCAAAATGCGCATATGATACCTTAGAGTTTAACTGTCAATCCCAATTAGGTCATCCACATTGTCTTTCAAAATACCAAATCCATCTTATGGATTATTTTGATCAAGATTTTTGCTATATTGAAATACAATAATACATTCTTCTCCAACTCTTGGAGTGATCAATCTCATCTTGATCACTCACCGACTTCGCAAGTACTTGACTATGCTCAGAAATCTTTCATTATTAAATTAAAAATTTAGTTAGTCCGGTATCAAAGTATAGTGAGTTGCTTGCAAGCTACTATGGTGATCCCAGGTCTAAGAGACATTTATATCTATATCCCATTAGAGTAATTTTTGATAGCAGAATGCTCTGAAGTTGGTCACGTTCAATGACGATGTACCCATACATCTCACTTGTATGACATACCAGTATCTCCACAGTCCTTGATTAAGAGGACAACCAACATATATGACATACAACGACCTATGCTCGATAAACATTGTCGTCCTAATTAACGATATATCATTTGATCATGAACTATTTAAGGACTAATTGATAAATCCTCTCTTTATCGAAATTAAATAGTCCTAAAGACTTCATCATAATAATGAAGTTCATTAGATGATATAGACTTTATAATAAAAATATCAAAATATTTATTTTATTTATTAATAAATTAATTATAATTATAAGATAGCACAACTGTTAATAGGCTAACGATTGGCTTTAAGATATATTTTTCAACAAAATAGATTTAACATTGAATGTTCAAGATCCCTCTCAGGACTGGCTAGCTAATCCAAGTTATTCTAGATACATGATTCTTTGTGCTCCATAAAATTTCTAGAGAGAAAAAATTTTTAGAAAGAGAAAGTAGAGAGAAGATTGAAAGAGGAGAGAGAGAAAAGAGAGAAAAATCTTTTTTTTTCTTTTCTTCTTTTTCTCCTTTGGATTTTTCTTTGTTTTTGTTTTTGGTTTCTTGGAAAAATAGAGGAGGCAACCGAGCCTCCTCCTTAGGGGTGATCATGACCCACGGCCAACGCCCCCCACCCCCGATGGTGGCAGCGACCTCCTCCGTCCTAACTCCAGTGAACCCGACGATCGATCGACTTCCAGCCATCCGAGCATAGCCCACATCCAGCATGGCGGCCAGTTGAAAGAAAGAAGAAAGAAAAGATAGGGGATGGCCTTGTTCCTACCCAAATTCGATACCTCGCTAGCCAAAACTCAACAACCATAACTCTATTAAGGATCGAAAAAAAAGAAAAGAAAGATGTAGGCTTTACCATGGCTCCGGCAAGGTTGCATGGCTGATTTGACGTCAGAAAAAAATCCTTAAGACTCTCCGAGAAATGATCAAAGAAAAAAAAGTGATTTTTTTTCTCGCCGGCGATGGGAGGGGTTTAAGGTGAGATGACTCGGAGGTGGATCCTTTTATAGCCCGCGGATCCTAGGGTTTGACTATCCTAGGACCCCTTCTCTTAGTCAAAAATGGAGAAGAGAGGGAAGACTCTCATTGGAAGTCTTCCATCTTCTACCTCACATGCATAGCACGTGAGGTTTCTTTTCTCTCTTTTTTTATATTTTTTTAAGACTGGGTTATTATAGATATATATATATACTTGGTTTATACTCTCCATGTTTTCCTAAACCAACCCTTCTACTGCTCCTTCAATTAGAGGTGGCAACAGGTCGGGTATGAGTTGGGTCAGCCTATACCCATATCCACTCCGTAAGTAAAAATTTTGCACCCATATCCACCCCATACTTGCTTCGGATCGGATCGGATTGGATCGGGTCCAGTAAAGATGTGGATTGGATCAGGCCGAGTTAGGTACATATAAATAATATAAAATTATTATAATTTTGAATGAAAAATATGCATTAAAATTATATCGGATCGGATTCAAGTCGGGGCATACTATTATCCGTATCCGATTTGAACTCATTTTGGGTATTTTTTTTTAGAACTCATACTCGCTTCGGATTCTAATCGGATTGGATAAAATCCACTCCATTCGAGTCAGGTTGGATCGAGTATCCGGTAGCTTGGATAAAATTGCCATCCTTACCTTCAATAGATTAACCAATGAAAGTATATATGAATGCATCTCTCAAAACATAGGACAAATTATATTAATAGCATCCATGTTTTTTTTATAATTATATTCTTTTTTTTAATCATGACGAGTCATAAAAGCAATATTTTTAATAACACATAAATCACATAAATTTCACACATGCCATGGGTCAGAGCTAGTCATGAGAGTAATAAATTTAGTAAACATAAATAGCATATATTTGATGCATGTCATAGGAGGAGAATGCATTTTATAGGAAGGCAATACAAGAATGAAAAATTACATCAATAGCATGCATGTTAAATTTATAGCTATGCTTCTTTCATAGTTCATAGCAAGTTACAAGAATAATAAACTTAGTACTACATAACCACATATATCAGATGCATGTTATATTATCTAGAAAAAGTCTTATCACAATATGAGAACAACAAAAAAGACTAGCTATGTACGTTGTATGTTATAATTATTTCTTTATATTTGTCTAACAATCATAATGATAAATTGAACAAATTATGAAACATATATAAATACCACCAATCTCCAAAAATTCTTGTTGGTAAAGTCTCCACTGATAGGCAAAGCTAGTTGTTGTTGTTGGAAAATTAGTGGTTGTAGCCATTCTTTTCCAACTATTAATGTTGGATGTTATATAAGAAGTGATTTTAGTATGTTTTCCACTTTGTTGGATGTTAATTGTTCACAAATTTGAAATGCATGTTACTACTGGATAGGCATTGTTCACAAGTCAAAACTTGCATATTTTCTTATCTTTTCAAGCTTACATATCAAAAAGAAAAAGAAAAAAATCTACAGAATTACTGTCATCCTTCATTTTATTGGTTAACAAAAAAAAATCAAAGAGAAGAAAGGATTTTCTTTTAACCCATTCAACTCGAAGCTCTAAAACATAATAGTATATAGAAACAATTGGAAATTTTAAAAACATAGGGTGCTTGGTACCCTAAATCCAGTCTACATTTTTTTCTAGTTAGCCCAAGGCCAACCTAAACCATCTTCGGCTAGAAGAAAAGTCAAGCTCAAAACCGGCCCAACATGACAGGCCTTGGGCCAGTCCAAGCCCATTTGTAGACTTGTGCTTGACCCTCTTTCCCCTAGACAACAGTCTAGCTTCAAACCTTGTTCTCAGGGAAATACTTTCTGCACGGCAGTGTAGCTCCCCGCAGTGATTCGTGAGCACGTGGGCCCAGAGCGAAAAAAAAATTCTCGGGCCTGCATGCTCGTGAATCATCGCGGACGGTGCCTGCAAAGCTATACTACCGGTAGTATAGAAAGTATTTTTCCTTCTTCTTATTATGCTTGGTTGTCAACCTTATACTTACCCTTGTTCAAGCCTTAAACCCCACTCTTTGAGTCCTACTTCCTTACCAGCGTTACCACCTCCAAACATGTTACTCCTCTCTCTCAGCCCTTGACCCCCACTTTGTTCCCCCTCTCTCTCCCAGCCAATCACATCACCCAACTCCTCATTTTGTTTCCCTTGGTATTTGATAGCATGTCTTGTTATCCAATGAAACATATTAATACAAGAATTATGCTTGATTATGGTGTCATAAACAGAACGATCTTTTGAGAATATCTTGATTTCATGCTGAAGTCTTAAATTGGTTAATCATACTAACAAATGTTGTATTTAACTGTTCCTTTGAGTATGGCCTCAATAAAAATGCTTCAGTATTTTAAACGTTATCTTTAGGCCGATCATGTCCTGATCGATCAATATGATCATATTCACATATTGAAGGTAAGAGCTGCACTCTGAATATTCTTGGATATTTGTATAATATGTGTTCGTAGATGCCTTTAATTAATTTGTTCATATATCGTTTTTTGTATCGTTAAGTACTCGTAAGATTATGTCATTTTTGTAAAACTTTATCATTATTTGGTGAAGGTCGCAACATTTGTTGGCAAGACTAGCAATTATCCTGAAATCTTGATCCTCTATTAATGCAGTGAATCAATCCTGGTCGTTGGTCACCATCTCATTGAAGGAGCTTGACTCTGCCTATTGTTCTAAAAGACAGCTGCCGTATGCGGGCGGTCAAGGGATCGTATAATGCATGTCCAACATGTGGGCCACATATATGGATGCATATACAGCTACTATTTTTTAAATATTTTAAAATTAATATAATATATTAAATACAATAACAATAATAGTAATGATAGATATTTTTTGGATGGTGCTTGTAATTTAGTACCTAATACCTAGCAGCAATAACTACAAAATAGTTTAATATGTTAACATTATTGATACTTAGGGAAGTGTATATGTGGCTCTAAAATACTAGCGCGATCGGGCATTAGCTGTACGGAGGCTAGTTATTGGGTTGGAAAGGCTAAGTGGATCACATTTTCAATCTATGTATGGTATGATCATAAGAAATTTTTTATACACCACCGCATATGATGACCAAATTCCATTCCCTCCCATCCCCCACCAATATATATATATATATATATATTGCCCCCCACACCTCATGTTCGTATTTTAATCACTGCATGTACGGTACATAAAGAATTTCTCGTATAACCATATATAATAATTATAAGCAATGCAGTGCGGTCAAACATGTAAATATTTAAATATTGTTACTTGAGCGTCCCAGGCCATGCTCCTTTCAAAGCCTCGTGTTTGGCAGCTCATATTTATCCCTCGCCATCCGTTCTTGAGCTGAGTTACTTGGCATGAGGCTGACCCGTTTCTCCAAGAACTTTTTTTCTTATGGTCAAGATCCTTTTGCATAGACTTGTAGTGTACTTTTTTTTTTTTTTTTTAAGTAAGTGTACCGTTCGGTAGTCGTATCCAAAACATATTCATAAAAATTAGCACCACCTCTTTGTCCGTAGGTAGCTAAGATGGTTACATGTTCTTTCAGTATTTTCCATCTTCTTGAAGAGGTATCCGCTGAAGATGGCTTCTTTTTTTTCTGAAAGGCATGACAGCTGAATTAGTTGATTCAATCACTTTTCTTATTCATAACTTATGAATAATGATAAATAAAAAAAACACTTTTGTTATTTCCCTTCCATTTGCTCTAATATTTTCTACAAATTTTGATGGTTCACAAAACTCTTTTAGTAGTTGATCCTTTCCAAGTCAATGCTCGATGTAAAGTAACGAGTCTTCTTTATTTATGCACTTGCTAATTTATGAAGTTGCACGACATTATTTCTTGTTTATGCTCTCTTGTTTCATCAGATGAATAATAACTTTCAGATTTCTTAACTTTTGACATCAACTGCTATAAGTATTGTAGCCATTTTCATTTAGTAATTTAGTTGATTTCCGACTTTCTTTGTTTGTAATTTTTTGAATAAATTATAAAGATAATTCTTCAACTTTTCATCATTTGTATTTATCCTTTAATTTTAATTTTTTTAATTAAACTTCTAAACTTAAATTTTTGTTACAATATAGTCCAGTTATCTATTTCTATTAAGATTCATAAATACAACAATCACGTGAAACAATTTAAGATAGAAAATAACAACAACACCCTTGTTGGTTGGATTGCTTAAATGTTAGGTGTTTTGGCGATAATGGAAAGACATCGTGTGGCGATCATATAATCTCTTCCGTTTCCCCTCCATTCTTACTAAAGAGGGGTTTTGGAAATACGATTTCAATCCGATTAAGAGAGAAAAGAGAAGAGAGCGAAAAGAGAAGAGAGTGTTAAGAGAGTGAAGGTAGAAGAGAGAAGGAGAGTGCCACCATAGGTAGAAGAGAGCAACCTCAAAGCTCTATAGTTTCAAGTATGAGCTTTGTCCAAAGCTTAAGCTTCTTTTAAAATTCTGGCCAAAGCCTTCATTAGTTTCTTCTCATTTTCTATAACTATGGATTGAGGGCCCCATTGAGGATCTTACGAGCCATAGCAAATGCCGGCACTAATTAAAAAATATTATTTTTAATATTTTTTTAAACAAGATCTCTCATAAATTTTTTGAACACGATCACAAAATTTTTTTTTTTAGCTCTGAAGTAGAGTTCTGGAAAGTAGAATGGGATAGTTAATATAAATAGTTTCAAGTGTGATTATCTCGAGATATAGTAGTCAAGGAACGGTTATGATAATTTTTTAAAAATTTTGAGATGTATATGAAAATTGTGAAATGTTAAAAGGGCATCTCTATAAATTTTCTATAATTTTTTTAATTTTAAAATAAAATAATAAATTAATAATTTGATAGTTGTCGGTAATGGCATCAGATGGCTGGTCATATTACAATAAAAATCTAAATTTTAGGATCCAATTGAAAAAAAAAAAAACTTTTAGAAATGTAACCATAAATCACAAAAAGTTAAAGAAGCGTTGGTATAATTTAAAATAATTATTTTACGCAAAATCTTGTTGGATTTGAAATCCTATTTCTATGCCGAGAATTCAACTAAACAAAGCGATAATGTGGTTCGGTAGAAGTTGATAATAAAAGTTTTTGCCAGGTCTTGACAGCGATAATCGTACCCGACATTAATTAGTAGGAGCCTTGTTTATCATAATTTTTTAAAATATTACAAGTTTGTGTTTCACATTAGCTTACAAGCTATTTATTTGAATCTTCCAGAGAAATGTCCTACCAACTGACACATTAGGTTTAATTGGCAGGCACTCTTGTCCAAAGATGCCTTTGGTCAATAATCCTTTAGCTTTCAGGGTTTAACTTCGTCGAAACACGTCATGGAACATTATCGAACCATGAAGCATGCACCCTATAATTTTCTTTTCCTTGTTTTAGGAGAGCATCCTATAAATCTTTAAGGTTCCTAGGTAATTTCCAACCGAACTAATTTAATTCAGAGATGTCCCAGGTGCAATAGATCTCGTACCAAATGTTAACATTCTATCAGAGTTAGTTGGGTAAATATGAATTTTGGTCATAAAGGGGAATCATTTTTATGCTATTAGGTACCTTGAGCAGTGCTGGTGTTATGTTAGCCTTATGGCCAAAGCTTTCTTCCACCAGATATATATATATATATATATATAGTGGCGCGGCGCAGCAAATGTTCATCCTATAAGTTCTGGATCAATGAGGACATTGCATTTTTCCGAATGAATTTAACCATAATTTATCATCTACAATTAGAAGTGCAGATTCGAGATGCTCCTCGGGACTACTCACCATAGCATTTTGGGATTTGTGGTTCATGCCTCCTTCAACACGCTGGTGAGACTTGCTGCATATCCTCCTATCAAATGATTAAGTCCTTTTCAGTGATCGGTTTTTTATTTGAAAAGCCTCCTGGATGATGGCAAACAACCATTTTTGTGGAGGCGCGTATCGTGCCGTGCGTCCACTTGCTCGTCAAGTTGACTGCCGAGCCACTTTTCTCTCTAGTCAAGGCTGACACGGAGAATGATGTGAATTTAACTTAAAGCTATCCTCGCAGGTATTCCACGATGCCCTTCCATTTAGAACCACGGTTGCAACCAAGCTTCAGATCATTTACCTGCGAATTAATCTGGCCACAAGAGACATGATTCGAACGAGTTGACTAATTTTTCTATTTAGTCATGCTGGAGGTTGAAAAAAACAAGGCAGTTCAAACGATATGAATGGAGAGACTTTCTCTTCTTCGATCTTCCTCCACAAACTGGGCTGGTGCTGCACCTGGAAGCTGACCCACAACCGGATGGCTGTTTGGCCTTCAGATTCCTCCCTTCCGTCATCATGCAAATTTAGGCAATAAGTCGGTGATCATGGAGACAATGAAATCTTTAGAGTCTGCACCACCTAGCTGGAAAGGCTTTCAGATTTGAATGCTGGATCCCAATCCAAATGGGACGGCATCAAGAAAGTACAGCCCATTGTTGTTTTGTGCCTATGGGACCTGTCTTTTTACTGCCTTTTCTTCACAGCTGCTGAAACCAATGAAATACTATATATATATATATATATATATATATATAGTATCTCTACTGTTCCCAAAGAAACTGTAGCAGGGGGTGGGCCAAAATCTGGGTAACTGTTCCCAAAGAACTTTGTTTTGCTAATTCTCTATCGGCTTTGCAATTTCTGCCTCCCAGGGCCGTTTTAACTCGCCGTCGAATACCCGCCCAAGTTCTCATTGTGTAACATTGGATTGGTTTAGGATTCATTTCATGATTGGAGGAAGTCCTTTGCGACTGTCACTCAACCTCGGTGACCAAAATAAATCCACTCTGAGATGTTTGCAAGAACTTGGACGTGCATGTAAAGCAGCGCCAAAATTGCACAATGGGACGGGCCTACAAAAAATGTATTAAAAATGGCCACTAAACATTGCACCATATACAATATCGGACCCTATATATTTTATAAAGTATATTAATGACCATATACGATTATAATATATAACAATATAAAGTTTCATTCAAAATTAAAAAAAAAATGATGAGTACTAAGATTAAAATCAAAAGATAAGCACGGAATCACTGCTGGACTTGCACGTTGGCTACTAGGAGTTTGTGGCAGACCATGCGCTTGCGTTGGTGTTGAACCCCACAATATGCCAATTAATGCTGACCTATATTCAAAGTTTTGGATCGCTAGGTTATGAGCAATGACTAAGCTAGGTTTGGGTCACCTTCGAAACCAGTGGCAAATGTTAGACGTTGAACAGTACTTGAATTGCCATTCCATTAAGATCTTTCCGGTCTTCATTACTAACACCCCCGAGTCAACATCATCGATAGCCTTAAATCCTGTTGACATTTTTTATAGCTGCTTTTGCTTGTATTCTCCAATCTTTCCTGCCGTAGCATGTCGGTGGGTAATTCCCATCCGAACACTTTGAAACAGATCAAGATGCCGTCGGCCATGTGAGCCTTCTTTTCTTTCACGCTCAGGTTAGCTATCTTCTACCGTTCTTGGCTTTATTTGAAACATGGCATGCATGCTTTTAAAGTTAAACCCCCAACCCATGTGAACTGTGATGATTGGCGGATTTTTAACTCTAAAAAATAACAAGTGGCAGAGTACCTGGTGCTTTCTTTTGTGATAATTTGCGTAAAAGGAGATCAAAAGTTTGATATATGTTGCATTATCTTTAGCTGCAAATGGAGCAGGTTCGGTATCTAGTCATGTGGTTCCTAATACGGGTCAACCTGTATGGTACGAAATTTAATGTATCCATGATTACCCAAACTTAAAATATTAGTAAGAAATAAATAAATAAATAATAGGAAAACAGAGAAAAGTTTGGAAAGTAGATAACGTTGAAGAAAATTGAAGATCTCCTCCATGAATCTCCAGTGGGAGAGAGAAAAAGAGGAGCTTCGGCTATGATCTTTTTGTTTTTCAAATTATAAATAAATTTTAAAAAAAACTTCTATATGATACCATTATACATATATACATGGATGCATACCTATATATATATTACTGTGTAATTAATCAGGTGAGAGCTACAGTTTGTTATTTTCTCCTTATTTTCCAAACTTACCCCATCACCCTTCTATTTGATAGTAAGGGTTAGAATCAAGAAGTCCTCATCCGGCTCTTGTCATTTTAAAATTCGCTTCATCAAAAAAATCCTTGATATATTAAAAATTGTAAAAATCCTATTCAAGAAAATAAGATCCCATGCATGACTGCTTAGACAGGCATGCTAGTATACTCGATGCTGATAACATGGAATTTATAATGAGTGTGAGTGAGAGAGAGAGAGCGAGAGCGAGAGAGAGAGCTGCAGCCAAAATATATATGTAAACTATGGCAGATTCTTGGATCGAAGAAAGCTACTTAACTTGTGTTAGCTTCAGAAGTGCTAGCAGTGACATGAGCATCCAGCATCATGTTGTAATTTAGCAGTTGGTCATGAAACAAGCAGGTTGAGAGCAAATGCTAGACTAAAATGTTCCCTTATTCAAAGCAAGATAGATGGCCCCAATTAATTATACTTCACATCATGCTCTTCGGTTCGACAACAAGTACTCCAATCAATATCGGACCGCATGAGGTCTGGGACTACTGCTACCATGCCGGGCCACAAGAACAAACGAGCTTGTCAGAAAAAATGATTAAACTAAATGGAATGGAGTTGGATGTTCGTTGCTTGAGTTCGAAGCAAACATGCAAGCAATGGACGGTTATTGTTCTGCAGTACTGCTCTCATGGCTTAGAAACTTTCTGACGATGAGTCCAATAGCTCAGCGCTCAAGTTATCTTTATGACACTAAAGGTGCCAGCTGGTGCCTGCCATACTCGAAGCCTCGATCGATGTTTCTCCATTATTTTTTTTCTTCCAATCTATGGTTCTTTCAGAACTTTAACCCACCATCTTTCATGCCCCATGTAAATAATAGAATATAGCAAGCAAAATGACCAGCCAAAAATTACTGGTTTCCAAAAATTTGAAGCAACGGAGTCCCTTTCTTTTATTTTGACAGTCAGCCTAATACAAAGAGACATCTAAAACACCGAGATCTCTATCAACCAAAAACCAAAAGACATCTAAAACACTGAGATCTCTATCAACCAAAACCATAATTAATTTCACAAGTAAGCTCATATTATCACATGTAGTCACTTGTGGGTACGGCATCTTAATGGTAGCCTGAGTCATTAGGTGTGGGTCCTATGGATATGAGTGTTTTAACCAACTGCTTGTGTTCCATCCTCTCACCACTTTCCAAAGGAGAAAAGGTGGTTTTGCTTCTGTGCTGGATTGCTCATCTAGTAAGCTAGCTATAGTGGAATTTGAGAGTTAACCATCTCTTTTATTTCCTTCTGCTTGGTGTGTTTTAATATTTTCACCTTATAATGCTCGTAGGGGGATGTTGCCTCCTTAGCCTACTTTTTGCCCAAAGGCTTAGATCATCTAGACCATAGGCCGGTGGCATCAACATGGCAGCATCGAGGAAACAACAGACCACGATAAATAGTAGGTCTTGGCTCCATCATTGCCAAGTAAATAAAGAAACAATCTAGAGATATAAAAAGTGGCTTCATTCTTAGTTTACTATGATTGGGAGATTATTAAGACAGTTGTCATATACCATCTAGATATTTTACTTTCGCCTGCAAGATAAGAGGATTTTGGTACTATATTTTAAGGGCTAGAGGTGATTGACCTGAGAAAGGATGTCATACCATGAAGAAATTTCATGTTGTTTTGGGTATCAAGTTACCATCCATGCTTCTTCCAAGTTAAATTCAACATTTTCAGGTCTGAAAAAGAAATTTTAGCAATCTACGAACAAGGGATCTAAGATGAACAAAAATAGGATATCTTACAAAAGCTATTAAGGAGCATAGTATTTACAATTCAAAATATTTCTGTTGGTGTTGAGTAAGAGCATTACACATCATCCTTTCTGAAGAAGGAAATCATGTCAAGGAATGTCCTCTAGCATCCTTAACTAAAAAAATACCTTAGAAAAAAAAAAGAAAAAAGGTTACAATCCTCTTGTAGTTAAATTTATAATGGTGTAAGGTGAGCTTTTTTTTTTTTTTTTGGGTCCTTAGGAGTGCGACGACCTCTCCTGGGGGGGTTGGGCGTCAACCAACTAGCAGAAATAAGTTGCCAGCATTCGCTTACTCCTTTTATTTGTAGGACTTAAGCACAGTAGAGTCATAGGTTTTCTACGTCTAAGATTGCTCTTCCCCCAACTCACTTAGTTGCAAGCCTGGAGCATCACCACCTTGTATGAGAAAGATGAATTTTTTGTAATTCTTCCGTCGAAATCATTTGACTTGGAGCTATTAATTTCCACGGTTGACCTAATTTTCAACCAGATAAGAAACAGGTACATGTATTGAAGTTGGTTAAAAACATTGGATCAATGTTCAAGTTCATTGGAGCATAAACATTTCCATGCTAACAAAATAATGAGCCTATAAATGATAGCCACCTGATCCTCCACAAATTGGCCCCACCTACATCAGAACCTTTGACTTTTCTACCAGCATATTTCCTTTCAAAATTTTTGCAATAGCTCGATTACCCGAATAAGTTACCAAACTAATTTGAAATGATGTGGCGAGAGAGTATTGGTGCAATTCTCATGAGTAGAGGTGGTTTACAGGGGTTTAGACCATTCATGGAGCTAGTTTGGAAGCTGTTCAAGCCTTATTTTCTTTTCATATTAGAGTGATTTGGTGCCACAGATATTTGATAGACTAGGTGGAAAGGGAAGGATCATCAGACAGAGTGGAGGAAAAGTGGCGCTCAAAGGTATCAGCATTGAGACCCCATAAGCTTGGCCATTTCTTATTTTAAATAGAAGAATATGTACGTAGATGGGACGACACAATTCCTAAACTGAATTCAACATTTCGTTTCGCCTTTAAAAGGAGCTTCCTTGGGTGACCGGGCATCACCTAGGATGGGTGTCCACTTCTAAAGAAAGAAAACCTGCTTTGACAAAGAAGAGCCGGCATAACCCAGAAGTTTTGCAAAGACATCGTCTTTGGATGTCCTTCCCCTTTATCAGGGTGGGGTAGGGTTTCCTTTTTATCACTTGGACTGTGATCGATATGAGGGATCGAAGTAGTTGTTGCTGAGAGTAGGAGAGGGAGACCTACCGAAGATAAATTACTCATGTCCAAATATTAGAAACATCACATATCACATTATCCACGACTAGGATCTATGGCATTGTCTAAATAGAGAAGCAACTTTACCACTAGGTGGGTTTCCTAGCTTAGTAGGAGGAACAAGAAGAAACATCACTTACAGCTTCATATTATACTAGAGTATTAATCTCTCTCTCTCTCTCTCTCTCTCTCATACAAATACATACAAAAGCAATGGGCAACATTATTGAGCATGCATCCTCGATTGTGCACATGAAGTATCACATAATACCATGCAGCCATGGATGGCAGCCATTAAGAGATGGACAGTCATCAAACAAGATAGTTCACAAGTGCATGCTATGTCACATATGATACGTGTTTTTTTTGATAGCGTTCATCCTCTAATGGCAGCCTTTAATGGATGCATGGCACTTTATGGTGCGCAGGCGGCACGTACGACAAAGGATCCTAGTTGATCATCATCTAATGCTAGCAATATATAAATATGGCTAGAATTCTAGCTTGTTCCAAGCAATTAGATCCAAACACAAGCCTAACTAGAAACAACATCCAAAGCTTAATATGGTTTAAGATAACACTTAAACAAGCATAGAGATATATTTAGGTACACTAATCCATATCAAACTGTCTTGATCTAAGCCAAACCACACTATAATTGAACAGGCAAAAAAGAAGCAAAATGAATATATAAATATTTGTTATGCTATGGGATACTAATAGTATTTGCTTGTTTAGAATTTCACAGTCCATTCGTGATATATTACTAATTGTGGTTCTATATTTGCATGATATTTTTTGTATAATTCACTCCTCTTCCAAATTCATCGGTTTTAGAAATGCACTTCTATGATAACTATTCTCAGAGAGAGCAAGAAAAAAAGAGAAAAACAATTAAATCAAGAATATATTTACTCAATTCACTGTGACTATCAATCCTCTAACCTGTTTAGTAAAATGAGTTGTAAAGAATGCATATACCAAATACTAATAAAGAATGACAGTAAATCTTGAAACTAAGATAAATGCTATCATACATAAGTATTGGTGCAGAAAATGGTGCTAACCTCGGAGTTTGCTGGAGCTGGTAAAGACGAGGCCGCCAATGAAGCCTAAAAGATAAAGTCCAAATCAGAGGTGGATAGTTTCGGTGGGACCCTCCAACGGTCAAGTTAATTCTTCGACCAACAAGAATGAAGTACTCAGAAGAATTAAGAGTAGAAAGAAGAACTTAAGAAGAAAACGTATCTGAAGAGTCCCTTATGTAGTCGGATCCTGTAACAGAATAAAAGTGGCAATCATAATAGAATGTTGGTGAGCCGTTCGGACCACATGAAGTTTATTACGGAGAGTGGACTGTCATTTGTCGCTACTTGTAGACTATTGAGTTCTATTTGTTGAAGTTCGAATACAACTTCTACATCTATTTGCAGGTCACACGTGTTGGGATGAAGAACTTGGACCTAGGTGAGATGAACTTCAAGATCGGCTTGTGAATGATAAATGGCAAATTTGGTGCTGGTTAAAATTTATTAGTGCTGTCTTCAATAGCTTCGAGAAGTTCGACCGATTTTGAGAAGTTCGACCATTTTCGAAGTTGGCCAGGGAGTTGAGATGGGTGAACTTCTTGTTGGTACCATTAGCTTTGCTTTTAAAAGCTCTGCTGCCCTCAAGATCGACTTGAAGTTCAGATCAAAGAAGTACTGTGATTCATTGTTTGTAGAATGATTGCTATTCTGGGTTGAAAATCAGATCTGTACTGAAGATGAAGTTCTTTCACTATTCAAGCTCGTCCAGTCGATATGCACCATATAAGCTGGCTAGCTAGATTTGTTATTTGTCAAAAAGGAATGATGAAATTCAGCCACACTTGAGTTCTACTATAGACGAACTCATAGGGTGTTGGGATTCATTATTTGATGGGGCTTTGCTGACATCAGGATCAGAGTCAGTTACCACGTCCTTCACTGCTCAAGTTCGGTCCGATGAAGTTCGTCATGCCTTAGGGATGTTCTATAAATGCTGAGAAAGAGCGGATGGTTACCGCTAAGAAGTTCGTCCAGCATAAATAATTTGAAGGTCGGCCTCCTTGAGTTGAATTGGACTAGAAAATCAGTTTGATTAAAGTTCGACCATGACTGTTGTGGCTTTGAATTAAGTCATATCAAAGTCGAGCTATTTATTGGACTTCAGTGGAAATTATTTTATCCCTAATACTTATTCCTCTACTCTCAAGTTCGAAGGTCGAATAAAGAAAGTACTGAAATTATGACTACTGAAGTTCTCTGCTGGTTTTCTATTTCTAAAAAATGAAAAGTTTTGGCTTTTTTTTATTGGCACCAAAGCTTCTTAATGAGCGAAAGACGTTGAAAGAATTTCTATTTTGAATTTTTTTTTCAAGCATGGTACCCTAAGTACGGCCCCATTACTGTCTTGTTAAACGTCGGCTATGAGTGAGACACGCGGCAGGTGAGGAATGGCTGGAGAGGATCAGCAATCATAACCCCCCTGATTTTCTCTGACTATTTAAACCCCTCCTCCTCCGATTTTCTATCTCCACCTGGTTCTTCCTTCTCTCTTTTGTGTCCTTCATCTTCCTCAAGCCCAAGTGCTTTGCTCCACCTTCTTTGTAGTCACCCTGTCTTTGTTTGTCTTTCGATTCTTCGACCGTATTTTCATCTCCTCTAGTCACTTTAGGTTAGTATCCTAACCTTTTATTTGCACTTCTTTACTCATCTTCTACCTTTACCTTTTTAGTTTCTTCATAAGAGTTTTTTTGTTCTTCTCGGATTCTTTCAAAAGTTTTACGGCCTTTTTCTTTCGATTTTCTAAAAAATTTTTTAGTTAAATTTAATCCAAATGTCTTCCAAAATATCTTGATCTTTCGATTCTAGGAGTCTGGCCTATCCAAACTTGCCAGATCTTAGCCCTAGAAAAACCACTGAACCTACTGAGGCACCTCAGTTGACCTTCATCTCTAAGACCATCCCCTATTTTTTGCATTCTGAAGATCCTTTTTTCATAAGAATTCAGTACGGAATTTCTCCTGAATATGAACTGGAGCTTTTCGGACCAAATGGCCAAGCTTGTGCCCCTCCTCCAGGTTCCTTCTATTTGTATTTAGAGGCCTTTCGTGCTGGATGAAGACTTTCAATTCTTTCTTTTGTAGTAGTATTTTTTCATTTTTTAAATATTTTCTTAGCTTTCCTGATGCCAAACTCCTTAAGTTTATTATAGGATTTCTTTCTCTTTATATTTTAGCCGAAGTCCATCGCCTACAGCCATCCCGTTTGAACTCCAACTGGCGCATCACGACAACAGATACTATCCTCTATAACAAACCCCATATGGTCTGAACGGCTCACTACTTAGCAGTTGCAGCTATCACCATCATTTTGTTATAGGTTCCATCTATAAAAAAGATCCTTCAGATATATTTTTTTCAGACTCTCTCCTCTTTCTCGAAACTCCGCTACTTTTTTTACTGAGCATTCCATTCCAGTTGATCGAAAGAGCTAACTTGACCATCGGAGGATCCTACCGAGCCATCCCACCTCTGATTTGGGCTTCTTTTGTAGGTCCCAGTGACGACCTTGGCTTCTCCAGCTTCAGTCAGTTTCGACGTCAACCAGATTCTACATCAACAATTAGAATCAGACCTGTGCTCACTCTTGAAGCATTAGATGAGCCATCAATATATAGAGCCCAAAAGTCCTCAGGAAAATATGCTTTTTTCTTTGTGAAGTTCGGCAACGAATTGAAAGTACCAACTCCTTGATGCTCAAGCTCGGTCGGACCAAGGATGGTGCATTCTACTATAAAGTCGATCAATATTTGAACTTTAATGAATGGCCACGGTTGAAAATTAACATCGAACTTGATGAGCTCCATTGCCCATGTAGCTATTCTTTCAGAGGTATCAGGTCGATAGAGGATAGCTTTGATTGATTGATCAGTGAAAAGTATGACTATATGTTCCTGAAAATAAGGACTGAGTTTCTTGGCTGCAATCAATAGGACATAAGTTAGTTTTTTCCTAATTTTATATATTTTATTTATGCATCCCTCAGAACTCAGCTTATATAATAGATTGGCTTCTGAATTGTTGCCTCCTATCTAATTAGGACAGCTCCAATTACTGCAAGTGACACTGCCAGATATAGAAAAAGTTCTTCACCAGGTTTGGGTTTGGTAATAAGAGAAGGTGAGCTGAGGTAGTTCTTCAACTCCTCAAAAGCCTACTGACACTCAGGAGTCCAGTAAAAGTTCTTTGGTTGTTTGAGCACTTGAAAGAAGGGCATGCAACATTTAACCAACCTTAAAACGAACCAATTCAGAGCCACGATCTTTCCTGTCAGGCATTGAACTTTTTTTATTATTTTTGGTATAGTCATTTTTTGAATAGCTCTGATTTTCTTGGAATTTGCTTCAATACCATGCCTTGACACCATAAATCTCAGAAACTTTTCTGAGGTTATTTTGAAAGTATATTTGGTTGGATTTAGTTTCATCTTGTACTTTTAAAGTATGTTGAAGATCTTCTCAAGGTCAGTATATGATTTGTTGAAGATCGACTTTTGACTAACATATCATCCACATAAATCTCTATATTATGACTGATCTGCTCTTTGAAGATCTTGTTCACCAGGCGCTGATAGGTGGCACCTGTATTCTTGAGTCCAAAGGACATAATCCAGTAATAATAAAAATCATGATCAATAATAAAAATAGTTTTTTTCTCATCTTCTGGTGCCATCCAGATTTGATTGTAACTGAAGAAGGCATCTATGAAAGTAAGAAGTTCATGGCCTGAGATTGCATCCACCAGATAGTCAATTCTGGATATAGGATAGCTATTCTTTGGGCAAATTTTATTCAAATATATGAAATCTATGCACATCCTTCACTTGCCATTTACTTTCTTAACGAGAACGATATTTGTAATCCAGTTCGGATAGGATACTTTTTGGATAAAATTGGCTTTAAGAAGCTTGTCGACTTCGTCTATGATGGCCTTCTGCCGCTTTGGTGTAAAACTACACTTCTTTTGCTTTACTGGCCAATGCTTAAGATCCATAGCTAGACGATGTTTCATTACTTTTGCATCAATCCCTGGTATATCCACAAGTACCCAATCAAAGACATCGACATTCTTTTGCAAGAAGGCAACGAGCTACTTTCTGACTACCTCTTTCAGGTTGAGCCGATTTAAACAGTATGATCTTTGCTTCCATCATTCAAAGAAACTGCAACAAGATCATCAATTGGTTCCTCCTGCTCTTCAGTCAGGTCATCATAGGTATCAAGTCCATCCACTGGACAAGGATCTACTTGCTTTCTTACTTGTAAGGCAATGGCGTAACAATGTCGTGCTATGTTGAAACCACAGTCCGAAATACATTTAAACCAAATCAACCAAAAATTATATTATAAACAGAAGGAGCCTTCACTACTAGAAAATCAACTTGAGCCTTTGATTGCCTTGGATACTGACATATTACAACAGACAAAGTAATTATTTTTTTAACCGGTACTACATCATCGATGAATCTTACTAGCGGAGAGCTTATTAGTTCCATGCAATTGTCGAGTATAGATATTTTAGAGAATGTATCATAAAATAAAATATCAGTAGAGCTTTCATTATCAACCAAAATATGGTATACATTATAATTAGCAATGTTTAAAGTAACTACAACCATGTCATTATGCGTAAAATTGGACCCCTTATGCATTTTCTTCAATGAAAGTGATGGGCTCCTCGATCCTCTACCTCTTTGTTGGCTTTGCATATCTGCTAGCTTCTCCCTGTTGATGTCCCTCAGTAATGGTGTTGATGATTCCAAGTGAGAACTGATCTTCCTATGGCTCATCCAACCAGGATGGTGTGGCAGAGCTCTTGGTCGGTCCTCCCTTTTTCTGATCGACGTCTTATAAATGGTCCAGTCGATCTCGTTTGATGAGCTCCTCGATCTCATCTTGAAGTTGCATGCATTTTTCAATATCGTGACCATGGTCACAATGGTAAAAATAGTACTTGTTAGGATTGTGCTTGGATGGATGAGTTTTCATTCTCCTTGACTTCGGCAATTGCTCCTTTATTTCCATCAGTACTTAGATTTTAGGAGCATTCAGAGAAGCATAATTATGGAACCATCAAGGAGGAAAGTTCCATCATGCCCTCTGATCTAGACTTCCTAGTCGATGAGCTCGTAGAAGAGTCTGAGCTTGTCTGCACTCAGGTGGGGTTTTGGAATGCATCTGAGCTTCATCCAGCTTTTCAATTATTGCAGGCTTGCTGGATTCACCCACCTATCGCTCTTCTATGGCTTCTTCATTTTTCAGCTTGAAGGCTTTCTCTGCTCGAGCATAGCCTTCTGCTCAAGCTAACATGTCGACAAAATTCTGAGGGTACTTCTTCTCCAAGGAGAAGAGAAGATCATTCTTCTAGAGGCCATCCTTTAGTGCGACCATAGCAATCGATTGGTCCAAGTTTTGGACCTCCAAAGTAGCAGCATTAAAGTGACTGACATAAGCTTGGATGGACTCTCTTTCCTTCTGCTTGATATTAATGAGGGAGTCCGAATCTCATCTTTGATATTGACTGCAGATAAAATGAGCCTCAAACTAATGGCTTAGCTAGTCGAAAGAAAAAGATGATATCCGATTTGAGGCTCGAGCACCAGTTTCTTATTACTTTCTTAAAAGTAGAGGAGAAACATCACTACAAAACAGGGCTACGGTAATGGTTTGTAACCACTGCCATAGTCAAAAAAATTACTACCATAAGTTATGACAGCGGTTAGCTAACTGGCACCACTATGGTCATCACCATAAGTCTATGATAGTGATTATTACAACTGTTATGCAAACTGCTGCTATATATAGCCTATGGCAAGAGTTTTCAAACCGTTACCATAGGTTGAGCTATGGCAGAGATTTTCTAACTATTTCCATAGATTTATCTATTACAGTGGTTATGAAATTACTGCCATAAATCTAATACAGTGATTTCATAATCGCTGCCATAAGTTAATGATAACAGTTGGCACATAACTTACGATAACACTTAGCATGCCTACGACAATGATTTTGCAATCGCTGTCATAGCTTTTGAATAATAAAAAAATATAAAATTTTTAATTTTTTATATATTTTATCTGATAGATATAGAGACATATATAAGATAAAAAAAATATAAAAAAATATTATAAATATAAGAATATTTCTAAAATGCTCAAATTTTATTGTCAAATAAAATTTACTATAATAATTTTTTAAAAAAATACATAAAAAATCTTCTAAATCTACATCGTCATCGTCACCAAGAGATGGAGCAAAACTGGAGGAGCTTGAGCGGGAGCTGGAGGAGCTGGAGCTGGAGCTGGAGCTAACATGTCCTTAAGGCCCACGAAGTTAGCTCTAAAACATGTACTAAGCCTCATCACCATGGCACTCAGGATGCCCTCTAGATGAGATGTGCACTCCTCAGCATGAGCAGCCCATGCCATAGCCTGACTATCCATATCATAGTCTAAGCTGCCTACACCAACACCTCCTCAAGCTGCTCCTGATTGACGACATCGAAAGCATATGACGAGATGCTTGCCTCAGATCAGTACCTCATCAGCGTATGTCCGGGCCTGCATTGGATCCTTCCAGAGTGCTCAGACCCCAAGACCTGAGATAGATTGTCATGGGGGTCAGAGGTATCCGAGCCCTCGCTCATGTGCGCATTTAACTACTCCTATAATAATAAATTCAAATAAAATTTTATAAGAAATACTATAACACTGACCATATATACTAATATATTTATTACTTACAAAAATTCTTTCGATCGCAGTATTCATTGATTTGTCCTTCTTATCCATATGGGTGGATCGGAAGATCTTGCTATGGCTAGGCATCACTCCATTTCTCATCAGCTATAACAATGGATCAATTTATTAAAAATATAAAAAAAATATTAATTTAATTTATCTAGTAAAATTTAGAATTCATTATTTCTCTATGCACACGACTGATCATAGACTCATGGTCTAGAGTGTGCATGAACTCCTGAGCTGTCCGATTCTTTCGATTCTGATGAAAGATAGCCTAACAAGTATTCAAATAAATAATAAATATTTAAAAAATATTTAAATATAATTTTAAATATATTAAAAAAATTAAAAATTAAAAATTTTATCTCAAACTTCTGGCTCCTTTAATGTCTAACCATCCCCTTTCATTGACTCGGAGGATAATTTTGTATCTAAGGAACAAGCTCTTCTAGAGTATCTCATCGGTGCTTAAGCCATCTTCTATAGAGCTTGACCTTGTAACCCCAATAAAACTCTTCAATCTTTTTTAGTTGAGCATCTCGAGCTCTCTTATGATCTAGAAAGTTGTATCTTTTCTGCATAAAGTTATCAAAAATCAATTACCAAATTATTCTAATCAAATAAAGTGTAAACATATCAAATGCATAAATATAATTAAGATATACTTATCCATATCTCCTTCCACATTCGGTATCTGACACCATCATCCATCAATTGTCAGTCTATGGGCAATACCGAAATGATGTCGGACTATCTCATAAGGACTCCAAAAAGAAAATGCATCTTCCATGCGGTCTCCTCTACTGGCCTTTCCTCCACATCATATTGCACCATCACTTGATGTTGGCAGTTCCATACATGCGGCATGTATATGGGACCATAAAATATTCTACTAGATGGCGCATCTATAATAAAAATATATTATATAATATATAAATATATAAATACTATATAAAAAATAAATAAATAAATAATATAATAAAAATATACACTGAGATGCCAGTATCGGAGCATTTGTCGGAGATGTGGCTGATGGTGGAGGCTCAGATGTCAGTGGAGTAGATGCCGGTAGTGGAGTAGATACCGATGGTCCCTGAGCAGTCAATGTAAAGGTAGATGGAGTATGCTCTGACTGCTCCTCAAATGTCGAGCTCTACGTAATCCGCTGAGAGACAGGGGTGAAAGCTAGATGGCATTTCGATGCCATCGTGACCTACAACGTTAATAAATATTAATCAATATAACATGTTGAACAATAATATTAGTATAGCATCAATAAATAGATTCTAATATTTATACCAAAATGTTGAAGTCATCGCCGACCATTAGGGGTTCTCTTAGCGACTGGCACAGCCTAAAACCGTGGGCATGGCCCGAAACCCACTAGTGGGGGTGAGGGTTCTTTTAGCGGCTGACATAGCTTACAACCGCCAACACGGCCCAGAATCTATCGATGGTGATTTTCTTATCGACTGGCATGGCTCAAGGACTGTCCATGGCCGCCGACATGGTATGGCCCAAGGCTACCAGTATGGCCGACCTAGAATCCATCGATGAAGATTTTCTTATCGATCGACATGGTCCAAGGGCTGTCCATGGCCCCGGACACGGCATAGCCCAAGGGCTGTCCATAGCCGCGGACATGGCACGACCCTATCCAAAATCCACCAACACGGTCTAGAACTAATTGATAGTAGTTCTCTTACCCACCGGTATGATCCACGGTCGGTAGATAATTATAATACTTATAATAAATATTTATAATATTTATTATAAAAATTTTAAAAATTATTATAAATATTATAAGTGATTAATAAATAATACTATTAAAGCTCTGAGGGTCGCCGATGATGGTGCTAGAGGAAGACGATAGTACTAGAGATAATCTATGAAACAAGAGCAAGATAGTAAGATAGAAAGAGAAGAGAGAGAAAGAGAAAGAGGAAAGAGAGGCGGGGAAGGGGGTGGTGCTGTGTGGTGATGGGGAGGGACGGCCCAAGGTGGGGGTGGTGGGGGTTTGGGGTTGAGCAGAGAGGGGCGGGGGCACCGAGAGGCAAGGGCGACCCGGGGATGGGGGGGGGCTGGGGGCGTGATGACAAGGAGGACGGGGGGGGGGTGCATGATAACGGGGAGGGGCACCCCAAGAGGTGGGGGAGGCGAGGGTTAGGGGATTGACTGGGGAGGAGTGGGGAGGGCCCAAGAGGCAGAGGGTGCCGGGGGCGGGCACGGTGACGGGAAGGTCAGGGGGGTGCACGATGACGGGGAGGGGTGGCCCAGGGGTGGGGGTGGTGGGGGTTGGGGGTTGAGCGAGGGGCACTAAAAGGCAGGGGCGGCCTAGGATGGGGGGCCAGAGGGGCGGTGATGAGGATGGGCGGCTCGGGAAGGTGTGGGTGGTAGAGGTTGGGGGATTGACCGGGTAGGGGCGGGGAGCTGCCAAGAGGCGAGGGCGGCGGGGATGGGGGGGCTGAGGGCAGGCGCGGTGACAGAAAGGCTGGGGGGGTGCGCAGTGACAGAGAGGGGCAGCCCGGGAGGTAGGGGTGGCTGGGGTTGGGAGATTGACCGGGGAGGGGTGTGGAGGGGCTGAGAGGCGGGGGCAGGTTGAGATGGGGGGTCGAGGGCGGCGCGATGATGGGAAGGCCGAGGGCGGGGGGGTGTGCGGTGATGGGGATGGACGGCCCGGGAGGTTGGGTGGCGGGGGTTGGGGGATTGATTGGGAGGGGCGGGGAGGGGCCGAGAGGCAAGGGCAGTCGGGGATGGGGGGCGAGCAGGGAGGAGGGGGGCATTGAGAGGCAAGATCGGCCAGGCGGAAAGGAGGGGTGGCACCGATCGGAGAAGGAGAGGGGTGGTTTCTCACCGACGGCGAAGAGGAGGGAGAGAGAGAGCGCACGGGAGGGAACCAAATTTGGAGGTGGGTTAATTTTAACCTAAACTATGACAACGATTTTGGAACCGCTGTTGTAGCTCTATGGTAGCAGTTCTTGAACTACTGCCATAACCATAGGTCTATGACAGTGGTTAGAAAATCACTGCCATAAATCTATAGCAACGATTTTCAGTAACCGCTACCATAGGTTAAAAATTAATTTTTTATATTTTTATCTTAAATATTATATAATTTTAAAATTTAATACCTATCTTTATCATTCATTATCTAAATAATTATCATTAGAATGTCATCACAAAAGATCGTCTCGATCCGATGGCCCTAGCTTCATCGATTAGAAAAATTTAATTTCGACGACCACGAACGATGATGTGATGATTTGATAGATGAAGGCCTCCGATGGATCCAAAAATCTGTAATGATAATCTTGATGATATTTATAACATACTATCAAAATTTTACTTCAATCGAATATTATTATCATAGTTATTTTAGTATAAAATAATTTCAATCGTTAAATTAGAAACAAGCAATCAAAGGACTAAATGCCGTCCGATTATGAGATAATTTTTTAGTTAAATAAATTTTACTATAATTTTAATATTTTTATATGATGATGATTATAAATTTTAAATTATTTTTGTATGAATTATTCATATTAAGCAGATCTTGCAAAAGCACGAGCATAATTACCAACGGAGTTTAAGAATGGTTATCAAGCAATGTATAGTTTTGGATCGTTCTTAGATCTATGAGTTAAATTTTATGATCACCACCATAAAAATAATTAAAGTAGTAGCCAAGATTATTTATATAAAAAGTTATCTCATAATCGAATGATGTCTGATCCTTTGATCACTCGTTTATCATTTAACGGTCGAAATTATTCCATACTAAATTGACCAAAATAACGATATTCGATTGAAGTAAAATTTTGATAGTATACTATAAACATCACCAAGATCATCGTTGCAGGTTTTAAGATTCATCGGAGGTCTTCATCTATCAGATCATCGCATCATTATTTATGATCATCGAAATTAAATTTTTCTGATCGATGAAGCTAGGGCCATCGGATTGAGGCGATCTTTTATGACGACACTCTATTGATAATTATTTAAATAATAAATAATGAAGATGAATATTAAATTTTAAAATTATGTAATATTTTGAGCAAAAATATAAAAAAAATATGACTGTAGTTACACTGAATCGCTGCTATAGGGCGCATCTATTGCAGCGTTTATTTTAAACCGCTACATAGGTTTGACCTATGACAGCGGTTACATATAACCATTATCATAGATTGATCTATAGCAGCAATTAGAATGAACCGCTGCCATATATTGAACCTATAGTAGCGGTTTGGTATAACCGCTGCCATAGGTCCGACCTATGGTAGTGAACGTAACCGCTGTTATAAGACAAACCTATAGCAACGGTTAGAATGAACCACTATCATATATCAGACCTATAGCAGCGATTTTTTTGTAACCGCTGCTGTAGATCCTATTGCAACGGTTTTGAAAACCGCTGCCATAGTATGCGCTGTCGTAGCTGCTTTTTATAATAGTGAAAACTCGACATAGAATGGCGTCAGATGAGCCATAAAGTAGCATCATAGCCCTAAAGGCTTTGAGATGGTCGACCGGATCCAAGGCCCTATCGTAACTTTCAAACTGAAAAAGTTTGAAGTTCAACGGGACAAGCTCTTGCATGATGCAAGCAGAGAAAAAGGGGTCTGTGCAAATATCGTCGTGGCAAGCGGGGGCAACGTGACAAAGTTCATCAATCCGTCGGTTCATTTTTTGAAGCTTCTGATCGAGAATATCATCTCGATCATCGGTCTCAAAGCATAGCTAGCTGGAGGGAGGTAGTGATTCTCCTAGAGTGGAATCATGATCTGAATATGAGCTCTCCGCTCTCTGCTTCTCCTTCCTAGAAGTCATCAACCGACTTGCCCAGGTGGGTCTTTCATGCGCTAAATCTCGATGTTCCAATGAGGGACTTTCCAACTGAGCTGGTGCCGGGGGCTACTGCATGGTCTGTACTGCTACAGTAAGATTCTTAACCTATTGCATCAGTAGGTTGAATTGCTCCAGATCCACTATGGCTGCTGGTGGGGGTTGTGGTGCCGGCAATGAAATTGAAGCAGATTGATCTGGCTGAGATCTGGTAGCAAAGTCAGTGGATCGTCGAGTTGAGATTCTCTTGGCGGCATCTTATCAGAACACAAGAAAGATCAGAGAGAAAAGAACCATAAAATTGGAGAGGGAAGAGGAAGAAGATGAACTCGACTGGATACTTCTTTAAGAACAAAGGCTCGGTAATCCTTCCTCTAGCGTCAATTCTGTTAGTACAGAAAATGATGCTGATGCCATAGTTCACTAGAGCTGGTGAAGATGACACCGTCGATGAGGCCTGCAAAGCAAAGTCCAAACCGAAGGTGGATGGCTCCGGTAGGATTCTTCGATGGTCAAATTAGTTTTCTGGCTAATAAGAATGGAGTACTCAGAAGAATTAAGAGCAGAGAGAAGAGTTTAGAGATAAAATATATCTGAAGGATCTCTTATATAAGTGAAGCCTGTAATAGAATGAAAGTAATAGCCATAACAGAATGCTGGCGGGCCATTTGGATCATATGAAGTTTGTTATGGAGAGTGGGCTATCATTTATTGTGACTTATAGGTAGTAGAGTTCTATTTGTTAGAGTTTGGATGCAGCTTCTGTACCTATTTGTAGGTCATGCGTGTTGGGATGAAGAACTTATAGTTAGATGGGATGAACTCTAAGATCGATTTATGAATGGCAGATGGCAAATCTGGTGCTAGTTAAAATTTATTAGTGCTGTCTTCAATAGCTTCAAGGAGTTCAGCCGACTTTGAGGGGTTCGGCTGTCTTTGAAGTTGGTCAGGGAGTTGAGACGGGTGAACTTCTTGTTGGTGCCATTTGCTTTGCTTTTAGAAGCTCTGCTGCCCTCAAGATCAGGTTGAAGTTCGGATCGAAAGACTGCTATGATTCATTGTCCGTAGAGTAATTGCAATTCTGGGTTGGAAATCAGATCTATATGGGTGATGAAGTTCTTTCGCTATTCAAGCTCGTTCAGTCGATATGCACCATAGAAGTTGGCTAGATTTGTTATTTATCAGAAAGGAATGATGAAATTCGGCCACATTCGAGTTCTGCCATAGACGAAATCGGAGGGTGTTGGGATTCATTATTTGATGGGACTCTGCTGACATCAGGACTAGAATCAGTTATCACGTTCTTCACTATTTAAGTTCAGCCGGGCGAAGTTCGTCATGCCTTGGGAATGTTCTATAATTGTTGAAAAAGTGCGGATGGTTAATGCTAAGCAGTTCGTCCAGCATACGTGGTTTGAAGGTCGGCCCCCATGAGTTAAATTAGACTAGAAAATCAGTTTGGTTGAAGTTCGATCATGACTGTTGCAGCTCCAAATGAAGTCATATCAAGATCAAGCTTTTTATTGGACTTTGACGGAGATTATTTGATCCCCAATGATAAACAATGCATGCTGGCAAAGGAATCTTACTTCTTGTCTTAAAATTTATGGCTGATGAAGAAAATGTTATGTTTTTTTTTTTACATGTTATGTTGTGGTTATTCAACTTTGACTAAAAAGGCCTAACTCAGAAAAATTGCATCCAGAGAAATAATGGGCTGGACTTGCTAAACCTTGACAGGTTCAACATGGCTACTTCCAGACCAAACACCCACGAGAAATTTTGGAGGAGGATCACGTGCTCCCATGGATCAAAGTCCTCATGAAGCAAAATATTCAAAAGGATCGTACAATACATTTCCGATTTCCTCTTCGAGGTGGAGTTTCCTCAGGAGCTTATGGTGTGCTTTGGTCCCTATGAAAAGCGCTTAACAGTGAGATAAACTAAAGCAAATAAAGAGGGCGCATATAATTAAGAGTGAATCACTGTTAGGATCTCCGAAAGGTCCGGGATACATGCATGCATGTGATCTTTATAAAGGAAAGGTGTGACGAAATTTTTGGTAGATTCACTCTTTATACTTTGTCCATGTTTTTTGTTGTTATTACCCTTGTTGATATAGGGAAATAAGTAAGTAATTTTTTGATGTAATGGAGTTGTTTATAATGGGGCTCTTGGGCAAACAACTCAAACACATGCCCGTTATCCTAGCTAGCAGGCCGGTTTTCATTACGTACTAATGAATATGAAAAAAAACCGAAAAAGAGAAATTTCAATTGCACTCGCCTTTGTAAAGTCACACCATTTACAGACATAAAATGAGAGTCTGGCAGGATTGAGACATGGCTTATTGATCTTCTTTCAAATTGGTTTTGGATTGCTAAGTGATTTTTTCAAGGCTACGATCGACCTACCAAAAAGTTGACATTGATCAATATAAGTCGACATGTTGCAACTTGATTAGCAGCAAGAAGCTAGTTTGTATGGTTAGATATTATCTCGAAGAAAATAGGACTGCTTGGTCTGATTTGTTCTAGCCGTGGATGCTTCCTAACACTGTCTCATGATACAGACCGGGCATCACAAATGCGCCGGGCTGGCACTAATCAGTGCTCGTGTAGTATTATAATGCACGTCTATTGAGGCAGCTTTCCATACGGCAATAATAGACCGTAGGGCCAATCCACTTCCATAAAAAATTGGAATTCAGCAAATCATACTTGATCTATGTTGGGGGTTGATAATTTGCTGCCGAGCTCACCAACCGGTAACCGACTGACCATTAGCCACCGATGGTTATTTGCCGATTGATGATCGATTATAGAAAGACTCGTCGAAGGATCAGCAGCCCGCCGATCTACCATCGATCCGACTGACACAACGATGGGAGCACCGACACACCGTCATCCGATGGACGTTCGATCTGACCGTTGATCGGCCTAAAGCCTTCCGATCGACCACGGATCAGTCTCAAGTCTTTCAACTGACTAATGATCTATCGGTATTGAGTCAGTAGGCTATCCGATGGAAGCTCTCTAAATAGCTCATTCAGGCCACGATTGGCTTTATAAAATTGTTCTCAAAAAGGATGGGCAATGGCGATTAGTGGATAGTTTTAACTATCTGCCCACGATCATACTACATCGAAAAAAAGTGACCTACATGCCAAGCAGTTATCATCCCAACATCAATAAAAAGAAAGTAAATTGGCCAGTTTAAAGAGACACTCTAGAATATTAAAAGAGCAAACTCTATCTTCCCGCTCTTCATTTTTTCTATTTGACTAGTCCATCCTATTAACTTAAGCATTAAAGGGTCCCCACCGGAGCCAACTCCGATCAGTATGGACTTTCTTTTGTAGGTTTCCGGCGTTCATTCATAAGTGCAGGTGGATTGGCCGCTATAGATTGGCGCGCTAGGAATGGATAAAAAGAAAAATAACGTAGAAATTACGTTTCTAAAAATGGCGAAAACATACGCTCGCAATTCAACTAGCTCCACCGGCCAGTCATCCCAGTGAGAAGTATTTTCCCCTTCACCGCCATTAATGGCGAAATCGAGCTCTTTACGTTTGGCAGTCATGACGGAGGCATAAGCTCAGCAACTAATTGTATTAATGCAGCAGGTCCAAATGCTGACGGAGGCTGTTCACGGTCTCCAACAATAGCTGCATGCAGTGGTGGAAGGCCCAACGATGTAGGCAGTACTATCTAAGCACAGTCGTTGCATCTCGAGGTGCTCCGCGACCCCCTCACTGGAGTGAACATCTCGACGTTCCCACCGGATGGAAGCTCCATCTCCTCGCTGCTCACGAGGAACCATCCGTCGATCATGATGCTCTATTTCCCCATCTTCCTATCGGAGTCGGTACAAAGAAAAATGGCTGCAATATTCAACCACCTCCTCCTCCACCAATTCCTTGGGAGGATCAACCCCGAGGACATCTCGTTAGCAGCTGTTCGATAACTACGAGCAGAGGCTCAAGAAAATTGACCATCGACTGGTCTGTATCCAGGAGGATACGATAGGGAGGTCCTCTGACGATCTTTGTATCCAAGTAGCTCCTTTTTCCTCCTACATCTTGAACAATCCGATCCCATCATGGTTCAAAATACCACAGGTGGAATCGTATGATGGCTCCACTGACCCAGTTGATCATCTTCAGAGCTATAAAGCTCTCATGATGATCCAGAAGGTGAACGATGTCCTCATGTGCATCGACTTCCCAGCCATCCTACAGAAAGCTATGCGAGTTTGGTATTTTGGGCTTCAGCCAGGAAGCATCAACTCTTTCGAACAGCTTGAAGATTCTTTCGTGGCTCAATTCAGCGCTAGCAGAAGGATGCCACGAACTTCTGACATCCTCTTCTCGATCAAACAAGAAGAGGAAGAAACTCTTCGAGCCTTCGTGGCATGTTTTAACGCTGCCATGCTCGAGGTTTGAAACCTCAATGAGGATGTGGCCATCTCTGCCATGAAGCAGGGTCAGTGGGGTTTTTGGTTCATCTACTTACTGGACAAGAATCACCCTCGGACTCATGCTAAACTCCTAGAGCGCGTGGATAAAAACATCCGTACAAAAGAAGGCGCTTCTGACCGACGCCAATTAAATGAAAAAGGTCAGAAGAAAAAGAAGCGGTAGAAGAATGATGCTTCGACTGGATCAAACCAGCCCATCTCAAATAGAAAAACTATCTTCTCCCAGCTGGATCCAATACTGATCAATGTGAAGATTCGGTACGATACCTATACTTCCCTCTCTGCTCCACATGCCCAAATTTTGATAGAGATTGAAGGAGAGAATTATCTTCGCCGACCCCAGCCAATGAAAAATTGAAGCAAGGACAAAAGAAAGTATTGCTGGTTTCATCATGATTATGGCCACGACACCAAACAATGCTTCCAGCTAAAAGATGAGATCGAGGCTCTCATTTGGTGGAAATTTCTTAGTAAATTCTGGCTCGATCACCCAACTCAGCTGCTTGTTGATCAACCACCACCGGCGTCAGAGAAAATTCATCAAAATCGACCAACAACTAGGGTGATTAACATGATCTTTGGACGACTAAGAGCCGGGGGGGCAACATCCGAAGAAGAATTGGTCAAGAAATGACGATCCGATGAATCCATCTCTTTTTTGGATGATGATGTAAGGAGAATTCAAACTTTCCATGATGATGTTGTTGTCGTTTCGATGACAATAGCAAACTATGATGTAAAAAGAATCCTTGTCGATAATTGAAGTTCGACTAATGTTTTATTTTACTCCACTTTCTCTCGAATGAAATTATCGACAGATTGCCTTCGAAGAATTCCTATCCCTTTGATCGGATTCACGGGAGATGCCGTTGATGTGAAGTAGAGACAGATCTTCCATTGACTATAGAGATAGAATCTTGATAAAGCACTGTTGTCTTGACTTTTATGGTTGTTAGAGTCCCATTAGCATACAATGCTATATGCGAAAGATCGAGACTCAATGCCCTCAAGACGATAGTGTCAACATATCATTTACTAGTCTGATTCTCAATCCAGACCGAAGTCGGAGAGATGTCAGACGACCAATAGATTACCTGACATTGCCTTGTAGTCATTGCAAAGGAGAATAAGTTGGAAGATTCTTCACCACTAGAAGGACTTGATCAGCGGAAAGATGAAAAGCAAGGTGAGCCTGCTGAACTGTTGGTCTCCATCCTATTGCAAGAAAATGACCCAACTAAGGTTGTTCAAGTTGGGTTATAACTTCAAGCGATAGAGTGTGAGCAGCTAGTTCGATTGCTAAGAGCCAACACCGATGTATTTGCTTGGTCAACAACTGACATGCCAGGCATACCTCCAAAAATAATCATCCATTGACTGAACATCAATCCAAATGTCAAATCGGTGAGACAGAAGAAATGATGATTTGCTTCAAAGAGATAGAAGGTTATCGACGAAGAGGTGGATAAACTTCTCACCGTAGACTTCATTAGAGAGGCTTATTATCTAGATTAGCTCGTGAATATCATCAAGGTGAAAAAGTCAATGAAAAATAATGCATTTGCACTTATTATACCAACTTGAATGAAGCATGCCCGAAGGATAGTTTTTCTCTCTCGAAGATCGATTAGCTGGTCGATGCAACATCGAGGCATCGACTCCTAAGCTTCATGGATGCTTTCATAGGCTACAACCAGATCCGAATGGCATCTGAAGATGAAGAACATATTGTCTTCATCATTGATAAAAGAATTTACTGCTATAAAGTCATGCCATTCGAACTCAAAAATACGGGAGTAACCTACTAACGGTTGGTGAACAAGGTCTTCAAACTATAAATTAGGTGAAATATAAAAGTGTACGTTGATGATATGCTAGTAAAAATCATCCAAAGTCAGGACCATGTCTGAGATTTAGAAGAGGCTTTCGATACACTCCGACGATATCGGATGAAACTAAATCCGACCAAATGTGCCTTCAAAGTAATAGTAGGAAAGTTTCTTGATTTTCTTATTTTATTTTGAAAAATTAAAGTAAATTCAAAAAAAATAAAAACAATCATCGACATGAAACATCCGACCTCAAAGAAGGAGGTGCAACAGCTCAACGAAAGAATCGCCGTGCTCAGTTGGTTCATTTCCAAATTTGCCAAAATGTGTCTTCCATTCTTCAAAACTCTATGGCAGACTAAAGACCTCTTATGGACCGATGAATGCCGATGATCCTTCGAAGAGCTAAAAAAATACTTGATGACTCCTTCATTGCTCATAAAGCCGATGGATGGAGAACATCTATATTTATACCTGACCACATCTGATGAAGCTATAAGTTCAATTTTGGTCAGAGAAGATGAAAGTTGGGTACAGCACCTCATCTACTGTGCAAGTAGAGTGCTTCATAATGCCAAAACCTGATATTCAAGAGCGAAGAAGATGATCTATGCCTTGATCATTTTGACGTAATGACTTCGGTCCTATTTCTAAGCCCACACAGTACATGTTTTAATCGACCAACCATTGAAATTGATTTTGCATCAACCAGATACCTCAGAAAGAATGGTAAAATGGGCGATAAAGCTCAACAAATTCGACATCCAATATCGCCTTCATCCATCAATGAAGGCCCAGATTCTTGTTGATTTCATTGTCTAATGTACCATCACGGACAATAAGTCCGATCAAGAACTAACTCATGAACCGACAAAAAACATCCCTGAAATCGATGATGAGTTGGCTTGGGTGTTACATATCGATGGAGTGTCAAATACCCTCGGAAGCAATGCTGGACTCATTTTGGCAAATGCCGATGGAGTAGTCACCGAGGACGCTCTTCGATTTAACTTTAAATCTTTAAACAATTAAGCCGACTTGAATCACTAAGAAGCTCGGTATCGAAGAGCTGAAGACATTCACCGACTCCCAACTCATCGCGAGACAAGTCAAAGGTGACTATGAAGCTCGAGATTTGACAATGCAAAAGTATTTGGAGAAAGTGAAAGATCAAACTTCTATCTTCAAGTACTTCAACATTTCGCACATCCCCAGAGTAGAGAATGCTTGGGTCGATGCACTTTCTTGACTCGCTATCACCGCCCCTAACGAACATGGCCGAACCTACATCGAGTATCTCGATACACCAAGTGTCAAAAAGATAGAAGAGGTATTACAGATCAACAATGAGCTGAGTTGGATGGTCCGATTGTTAGGTATCTGACTGAAGGAATCCTACCTGATGATCCATTGGAAGCAAAATACTTAAGGTGGACCACCTCACAATATGTGATGATGGATGGACGACTCTCCAAACGATCCTTCTCCCTCCCACTATTGAAGTGTCAAGACCTACCGATGTCAACTATGCACTTTGGGAGGTCCATGAGAAAATCTTTAGGAACCATTTGGGGGCAAGTTTCTCACCTACAAGATCCTTCGACAAGGATACTATTGGCAAACAATGCAGAAGGATGCAACCAAGTTAGTTCCGAGATGCAAACCATGCCAAAATCTAACATCAACCGGCAACAAAACTGACATCGATCATAACTTCATTGCCATTTGCGCAGTGGAGGATCGACATACTTAGTTCTTTTCTTCCGACGTTCGGACAAAAAAAAATTTTGATCGTCGCCATCGACTATTTTATAAAATGGATGGAGGCCAAACCTTTAGTGCAAATTATGGAAAGTAAGATGGAGGACTTCGTTCAAAAATTCATTATTTATAGATTCGGACTTCTACATACTATCATAATCGATAATGATTAATAGTTTGACAACCAGAACTTCAAAGACTTCTATGCGATGTACCACATCACGCACAAGTTGATGTTCGTCGGCCATCCACAGTCGAATGAAGAAGTAGAGGTCACGAATCGAATGATCCTCCATGGTTTGAAAACTCAGCTCAATGAAGCCAAAGGTCTCTAGGTAGAAGAACTACCTTCGATATTATGGACCTATCAAACAACCCCTAAGTTTTGACAGGCGAATCTCCTTTTAACCTTGCTTACGAAATAGAGGCGGTAATACCTATTGAGGTCGAACTACCATCAATGAAGGTTGAAAAATATGATGAATCAAGTAATTCAGATCGCCGAAGGATGGATTTAGATCTATTGCCTGAAGTTCAACAGTAAGCTTAACTCAGAATGGTCGCCTATCAACAATAAATTGCAAGGTACTATAATACAAGGGTCAAGCCAAAAGAAATCCATTCAGGAGACTTTGTCTTATAGAGAGCCGAAGTATCCAAACCGTTGGACCAAGAAAAACTTCTCCTAACTAGAAAAAACCCTATCAAGTGATGGAGACCCTTCGACCTGGAGTGTATCGATTCGAAACACTCGATAGAGTCAAAATTTTTCAAACATGGAATGCTGACAATCTTAAAGTGTATTATTAGTAAAATCAGCTCCATGTACTTTTGACAAACATAAAGAATAAAACTATTACGAAGTTTTCTTTAAAGATGTCTCCCCCATGAAAAATGATCGGTTAATCGATGTTCCAATCGATTGAAAACTGGATGAACCAACCAGATGAGAACTGGTACAAATTCTAAAGCAATAGAGAAAAAACTCACCAACCAATAATTTATTAAAATTTACAACCAACCAATCATTGGCACATTATGGTCGGCAAGACTTAGCAACCGATCGTTGAATGGTGGTCATCAGTCGGAGTATCATTTAGTATCGATCTTCAGTCAGTGCATTTTAAGTGATCACCATGGTTAATCAAAAATAAGCCAGCCTCCCGCAGCAGAACGGTCGACTGACTGACTTATAAATGGCGTTGATGTATAACTTTCTTATAAAGTGATAAGAGAAGAAAAGCATCGAGCTATTGGTTGTGAGCTAGTTGGCTTATCTCAACTAGTAAAGAACACGACCCTTATCGATTTGGCCATAACCAAATCGAAGGATGTTTGGCTTGCACTCGATCGTCATGCACTTCTATAAATCGATCAAGTGTCGGACGATAAAAGACTAATCGAAGGTTGGCTGGAAATTGATCCATGGTCGGTTTATATCCGATCATCAGGCACTTCGATTTAGTTGATAAAAAATCGACTAAAAATCGATTAGAAGTCGACTCAGGGTTGGCTTGTCCCCAACCTATGAGTATCTCAATAAATGACTAAGTATTGGTTAATTAAAAATTTTTGACTTTAAGTCAGTTAAAAAATTAGTCGATAGTTGGTTATAGAAAACCAACAAAAGATCGGTTAATGATTGATCAATAAAATTTCTACAGATAAATAAATGCAAGCAGAATGCAAATGAAGTTTTCTTCCATTACTATAAAAAGAAAAGTTACAAAAGTGGACTTTAGTCCTTACAAAAGTTTGGACTTCAATCCCAAAAAGAAATAAAAGTATAAGTTTATCTATCGATCGACTGCTCAGGAGCTGGAATGGGAGCAGCTTCAACTTTGGTAGTCAATATCGATCGATGAAATAGCTTCGATCGGAATAACTTCCTAGCTCTTCGATGGAACTTCAGCAGCCAACTGAGAAATTGCATCCATCGATGCAGAAGAAACTGAAACATCCTCGGTCGGAGCGAGAACAGTAATGGGAGCATCATCTTTTATCTCGAGTCATTGGATGCTTCATCCTCGCCTCCCTCTTCCTCTTTTTTAGCACCAGGGGCGACGATGCTGCTGAGATCAAGGTCAGGAAAGAGCTGTTGGAAAGTGTTCCGATCGTCACCAAACTCAATCTAATAGAAAGCTTCACTTTCTTGAAGGATCAAAGTCTTCAGGTCAGTCAAGGCCTTGAACTCCTCGACGTCTAGCTCTTTCGCCCGATCGAGATCCTGCCGTAGAACCTAGATCTCTACCTTGGCCGAAGATGCCCCCTCATCAGTAGATTGCCACTTTCGATGCCAATCCTCTATTTCCTTGGCCCAGTTATTGTGGTTGTTTATCTCATGCTTCTTCTTCTTAACATGACTCTCCTGCGCCTTTACTTCCTCCTGAGCCGACTTAAGTTCGGATCTTACCGACCCAAGCTTGACTCTGAGATGGGAGACTTCATCAGACAAGTTTCTCTCCCGACCAGCTGCATCCCTCTCCAACTGCTCCAACCAATAGACCATCGAATCACACTCGGCATTTGCGATCGACACCAAGTCGAAACATGCATGTCGAAGATCAGCCATTCTGTGATAGGCCAACTCAAGCTCAGCCATGTCGTGAGCCCACTGTTCAAGAAAAACAAACCAAGTTAGTTAAAAAGAGAGAGAGAGAGAGAAGAAAGAGAGGAAAGAAGAAGTAGAGAGGTAAATTGCAAATTGCCAACTCACCCCGATAAAGGTCGGGTAGAATGACCCAAATAAGTCGGCTAAGGTCTGACTTTTTCTTAACTCCCGATCATTCAGGAGGAGAATAGCATGAACCAAACTCCTCACCAACTGAAAGTCAGAAAGAGCCGACCCACCTTCAAGGATCTGAATGTCGACTCATTTGGAGTCCATATAACCATGGCTAGAAGCATCACTCCCAACTGGTGCAGGAAGAATTAGCGCCTTTCCTTTTCTCTTAGCAGATGATTGCTCAGGAGGTGCTGACATCCACTCAGGCATGGATGGAGATGATGGATGCCCTCGATGGATCAGAGTCGATCATGGAGCAGGTATGGAAATAGACGACTGAGATTTCGACACAGGAGCAACAACCGAAGTGTTGATGATGACAACGTCTGCCTCCGACCACATGATGGTAGGAGGGGCTTCAGTGGAAGTGATCGTTATCGAGGCACACAAGACGATGATGGGAGCACTGATAGATCCAGAAGGTGCCATCGAAGGAACGTCAGCAATTGAAGGACCAGTTGCCCAACTCTTCTTTGACGTGCGTGATGGACTAGCACCGAATGCCACCCTCTTTTGAGTGACAAATTGACGGACTTCATCTGCAAAGATTCCAAGAGGAAGATACATCCATATGAAATCGAACAAGAAATTTGGATTAATATCAAAAACCTATTAAAGAAAATAAAATGCAGAACTACAGACACTGCATATACTTACGAATGGTGCCAGATCAAGTTTGGTGTCATACAGAGCCTCTTCAGTGATCAAATTTTCCTATGAAAGAATTTTCATATCTTTCAGCCGAAGAAAGTTTTCTCGACCAGCCAGATCCACCTGGCTATTCTCATTCGAAATGACATTCAACTCTCCCCATACTGATGGAAAGCCCTAGGAAGCAGGGGGTGAAACAAAGAAGAATTAAGTCTTCCAATCATGGATGGATGATGGAAGATCGGTAATGAAAGAAAGCCCCCTCCTCGGGGCAAAATACCATCATCCATCAGCTTTTGAATGGGATCGAAGAGCAAAAAAAGATTTGAATAAAGAAAATCGAGGGTTCGTCAGAATTAACCGACACAACAAGACGAAGGTAATCAAAAGCCGAATGAAATTCGATGCTAGCTGGGCCGAACACACTCGATAGTAATCAAAGATGTTTCAAAGAAACTTCAGAATAGAAAATCTAAGGCCCGACCTAAGATTCTCTAGATAAAAAGCTATAAAATCCGATGGAGATGAAATCATCCGACCATCGAGATCAGGAGCCAATAGTCGAAACTCTTCCAGGATCTGATATTGATCCTAAAGTCGCTTTACAATCGATGTTGTCAGCATGGATGCTTCAGCTGCTAGATCCTATGATGAACTACTATGGATACTGTGTTAGATATATGTGCCCTAGAAGCCAGAATTGGCTGACACTTGTAATACACTTCTAGGGGCAAAATTATAATTTTGACTATAATTAATAAAATGGGTTATTTTCTATCACACCTGTGTATTTAGTGTCTGTGATACATCCTTTGAGTTAATGATAATGATAATTCATATTTTCAAGAGTTGAAAATTTAAGACATGAATAATCATTATTAACTCATAAACAGCTCCCGACCATAGGATCATCACGAGGATGGTGATTGATCCGGAAGGTTGGTGTACGATCGCTTCTCTTTAGTAGATGAGTCTTGAGTCTACGGTGTGGAGACACCGGAGCGAGAGTACAGATACTCGTTAGAGAACGAGGGCACTGAGCGTGACCACCTCGAGTAGTCATTAGGGAGTCTACCTTCTCGTCAATGACTGACTCGATGCTGCAGTAGTGTGTCTGGATTCTTTGACCTGAGATGCATCGGTAGTTCACCTTGAGGGTGTTATAGTTTGACTACACCATTACTCGATCTCCTAGCCATATGGAACCCTGAGGTGTATGTTGGCTATAGCATGTTCATTGTAGGAACTGGATTGCATCAAGATGGGATCTATCTACCTCGGTGGTAGAGGAGTAGCCCTATGATGATCATGAGAATCAAGTCCAGAAATCCATGGCCATGGTAGAGTGAAATAATAGAAAGAGTTTCTATTTAGATTTTCACATTGGACTCGAATCGAATGATTACATCATATGACAGAGACTAGGGTTTGACGAGTTTACCTTAACCCTAATCTGATCGGGGCTCAAGATAGAAGAACTTAATCACACAGGATAGCTGCACCAAGAGGTTCGCATTCAGCTCTGATGGGTTGCCACCATATACTGCTAGGTGTCACTGGTGGATTTTGGGAGCAATTAGAATGATTTAGATGATCGATCATTCTAGCTGTTCGAATCAGAAGAGTTCTGATCCATCGAAAGGAGTTTCGATGATGTCTATGATAGAGATCATGACATATCCCATTACCATACAGAACTGAACCTAACTGGGTCACACAAACAAGGGATTTGAATCTGGATGATCATCAATTGAACTGATCTAGTTCAATTGATCTGAATGAGATTCAATTAGGTTCAAGGAAATCGTGCTAGCACTCGATTGAACCTAACGTTCTTCTTTTACTATCACAAATAAGTTGTCCTGACTGAGCCAAAGGAGTTTGTGCTCAATCAGAGGCCTTCATATGGTTTGACTGGAGGTTGTCCAAGTCAGAATAGGTTGTCTTATTTGTAAGACATTACCTGCCATTTTTGGTCACCTGCCATTTCTTGTTCTTTGACTTTGGTCAAAAGTCTACCTTTGACTGGTCAAACGTTGACCATTCATCCTTTGACTTTTGACCACATGTCATGCACCTATTGGAGAGCTGGTGGGGCCTATCCCCCTGCCAGAACCTGGCAAGGAGAAGGGTGCACGCCAAGGGTGGCGTGAGCCCAAGTAGGAGGCACCTAGGAGTCCTTGTTGGACAAGGACTCCATCTCCCTTTTGGATTTCAATCAGAGTTCTACTAAGAATCCAGTTTGACTGATCTTAGGCGCCCTCTAAGGAGGAATCCAAGGGTCTCTATTCCAACCAATCAGATTTAGATCTGATTTCACAAAGGGTTGTGATTGGTTGAGAGGAAGAGGAGTTGGATCACAAGAGGTCTATAAATAAGACCCTGCGCCCAACCCTAATTCGAAGTGAATGCAATTGAGAAACCCCATGCCCCAAGGCTGCCTCTCCCCTCCTTCTCCATGCCATAGTCTCTTCTCCCCTTGCTCTCCACATCCAAAAGTGTTTTGGATTTAGGTTGGTGCGATTCAGATCAAGGAAAGGCGATCAAAAGCAAGAAGGCTGCGCTGCTGCAAAAGGACGACTGCAGATCTTCAAAAGAGTTTTGAAGATCCTCCAGATCAGATCCAGATCTGATTTTTGGAGGTGTGATAGAGAAGAAGAGGATCTCCAGATCCAATTCGAGTGGATACCGGTAGAGGTCAGGCGCTTGCATGGCTAGATCCAGAACCTTCCGCTGCAAACAGGATCATCTATAGGATAATAGGATTACCCAAATCAGGTAAATTAAATTTGATTTAATTTATCTTATTTTATTTTATTTATTAAAATAATAAGAATCAGATCTGAAATATATCAAGATCTGATTGAAATTAAGAGAAAATTTTTGAAATATATCTCTTGTTCTAATCAGATCTGGACGAACTTGGACCGAGAAATCAGGATTTTTCTTCATACTGTTCATGTGTACAACTCAATAAAATAAAATAAAAGAAAAGGATAAAAAGGATGTTAGAAAGAAGGTTCGAATCTTGAACTTGAAAGCTAAAACACAAGAGAATGAATAGATTCCCTGAAAGCTCCTTCTGCTGAAAGCCATAGAAGAAAAATCTACAGGGCGGGTCCCATATTTATAGGACCAACCGACGGTCATGATGCGCAGAAGATTATACCAGATGCTGACACATGTCGATCGAAGATTGGCCGAACATCAGATCCCTCGAGCCTTGCGATCACACGACTCCTAATGGCGATCGTTTGGAATCTGAAACGTTGGCTGCAACCTTCTCCAACATTGCAAAAATCATTAATGGTAGGCGACAGAACAAAATTTAAGGTGATGCCACATGTCGACCCTCTGCATTCGGTGCATCAAGACAAAATGTAAAATTATTGCACTGAACTTAAGCATGGGGGATAACTATTGGGGGTTGATAATTTGCCGCCCAACTCACCAGCCCACAACCAATTGACCGTTGGCCATCGATGGTTGTTCATTGACTGACGATTGATGATAGAAAGACTCATTGAAGGATCAGCAGCTCGTCGATCTACCGTCAGTCCGATCGATATAACAATGGGAGCGCTAACACATTGCCATCCGATGGACGTTCAGCCTGACTATTGATCGGCCTAAAGCCTCCCAACCGACCATCGATCGGTCTTAAGTCTTTCAATCGATCAATGATCAATCGATATCAAGCCAGTCGGCTGACCGATGAAAGCTCACTAAATAGCTCATCCAGGCCATGATTGGCTCTACAAAATCATCCACAAAAAGGATGGACAATAATGGTTAGTGGATAGTTTTAACTACCTACCTACGATCATAGTACACCGAAAAAAGAGGAATCCACATGCCAAGCGATTATCATTCCAACATCTATAAAAAAAAAGTAAACTGGTCAGTTTAAAGAGACACTTAAGAATATTAAAAGAGCAAACTCTATCATCCTGCTCTTCATTTTTTTTGTTTGACTAGTCATCCTACTAATTTAAGCATCAGAGGATCCACACCATGTTGGAACAATCGGTATTGATTTGATATCAATTGTTATGCCTATGGCTATTAGAAACCATAATCGTAGATCTGATCTCTTGCACGAATCTGAGTGTTAATTCAGAAATATGAAGAAGAGCAAAAAAAATTGATGGCAATACCTAAGGCTTGGCATTGGAACCAAAGAGAAAAAAGGAGAAGAGAGTTAGGAAGAAAAGTTGTATATTGATTCCACTCTCTTGTAAAGATTACAATACCTGGATTTATATATCTTAGGATTTTTACTATACCACATGAATTCTAATAAATCCAAACTCTAGCTGAAAAACTCTCTTAGGCTAACCTAATACATGAAAATACTCACCAAGCCCATGTACACCTATGTCTTCCATGCTCTCATCCTCTAGATTTAAACCCGATCCATACATGTGTTAGCCATCTTCAGACCTTATTGGATCAGGCCTTAAGACCCTAAAAAGAAAACTTCCATCCAATTTTGTTCGCCATCATCGAGCCGGCTCTATCAGGAGTTAAGTTGGCTCGACTGCATATCATTCGAATCCTATTTTCTATCTATCTGAGATAGTCGGATCGACTGCACCCCGAGTCGGCTCGATCTCAACCTGAGCCAGCTCAACTGCATATCCGAGTTAGTCCACCTATATGTCACTCCCTTATCTTGACTAATTCTTCTCCTGACTTTGATCCTTTGCTCCATCTTATGTTTCAGATCTTCGAAGCATCTACCAAGCTTCCCTCAAGATCCTCACACCTGAACCTCAAGTCCATGCAGGGCTACACGTCGCCTTGACCTTAGGACAACTCTTGTCCTAGTCCTAGGACCGCACCCATCCTAGTCTTTCAGAGCCAACACCCTGGCTCCTCTCGTAGCCCCCTAAGGCTTGGGAGGACCACACCAAATCCTATAATCTCCACCTTGGTGCATCCAAGCCTTGGCACACCTGACAATATTATCCTACACGATTCCACTATCAATGCACGTCCTGATAACTACTTATGCACACCTTGCTACTACCATCTTTCTTTAACTGCTGAGCTTTCTTTAAGATCTTTGGGATGACCGTCTCCATCGCTGAAGACCTTGGCTTACACCTATGCACTATTCTTGGAGTTGTAGATATGCTTCTACTTGGTAGCCACATTATTTATCCTAAATTTTCATGGAGAATCTGCAGTAATTCTATGCCAATGCCCGCTGCATATCCTGATATGGTCTCCTCAGAACTTCGTCTGTTCCTCTGCACGTGCTGTTCCATCTAAAACTATGCATCTTCGATGTTGGTGCTAGGATATTAGTCCTCCTACACTCCTCCTCTCTGAACTCGTATCAGAACTCTCTTCACTTATGAAGCCACCTCTGCTCGGTGCTCCACCTAAAATTGAAGTCTTCTTGATGTCGCAGAAGCTAACTTTAAAATTGAGTCTCTTTAGGCCAATCACTCAATGCTGCACTACTGAGCCTGTTGCTGCACCTCAAACACAGTCGCTGCTCCTTCGGATCTTCCGTACTTCATGGATCCCTCCGAAATTATCTCGAATATACTGTATCTTGCAAGCTCCTCTGAAACCATCAAGAGCTCTTCGACTCTTCACTTTTAGCGACTGAAATGATGAAATTTGACTTTTCTCCTTCTTTGCACTTCTTCTAAAGCGAACATTTTGCTTAAAGTATCTTGCTTCACCATACTTGAAGCATTTCTTGGATCCGTTGCCTATCCATCGCTGATTCTTCTTCTTTCCTTGCCTGAGCCTTTCTGACACTATGAGATCCTCTTGAAAGATCTTCTTCTTCGTCATCCATTTTTGCTGCTCGTTGGATCTTGGCACTAATACGATCTCCTCGTACACCAGTGTCTTCTTACCATATAGCAGTGTGGTTACCAATAGATCGAAGCTTCCGAATAGTGAACATAGTGGAAATAAACTCTTATCTTTCTCTTCGAGCTTCACCCCAATGTTGAGCAAGTTCATGCTCATTTGGTCAAAATGCTGAATATATCCTGCAACATCCTCATCCTCTTACATCCGAAGGCTATACAGTTGCTTCTTCAACACCAACTTATTGCACATGTTCTTCTCCATGTATAACTGATGTAACCTCAACCACAAACTCTTAGATGTCTTCTCCTCTAATATGCTATATGGCATCTTATCTGCCAAACAAGCCCTAATCATGGCACATGCTCTTTTCTCTAAGGACTTTCACTTTTTGTCTATCATCTCCTCTGGCCTATTCTTCAGGGTCGAATCTAGCCTCATCTGAATCAGCAGATCCTCCATCCTAACCTTTCATATTATGAAACTATCCTTTCCATTAAGCTTCTCAAATCCTACCTTCAATCCGCTATTCTCCATGATCAAACCAAATCAAAAATAGCCAACAGATAGATCTGAAAATTATCTTGACTAAGAATGATAGACAGCAGCTCTTAGATCACTTTCTTCTCCATGAAGTCTGAAGAAAATCTTAGATCTGAACCTCACTGAAGATCTCTATTGAAACTTAATCTTCTTTCTCCTTCATGCTCAATCGGACTCTGATACCAAGTTTTAGTGCATTACCATGGCAACACCTAGCTTTGATACCAAGTGTTGAAATAATTGGTACTGATTTGATACCAATTATTATGCTATGGCTACTCAAAACCATAATCATAGATTCGATCTTTTGCACGAACCTAGGTGTTAATCTAGAAATATGAAGAAGAGCAAAAAAAATTGATGGTGGCACCTAGGGCTTAGCGTTGGAATCAGAGAGAAAAATAGAGAAGAGAGTTAGGAAGAAAAGCTGTATATTGATTTTACTCTCTTGTAAAGATTACAATACCTGGGTTTATATATCTTAAAATTTCTGCTATATCACATGAACTCTAATAAATCCAAACTCCAGCTGAAAAATTCTTCTAGGCTAACCCAATACATGAAAGCACTCACCAAGCTCATGTACACCCATGTCTCCCATGCTCTCATTTTCTGGATCTAAATTCGATCCATACATATGTTAGCCATCTTAAGATCTTATTGGATCAGATCTTAAGACTCCAAATAGAAAATTTTTATCTAGTTCTATTCGCCACCATTAAGCTGGCTCTATCAGAAGCCGAGTTGGCTTGACTGCGTATCATCCGAATCCTATCTTCTGTCTGCCTAAGATAGTCGGCTCGACTACACCTTCAGTCGACTTGGTCTCAGCCCAAGCTGACTCGACTACGTATCTGAGCCAGCCCACCTATGTGTCAGCCCCTTATCTTAGCTAATTCTTCTCCTGGCTTTGGTCCTTTGCTCCATCTTTTATCCCAAGTCTCCAAAGTATCTACCAAGCCTTCCTCAAGGTCCTCATACCTGAACCTTAAGTCTGTATAGGACTACACACCACTTTCATCCTAGGATAACTCCTATCTTAGCCTTAGGACCACACATGTTCTAGTCTTTCAGAGCCTACACCCTGGCTCCTCCCGTGGCCTTCCATGACTTGGGAGTACCGCACTAGATCCTACATGCCGAAGCCAACTCTAGTCAGCATGGACTTTCTTTTGCAGGTTTTTGGCGTTCATTCACAGGCGCAGATGGATTGGCCACAATAATCTCAATTAAAGATAAATATTAATTAGGTTGATTAAAGATGGGGCTATCTAGCAACTTATTAAATGTTAAAATAAAGAAATACCTGATCCACACTATTGCCAGTAATATAATATTCAAACAACACCAACTTGTGAGTTGTGAGAGCCACGTGGTGGAGCCTTTTCTGTCGGTGAAGGAGCATGGATTGTGGAGGCCTTTGAAGGGATGATCTTTTTTCCCTATTTTGAGTCTTCCTCTTTTTTTTTGGAGGGGGGGGTATATAGAAAGGTCCGTTAAATAGCAAACTCAACCTAAGAAGAAATACTATAGAACCCATATCTGCAGCAAGAATAAACTGAAACTGAGAAGAAATAGCTGAAGCTGATGAGAAATAACATCTCCCTGTATAACTTGTTTAGCAATCTAGTCTGCCTGTTGGTGATGTTAAACAGCAAAAACTTCTAATTGAGCATGTCTGAGGATAATCAAAATATGGAAAATGTAACCAATAGATAAGTATAGCCACTATATGGAAAAAGGGTTATGCCAACTTAATATTGCTGGCACTAGTCGACAAATTTTAAATATTGCGTACATATGCCGATACTTTTTAAATACATCAAAATTTGCTGTCGGCAACTTATGACACAAAAAAGCATTGACGAAGGCCACGAAAACATCGATAAAATTCAACTCTCCCACCTTATTTATTCGCCGCCCTCATCTCTAAATGGAAATCCTAGAAGCTAAATTTTCCTCTCTCGAGCCGACTACCCCTCTCTCCAGTCAGACATCCCCTCTTTCTAGACATCCCCTCTCCTCCTCCTTTGATTCGACCTCTCCTTCCAACGCCAGGTCTCTAGATGCCCCCTCTCTCCGACGGCTCCTCTCCTTCTCCCAAGCATCAATCGACTGCTCCACCACCAAGGCTAGTCTCCAGTTGCTCCTCTTCTTCTCTCGAGCGTCAATCAGCTGCTCCTTTGCTGCCGCTAGAGAGATTTATTTCTAAAATCCCCCATCTCTCAAGTTTGAATATTTTGTTTATATATATATATATATATATATGTATATTTGAGCATGATTCAAATTGATCAAGGATCTTGGAAAGTCCTGCCACCATCCTGCTTCTTTACCCTAGGATAATAATAAAAAAATTCTCTCATGTCCTAATCTTTTTAATAAATTTTCTATATTTTTTAGATTTGGTTCTCCATCTCCAATCTTGATATATGTATGATAGTAATTTTTGAGGATGGGAAGTGTGAGAATAATTTTTTGGCTGTAAAATGTTAAATGTTTTATGTGTAAAACATTTAGCCTAGATCAGGATAGCTTGTATGATAAGTGATGACTCCACTGAGGATAGCTTGCAAGTAAGGTTAGATTAGGATAGAATAGGTCTACCGTATCTCCTCTTGCCAAAAAGATCAGGATTTTTATTTCTTATAGCAATAGTTAGTAGTAAATCTTTATTTCTTGCATGATTAGCTATGCATGTGTTTGAGATTGCACAATGTTCATGTTAGAATGGAACTTGTGCACTTTATACATGTTCATGGCAGACTGAGGTCTATGAACTCAGTTAAGCCAATCCAAGTTGATTCCAGGAGATTCTGAAACTATTAACAATGTGTGCTACTTAATGGATCCGTTCTGAAGCCATATACGTACCGTGGGCATTGCTTTAAAGCATGGCAACTCTTTCATTCGGAACCTCATTAACCAGCAGCAGCCTCCTAGATGTTTTACATTGTCATATAATAGACAGTTTATTGTATTCTTCTGCGACTTTTGTTGAATTACTGTACTGAATTGCAAATAAAAAGAAAAAATTGTTTGGCCTATTAATTTGGACCGGCAAAACTTGATAACCCATCATCTTATATCATATGACTTGTACCAATTTCCTTTAGTGATTCGCTCTTGTCGCTTATGAGTCACATAGGCAAAGAATCTGTGACGTGCACAAGTGGCTTGGATTGCGGCCCAGAGTTTTATCGACAGTATTTCCTGAAAGACACTCCTTAAATTATTACTGAAAAGATTTTATCAAGAAAGAAGAAAAACGAGCTAATATTCTCCATGTTAAATCTCTCAAGATTTCATACATGTGGGGTTGAATTTAGGTCTATTATACTTTTAATTTCCAAGAAAAGGGTGCGCAAAAAACCCACCAGCTGATTTCAGTAAAATATATGCAATCAGGAGAGAAGTACAAAAGTTGGTAGGAGAAATAAAGAAAGAAAAAAGTATAAATAAATACAAATATTAAAATCACGGCTTTGTTAAGATGGAGAATATTGCACTGAGTGTGTCCATTGGCAGAGAAGTTAAAGCATTAGGTTATTGGGCTCCTTCCACAGCATGAAACCGTGTGAATGCTGGCGACGTCCATCCTAAGGTGAAGTCCCGTTGGTTGCATTTAGAGAGCGAGTAGATAGATTTGATAGCTTTAGGTACATGCTAGATCCAAGGCATTGACTAAATAAACTATTAGGATCTCCGAAAGATCTGGGACACATGCTTGTGGTTTTTATAAAGGAAAGGTGTAATGAAAGCTTTGGTAGATTCACTCTTTATATTTTGTCCATGCTTTTTGTTGTTATTACAGCTTGTTGATATAGAGAAATAAGTAATTAATTTTGTTGATATAGATTCACTCTTTACATTTCAATTGCACTCACCTTTGTAAAGTCACACCCTTTACAGGCATAAAATGAGAGTCTAGAAAGATTGAGACATGGCTTAGTGATTTCCTTTCAAATGGGTTTTGGATTGCCAGGTGATTTTTTCAAGGTTACAAACCCATACCAAAAAGTTGACATTGATCAATAAGTTGACATATTGCAGCTTGATGGGGAGCAAGAAGCCAGTTTGTATGGTTACATATTATCTCGAACTGATTGGTCTGATTTGTTCTGGCCGTGGATGCTTCCTAACACCGTCTCGTGACTCAAGCATCAATGCTCATACAGTACTATAATGCACGTCTATTAAAGCAGCTTTACGGCACTAATATATATATATATAAAATAAATTATATTATACTCTAATATTATATAATATTATAATAGTATTATATTTATATAAATATAAATATTATGTTAATATTTATATAGAGTTTGAAGATAAAATATATAATTTTATATCTATTAAGAATATAATAAATATTTTATATAAATTTTTTTAAAAATAGATGTCCAATCAAATATGAATCAAAAAGAATTTGTTTGATGAATCAAACGAGAAGTTGCCCGTCGGTGAGGGTCACGGTGATGAGATTCTCGTAGGCGACTCGGGCCTATCACGTTTTTTAACGCGGAAGGCGTGGGGCTAAAAAAAGACGCCGTTGATAAAATTATAACGGGCAATATTGTAGTGCGAGTCGGAGCGTCCACGCCCACCCTCTCCCATGCCCACGCTTCTTCCTCCCATCTACCGTGATTAATTAATTGCCCACCTGAGCATAAGCTGTCCCCCCCACTATGATGCAATTCCCTTACGTGGAAAGATCGAGACCTTTCATCTTTAACGGTAGAGAAATTTGACGGCTACTAATCTAGGTTCGATTTTTGCCGGAGCTCGGACGCGCTGATCGTTTAGTTGAGGGGCCACGCGGAGACGGGCCGGCAGCTGCGACGAAGACGGGCAAAGACCACATGGAATCGTCCCCTCCCCACCCTTCACGAGAGGAGCACAGGTTTTGGTGGCCCACGAAAATGACAAGATTATGCGCAATTACTTATTCGACCCTCGTGCTTTCCTTTATTCTCCGATACTCCTATATTCCTTGGGCTGGCATTTGAGAGGGATGATGATATCCATATTAATATAGGACTAATCTAGAGTAGAAATCCGTAGCTAACCAGCGATTACCATCACATTAGTCGTCCTACAATGCATCAATAGCTAACTTAAATTTTATGAGGATCCATGTATTTAGTTTTATATTAATAATATAATAAAAAAATCTTAAAAATTTATACAGGATCTAAGGACATAAATAATACTTATAAATTAATAAATTAAATAGTAACAAAATATGAATAAATACTTTATATATTTTAAATCATCATCAGAAATTAATTTATATGCTCCAAATGATCCTAAATTTTATATCATGCTTAGAATATCTAGCTATAAAAGTAAAATAAAATTAAATAAATCTGACTTGTTATTATGCAAGATGTATTTTTTATGATTACAGAAAATAAAAAGAAATGACCTCTAATTCACACTAATTAGGAAGAAAGATATGTAATCTTCGTATCCGTGTAATCGCAAACTTACTTCATAAAAAGTTTAATATGATTTGGTATTTGTTTATACTGAGAGTTAACACAAGTATAAAATTGGTAGTATAATCATGAGACTGAACGATATCTTGCTCATCTATATATTGAATATATTACTATTAGTTGATCTTACTTATTAATTCATGACCTATTATTTCTACCTGGCTATCTATTATTATCTATTATTAATATAGACATATATAGTGAATATTGATTATTATCGATTCATTTGCAATCGATATAGAAATGTTTACACAACCTCTATATTATTTCGTGTGAGCTACATATCGTAAAAAAATGTGTTATTTCGGTTATGTAGTTAAAGATTAGAGTTAAACTCATCAATTCACACACTAATACCACTATCACAATATCATTGGACGTTTCCATCATATCATAATTTTAAGTGGTAGATATGCACTTGGAAGGCGACTTAAGAAGCCACTCAGCATAGTCACACCGTGGTGCCATGGAGAGAAAGTTCGTTAAGGCTATTATTAACGTATGCAGGAATCTATTATTATATCAAAACTGGGCTATCCACATTACCTGGGTTCAGTAAAACGAAGTCTCGAGGATTCAAAAAATCTCTCCGTAGAGAATGCAAGCTCTTGAATGATTCCTCACAATTGCTATATTTGTTATAATAACCCGACACACGAGCATGTCATCCTAGACCAGATACTCTTAAAATTACAATCTACACTGCTTTTTAGTATAACCGTGGTATTCGTATTTTTTTTGTCTTTGATGCAAAAAAGTGAAATAACAGGAGGCACATGGATTCGAGCGGAACGGATAATAGTCGTAATCGATGGCAATGTGGGGACTTTTGTCGATCGGACGGGTGTCGGAGCTGCTGATTCATCACGACCCATCGAAGCCAAACGGTCAATTGTTGTGGGCTGGTGAAGAGTTGGCGGCAAATTATCAACCCCCAATATTATCCCACATTAGCTAAATTACTTCTATGCATATACACAAGATATGATCCAACTCAACTTATTTAGATATTTATAACATAACCAGAATCATAGTTGTCTACTTTGTATCCCTCACGCTGATATCATAGTCATTAGCCTTTAGACACAGGCTCTTACACCCACTCTATGTAGGCTCATCATCTTTATTCATGTTCATTTCCTAATCACGTCCCAAACTTCACAATTCCACTATTCTATTTTTTAGAGCTATAGAATTTGTAGTAGAGTAGTCATAATATTACGCGATGTCATCCACCAATATCTTCAATACAGAGCATCTATCTGAAAATTTTTATAGTGTGTATATATGCGCTGCAAGCTTTCAATCATCGCAGAAGTGCGGTGTATGATTCGATCTAATCAGAAATCTATCAAAGACCAGATCCAAATGATCTTATAATTCCTAAATTTACCTCCATAAATTCCGTACTGGATTCGAACAATATTTATCATAATCTGCACAATTGCTATCTTATAATTTTTGTTTATACATTAAAATTAATATTCTAATATAATTTAATAATCCTTTCTATCGGCATCAATGGACCGTCGATTGTCTATGAAATATGGACCCCGCCCTTGTAGATTTTTTCTTTTATGGCTTCAGCAGAGGAGCTTCAGGGATAGAACATTATTATCATATGATTGACACTTGATGTTCATAACGCTCTCTCTACAGTTATACATGATTTACGAACTATAAATTCACAGTAATAGCAACCTCTTTTGATTACTTTGAGGCATTCCTATTCTTAATTATATTTTCACCAATTGAACGACTACGCGAGACACGATCCTATAAATTCACCCATACATGGCGGAGAAGTATGGCATATGCACGAGTGTATATGATGTGAACCTGAATGTTGCGATACGTGTATCAATGCTGTGCACGGACACAGCCGATCTCAGCGCAATACTTACACTCTCTCCTAACAGAGCCTCCAAACAATCTCCTTCCTACCTATACCCAGATATCTACCGCAACCCCCCTACCCTTATCTCTTTATCACTCCTACTATTTCGACTGGCCATTCATTGACTATCCACATATATGCAAGAGAAACTCCTTGTAAAGATCTCTTCTTTCTTCAATTCGACTTTCTTGATCTATAGAGTAGCACTGGGAAGACAATACCCAGACAGTCCTCGAGCTTTGGCTATCAGATACATGATAGGGCACCATTTATCGCTTCGTAACAGAAAACCTGGCTGCAATAATCACTACTCCTCGCTCATGATTCGGGCTTCCGCCTTCACTAATCTTCTACGCCTGCACCCGCCCTATCCTCGTCCTTGGCAAAGTCCCTCCAGCCAATCGGCTCCCCTGGTTGGTGCGAACGCAAATAGTCTTCGCCTCTTCCGTCACTTCCTTACTGCACCCAGGCGGGCTCACTTTGTAATCCAGCACTTAGCCTGCTCTACTTATTTACGTCCATATTACCTCGCGATATACCTACTTGTGCGCGCGGTCCGCACCCTGCGAAAGGAGATTCCCTCCTTCCTTTGTCTGTGATATCTGCTTTCCAATGGCAAGCTGATCAGCGAGGGGGGAATTAGTCATGACGATCGCGATAAGGGAGACGTGATGAGTATACCTCACAAACGCATTGTCATTTTGGAAGAGATAGATATATTCGCACAACGAAACCGAGAGTGCTCGCTGAGATAGTTTGAATAGTACCGGCGAACATAAGGAACGGATAATGATTTGCATGCTCTTATTACACTTACTGATACCGGTGGTACAGGACGACTAAGAACCGACGAAATGCGCCTGAGCACTTAGCCGCTGTGTCTGAAGAAACTAGGACGGAAAGAGGCAAAGAAGTGAGAAGTAGTGAGTTTACGGGCATAAGTGGACACCGAGTGAGCGGAAAAGTAGAGGGATGCCTCAAAGAGAATCAGCGAACGGAACGGATCGGCGCGCAAGTAGATGAGAGTTTGTGGATTTACAGTCCGAGAAAAAATCCAGATCGAAATAATGAAGTGAGTTTGGAGTGTGCGAGGGAAGGTTGGCATGTTTATTTATAAGATAATAAATGCACTGACAAAGGAGAGCTACATAGCTCACTTCATCGAATTGGACACAATCGTGCACACATCAGAGGTAATAATCAGAACATGGAATTTTCAGGAAGTGCAGTCCTACAGTAAATAAAAAGGTCTTTGATACGATGAGCGAATAGGGCCTTGCCATTCTCCAGTTGACGACGAAGTCGCATAAGTATTCAGTATACTACGAAATGAGAGCGCAATTTCATCCGCAAAGAGCTCGTCCGAACAGTTACCTCCAAACTTCGACAGCATATCAGACTGTATAGGAGCGAAAAGATCCGACGTCTGACTCCAGAGACCACGGACCCTCTCATCAGTGCGCCTCCATTCTTCTGGGACTGGCAGATACACGCCTGACCGATCAATGCTTAGAAGAGCTGTGTGGATGTAGTCACCATTTCTTCCCTCTCGAAGGGATTATTGTCGTGGTCAGAGGAGTAGGCGACACCAGCCACTCTTCCTCACTATACCCGTCAGTTTGATAATTCCCGTAGGGACTCATTAGCACAGGACATAATATTGATAACCATATTCCACGATTTGACCACGTCAAACAGGCAGATGTTTATTAGCACATACAGTCAAGAGAAGGCTTAATCCGCAGAAGAGCTGACCAGAGAGGAGATACAGTATTAAGCTTGCACAATATCCCGAAGGGATCAAGAACAATCTATATGACTAGCATTAAGAATTATATGATAATTACGTCCATCACCATATAGGTATATTGATTGCAAGCACTATCCAATTTGTGTATGTGATGAATAAATGTCTACAATTGATTATTATGACTATATATCAGATTCAATATGCGAACCTGTCTATACATTGGAGTCTGTTCAGAGTAATGATATGAGATTGGGTTGATAAAGAAGGATATGTATGTGTGTATCACGGTAGATAGAGAAATTCGCCTGAAATAGTAGAATTCCATGATGAGTTATTCCTCTGATTTGTGCTCTCAGCAGCCTGAAATCTTGTTGAAGACTTATGAAAAACACTATAATTGAAGTAATATTCATCCACGGCCATCCTGGTTAGTTGATAAATTCAGTGACTAGTATGAGGACTTATCGAACTACTCCTCATTTATTAATTTCTAAGGTGATTTATCTGCCGTTCCCTAGTTAGTATTTGCATTATCATTCTTCTAATCAATATAATGCTATATCCTGCTTCGGGGAGTTGGATATAGAGTTGTATGTAGGTGCATATCTTAGCTATTTACTTGTGGTAATGGTATGGACTTTAGTGAAATATGTTGCACTGAAGTGTCAGAATTCTTCATATATACGCACTCACCTACCCAGTGATTCATAGTTCTCAGTAGTGGGAGTCAGACGCGATAAAGGATTCAGAACTCTTCTGCAATGGGTCGAGACCAGAACATAAAAGACGCATTAGGACTCGACGAACATTAATAGATACATGATCATCCTCACATAGAGTATGACTCGCGATAAGTCAAATCGTAACATGATACTACAAATATCATGGAGCGATCTGAGGTAGGATTCGTCGACTGAGACAGACTCTATACTCAAGGTAACATAAGAAATTAGATATCGGTAATGAATTCTTATATTCTATATTTGGCAGTGTGGAGCATTGTTGAGAGTTCACAACATTTAAATAAGCTGTAATCTTTACACACTTATGACATTTATCGTACTTATCTTCATTACGCAACACCGCCAAGGATGCACGCATGTCTATAATGAACTCAATCGTTGGTGGACCAAAGCATCCTTCTAAGTCATACGTCTGTCTTTCATATACTAGTATGGTTACCAATTCAGATGTGGCTGAGATCCATCTAGATGATAAATCGAATCACCGACATAGAAACACCTCTTGTCTCTACTTCTTCAGAGCTTATCACCAACCTGCCTACCACCATATGGTAGCACCTAAGTCTGGATTGTCCTCTCGTAGTGTAGATTTTCACTCCGGAGAAGAATTTATGATTGCAATCATCTATATTAATGTCGTGGTGCACTTATTCTCCTCGTATAATCTCCACCGGGTGAGGAGGTATGAAATTAAAGAATAATTGTTCGTTACCTTCTGTCGAGTGATAGTATTAATGCAGGTGTGGCTTCCAAATGAAGAACATTCTGGTGGCCAACTGCTGAATAAGAGACAGAACCATTAAGAACAATCAGATATCTCTCTGCCTTATCCAACCAAAGATGCCAACACATTCGATCCTTAGGATTATAAGCGATATATAGTCAACTGGAGGAGATACCAGAGCCGCTCCACGTCTGCTGTATTGACATTCTGAATACTACTCACCACCTCATGACGCGATTACAGCCGCTAACCAGGAAGTCGCACCGATCGGTTCATCATTCATGGATCTAATCGTAAGCAAAGATCTTCCCGAGGAACGTAGAGCGAGGAGGTCCCTTGAGAGGTGTCACAGCAGGACTGTGAGCGGAGCCACTGTTGCCATGTGCGCGAGACCGAGGTGCCACGAAAATTCTTGGATTATAGAGCTCATCTATTCACTCAGCCTCTCAGATAGAGTGTTATCAACGCCATCACTCAAGCTATGTCACGGGTGATCTGCGACATCTAATAGATGAATAAGGATATGTAAATCTGTGAGCCGTGATCGGCTTGCATAATTTAAACCCAGAGTGTCTATCCGCATGACAACAATAACAAGTGAGAAGACCTCGAAGAGATCCAATCCTACTTAAAAAATGTGAGACATGCGCACTCGTCTTTACCTACACAGAACGCTAATAACAAAATGAGTCTTGTTGAAGAACGAACGAGGAGAGTGATATTATCATGATCCATTACCAGATGAGTTTTGATGTGATCACCCATACGAGGCGAGAGAGGCTGTATGTTTATAAGTATGAAAGCTTTGTTTAGAGTGATCTTCAACCCTACATCCCAAGTATCCATCACATTCTATTATATGACTCTCTTAAATACTGTGCTGTGGATATAAGATATGATGATAATTATCAGTTTTACTATTATAAATCGTCCTTAATATATGTAGAATAAAGAAAGTCATCATACATGCTGAGATTATAAAGATTATTTAGCTCTTAATGTTGCATTCCGTGTTTGTTTATCTTATTCATTAGTACTCATCGATCGTTATATAGAGTATGATGAGTGTCGACTATATAATTGTATTTTATTCATACTCACGTCGGCAGTCTGTTATATAGTTATGTTTGTCTAACTTCTTAATCTTAATATGAGCACATTGATCATTGGCGCTCTATCTGCACGTGGTTCACTAGCATATATGAGTACTTAAACGCTTGAGTTATGCTCTAGTCATTCTACTATCTATCGACGAGGATCTCACAGAATGTATATGCGATTTCCGATGACGTTGATTGCCACTATAAAGACATGGTAACTGGAGACTAGAAAGAGAGGTGCAAAATTTCTGCACGAAAATTTCTCTCTGTATATATCGAATTTAGTTTATACTTTCGCCTGCATCTGGTCGTTCAGCGCGAAATCTATATCGGCCAGTTAATCGGGAATGTTTAGAGTAGGAGCTTTTGCTATTGTGAGAATCCTACGTATTGCGGTTTACGTGTTGCGGTCTTTGAGATCAGTGTATTTTATTATCTGCGCGATATCATTCTCTGAGGGTTATATCCTTTGGTATATGCTGATGTATCGCGAGGCTGTCGACAGGTGACTTCGCAAACGATTATGAAGCTAAGAAATATTACATGCGCACTCGGATTCTCTTTTAGCATTTATAAATCAACTATACAGAATTTCCATTCAATTTGTCATCAGATAAATCTCTAACTTGAGACCTCTTTTTCTATTGGCAAGAATGCTATGCTAGGTGTAAGTTTGTGCTTCTTTCTTCTAATCAGCATTGTTCTTCAAGGAGGATATCTGGTCAAATATTTATCAAATGTTAGGAAGAGTTTGTTGGACTGCACGGTCATCCGAGCACAGGTTGGAGGGTGCCAGATTCTTGTAGAAAATGATGACACTGGAACGGTGTATCAGCATCTAGAAGGGACCCTCTGCGGCTCCTAGTGCCATCAGAGTGTGTTACAACAAAGGTGACTTCAACAACTATGTTCACCCAACCATTTATATTTGTTTCATGGATGGTGAGAATTGTGTGTCTTACATCAACATACATGCTGAAAGCACGAAGATGAGGTTAATTTTTACCCGGTCTCTTGCCCGATATAGAAGCTGCACATCGTGTTAATTACAATTCCACTAACTGGTTGTTATGTCTGATACATGAAGGCCGAGGAATGCCTCCATGATCATTTATTGACACAATGCAGGAGAAGTTTATGCCATTGATTTATCCATCGGATGATGAGTCTTGGAAATTCTATGCTTCATTCTTCTTATATTGTTCTTCAGATGTTTGTTAGGTTTGTAGTCATGCATGCTAGTGGTGGAAAACATCATCCACTTGAACCTTGCTTGACTGTTAGCAGCTCGGGAAGACTCCTACATTTGTTTCTTCTGCTCTGGCCTGTCCTTCATTGCCAAATTGAGTGACTAATGCTTCTGTTTTCAAACTGATTTTCCCATAACCACAAACTTACGCTCATTGACAGGTCTCTTCTTGTTCACAGGGAGCAAAAGAAGGGGAAACTGCGACTTATTTCATCCAAGTAATCTTGTAATTCTTCTCCCAACTAATCTCTGTCCATGAATCTGTTTCCTTTTCTGGTCTTGCAAAACATTGGGATACTTTATACCATCTTAAGTTAGTTGGCCAAAACTTTTTCCAGAGTCAGTGAGTTTATGCAATTTATCACTATTCTGAAGACTTCCAGTTTCAATCTCTGATGTTATCATCAACCAGATAAAATTTAAGTTGCCTGTTGAGAAAGATACAGAACTCTTGATGGTGCTGGTTGCAGTGTATCTAGAACTAGAACCATGCAATGTAGTGCACAAATCTATTGTTATATAGGTAGTGCAGCTAAAGGCTTAATTAAGAATGGTTACATGATAGCTGATGGATTTTTTAATAGTAGTAGTTGTAGTAGTCTAGACCATTGTTTTCTTCCATTATTCCTCTCTGCATTATGATGTCTTGTTGTTGCAACCAAGTTGGAGCCATCCTGCCAATTTATAACGAAACAAAGAACAGAGAAGAATAAGCTCTCAATTGGTTACCAAGGAGGAGAGCTTTTAATAAATGGTCGTGGAGATGGATCCTGAACATTCTTACGTTCTTTGAAGGGTTTTCTGTCAAGCCAACTTCATTTGCTTTTCAGAACGTTCGATCACAAAAATATGGAGGAAGATTTTGTTTCGAAACTCTTCTGATGAAGGCTGATGGCAATGTTTATCTGATTCGTATCGGGTTTAGCAAAACTAATACTACCGTAATCTCGCCATGTTCTCGCTCCATCTGGTTTCATGGCTTTGGCTAACAAAATTATTCTTCTAAAATGTATGATGGCCTATAGATAACAGCTATACGTCCATTGTAACTTTACATGTCAACCATAATCGCTGCATATAGATGCGAGACTTCAGTAGTCTTGCTTACAGTTTTTAAGAGCTCTGAGTTTTCTATTTGATCTTTCTGTTCGGTAGAACCCTGTCATGTACCCCAAAAAAAAAGCTGTGTATGGATGAGCCAGTTGTTTCAAGAATTTGTTTTTAACATTTTTATTTGTTGTAGATAAAGGATTTAAATTTGAAATGCTGTTGTAATGAGACGACAATATAAAAATTTCTTAAAATCTTTAGTTTCTTAAATTCTAAATCTTTCAACTTTAGGAATGTCTGTCTAGGCTAAAGAAAGTTTCATGTTGCCTTGATTGGGAGCATCCAGAGAATTTTTTTTTCCTCTCTTTTTCGAATGAAAGTAAGAGATGAGAGACCTACACCTACAATAATTATCACAAGATTTAAATATTTTGGAATGCACCATCCAGTTAGATGGAGAGGTGTGGCCATCAAAGCAAGTTCTAGTTCACCACAAGAGAAAAAGATTGAGAATGAGAATTGCATTCTGAGCCTGGTTTACCCAAGTCTAACATGACCTGATTTAAAGTCCGGATCGGTTTGCGCAAATATGGCATTTCTACTCAATTGGGTTGGGTTTGGGTTGACATCAACCTTATCGAACCCGGCTCAACCAGTCACCAAGTTTTAGCCTGCCTGCCTTTTATTCCAGGTAGTCGTTGGCTAAATGTATGTCCTCCTCCACTTATATTGAACCAAGCTAGATTAGCCCCAGGACACTGCAACCCAAAATTTCTGGAGCACATGAGCTAGGGTTGTATAGGTGCAACACAGGCTGGGTAAATCCAGAACAATGCATGACAATATCCATCCGATCTAGGTCACCAGTTCCGACGGTGGTTCGGACCATCTGGGTTGCTCAATTATAGCCTTATGCTAGCATCTTGATTTTGCGATTGCTTTGAAGATAATTAGCCTAATCTCATAGACTCCGTCGTCTCTACGACCACACTTTCATTGATGAGCCTTTCAAGGGTGTGATGCAACATGGAGACACATAGCTTAATTAGAAATGGATTCAATTAGGGCAATCAACCTTTCTCTTACCATTAAATTAAAGAATGCTTTTACTAAGATGGGACGATGATGTAATATACTTTGAATTCTTTAGTGCTTCTGTTGTCATATCCTAAAATGACTTGTCGATATCCATTGAACCTTTTTTGTTGGGATCTCCAATTATGAAGCTTTATTGTTAGGTGATCAGATGATAGGCTTCACCATCATCCCTTTTGGTAATTCTATAAATTGTGTTCCTCCAAGTCTTCTAGCTAATGGATTTGCTATATTTTTGGTAGTTCTTATGTACTCTAATGCTATCACTCCAATTTTCTGGAAGTATTTTGAAGGTTTTGTCTTAAGCGTGAGTTCATTGGGGTGATTTCATAAGCCTTTGCTATAGCTGCTTTGGGCTGGAATTGGGCTAGGCCAAGCAAAGAAAAGCCATGGATCTTGTTCTTATGTTCTTGGTCTTGTTTTTGTCGTACCCAAATAATAATATTCCAAGGGGGAAATACACCTACGATCAAATATTTTGGGCCAGCTTCCGTGGAAAATTCAGACTTTCTTTTCGATGCGATTGCATAAAAATATAAACTTTGAGGCCCAATGGTTAAATACATGGCAACCGGGCTCATTGGAGGGAACGAATTTGGGTCGTATGGCAGCGGCAACAAGAAGCAGCTTGGAGGGTTATCATGGTTAGCTTTTTTTTCGAAGAAGAAGGGAAGAAACAGGGCATAGAGACTCTGATCGTATATGGGGCTGGTTGGGCCTTGGGTCATATTTGGGCCTAGCCAGGTCACCTATAGGCATGTTGAAGCCTGATATGGGCTTGGGCTTGGGTCTAGGTTGTTCCAACCATTGACCGAGCCTAGCCCAAAATTTTTTTGGGTCCCATCATTTAGGCTCAAACTTGACTCGAGCTGCCTATGGACCAAGGCGGTATTATTGAATTTAGTGAAAATTCTCCAAGATATGCCAGAGTTTACCATGAATTAAAATAATAATTTATTTTGATTTTATTAATATTTAATTGTGGCTTGTGCTTATTAATTAATTTTTTTTATGTTTTTGTTGAGCATTTCTCTTATTAAAGATTTCATTGTTCTTTCCCTCTATTACATCTACCATATGCCGAAAATCATTAGATGTTTTTTTTCCCTTTTTTTTCTATATTTTTCTTCTATTTGAAATGATCGAAGACTATGATGAGTTATAATTCCTCACTAAGATTGATTCCCTTTTGACTTATTTCATAAACCAATATTTGCAGTCCATGAGTTTACTAGAAAACCAAGTTTCATTAATCACGTCATGCTCCAAAAACTTTCAGGTATTGTTACGTTCCAAATTCTCTTCTTTACCGTACCATTTTATTTAAGTGCATGCCCATGATTCGTGGTGCGGTATATGTCGTAAGGTGTATTAGAAATGTAGATAAAACTATATACTGTGATAAATAAAATCTTTCTTTGAATTATGATTGTGTGGTGGTGATGGTTTCAAGTTTGAATCTGTACTAGTAGAATATAACCTTGAAAGTGTGTCAAGAAATAGCCTACCAAGCATTTCCAGCTCCGCAAAATTTTGCCCCAAGAAGTTTGTCTTGCGAGGGTGATATTATATAAATAAACAAGAGAGGACGGATCAAGCACTACGTAACTCATGCCTGTTTGCGCAAACCGAGTTAAGTTATTTGTGCACTCAATTTTAGGAGAAATTTTGAAGACCACTTCAACTTAGGTGTAAATTTCTAAGTTGATATATATTTTATTTTATTTCTTATATGGGACCATTCCAATAGTATCAAATGCGAACCAATAGGATGGAAGCGTGACTTTCCTGCATGATACTATATCAAGAGATTCTCTAGAAATAGTATTTCTGATTTGCTTCTCATGTCTTCCGGATGCGATGAAGACTTTTAGTGCTTGTAGCTTGTCTATGTAGCTTTAGAAGAGCAGTAACATGCATGAATGGTTTGAGAGAAGATGGCAGATATACAGCTATTATCAGAATCTCTTTCAAGCTCGTTACTTTTCCCAAGGATGGAATCAGAGAAATGATATGTAGCAAGGTGAAAAAGAAAGAACAACCAGTGAAAGAGTCACTATTTGGGGAAGTCGAGTGAGCTTGGAACAGAAGCCAAGAGAAGCCACTCAACAAAGGGATAATGGAGTCAAACACTCGTTTTCACTTGATTGAGAGAGAGAGAGAGAGAGAGAGAGATGCAATGGACGAGACCTCTAGCCAATTTTAGTTTTAGTCTAGACTGCCGAATCTCATAATCCAAGAGCCAAACTAAATCAGATCAATATATATTATAAATTAGAACTCTGGTTGGTACAGTTGAACTGATCTCAAGAGCACCCAGAACAATTGCATTCCTAATATGATGTGTATTCCAAGGCTTTGCTTGTTGCACTGAAGGTTCACTTACCCATGCATAAAATGGAAGTAATATATATATATATATATATATATATATATATATATATATATATATAGTTGAAAGATATTATTTGAGTATCTTGATCTTGTATAGCCATGATCTATCTAGTACATCATAATTTTAGTGTCATAACTAGGATAAGGATCTAAATTCATTCAAATTTAATTAAAAATATCATAAATTTAATCATAAATATCATGATCAGCCTATATCAAATCCAAATATTTTATTTTGCAATGTCTTATAGTCCATATGGGTCATTGATTGAGTTTGCTCTGATACTACTTGTAACGATCGAGGATCCTAATTACTTAAATGAGCTATAGCCAAAAGATGTTATCTAGATTTTTTGTATATAAATTTTCAAGATGTAATCAGTATATAATCGATATAAGACTATATATATATATATATATATATATATATGCACGGATCCTCATATATAACAAACTAATAGCTAAGTTTATTTTAGTTTTTGCTTCAAATTTTATAGAAATATATGAGTGTTACATGTATTTAATTTTGCACCCAAGAGGAGGTACAAGAAGTGGTGATTCAGTTGAAGAAAGGAGGGACGAGAGAGAGAGAGAGAGAGAGAGAGAGAGAGAGAGAGAGAGAGAGAGAGAGAGAGTGAAATTTGGGTGAAGTCAAATATTTGATATAGAATATCTATATTGGATCAGTTTATGTTAAAAGTCAGTGACAGGTGATTGAACTCACCAACTTGCAGTAGTTAAAGTATACCTTCACTTTTTGAGAACATTTTAGAAATTAGCAGCTAAGGTTAGAATTTTATATGAATACACAAGTGTTGACATGCATGTGTTTTGCTTGAGAGGAGGTGCGGATAAAGCTTCACTCTCTGGGAGGCCATGAGGGACATCAAAGATGGAGTCCCCACAGAACGGGCACAGAGATAGAAATCTGAAAGACGAAAGTTAGAGTTAGGTATTACATGAAGGTGAAGGACGCAAGGACTAGCTAGGGACAGTTTATGTTCAACCCCCGCTCTTAATGTCATCAGACCTTCTAATTTATTAAAATAACGTGATACTTGTGTCACAGATGTCATTGAAACTGTTTGCATTAGTACCTAAAATTGCTATAATTGGTTGATCTGAGTTGACTTTAGAGGACTCCTTCCTTAGAAAGAAGAGTTGAATTTAGAGGACGGTCTGGCCAATGACCCAACAATTAGACTCCTCTTCCTTATTGCATATTGGAGTGCTGCTGCAGGCATAATCAAAACGTTGACATAATAAATTGATTTATTTGAAGTTATCGTACCCATGAGTTATCATCACTTCTCACATAATGATGCAGACATGCATCTCCCTGTACAACATCATTTCCCTGCATACAAGCATTTCCCTGTATATATCAAAAATAGAAAAGTTCTTATGCTAGGGGGTTCCCAAGCCTAAATTAGTCTCCTATAAAAGCAAACAAAAGAGGTTTAAGCCTTTTTCTAAAAGAGTTTAGTAGTGGAGTCAAGTATGAAGCAAGATAGGTTGGAGTAAGAGAATGGAGAGTGGAAGCTCAAAGGATGCCACGTAAAAGGTACCTAGAGTTTCAAGATGGACTCAGAATTACTTAGAGCCGTATGGATCCAATCTTTGAGATAAGATATGCAAAGTAGGTGTTTATTTCTTACACGGAGGATCTCGAAGAATTGGATTTTATAGATGAAGGTGGATGACCGTTATCTTTGAGAACATGCACTATTGCCAGAAAGCAGAGGTTATGGGGATGTGCTTTGATGGTTAGAGAATAACGACTTCATACATTCTGGAGTTTGTTGAGATTACGGATCTCATTGAATGAAGAAGAAAGTGAAGCAGCGAAATAGCTGATTGCTTGTCATCTAGTGGATAGAAGACTTTGGAATTCTTTCAGCATGGTTATAAAAAATCAGGTTGCCTTCTATCGTAGACACATGTTGGGCTTCTATAGGATCACAAACCCCACGATGGATGGCCCATCTTAGGGTGTATCAAGAAGCAAATGGATTTCCTCTATAAGAAAATGAAACCGCTGTCATGCTTAAGAAATAATCATAAAAAATATATCGAATTTAAGTATAAGTTTTTTATGTAGCTACATCGCTTGTGCAGTAAACCAATACAAAACGAACTAGTCATTGTTCATTATTTAGGCGCGCGCGTTTCTTAGGGTGTACTACCAATCTAAATTAAACATCATTGATGTCTACGTTATTGCATTAATAGCATAAGGTGCAATGTCTTTGCACATCAATCTCAACAGGCGCTCTTTCCTATGTAACAAGGTAGAATGTCAATTTTCATAAATTATTTGCATAAAGTCTCTAACATATGTGAGCAAAGATCTCCAAATTGCTACAACTTAACCAGTTCAGTCATTGGCTTGTGGTTTTTATTTACCATTTGTGTGGTCCCCTGATGCACCTAATGTTCAGCAAATTGCGTGGTGTTCAAGCATCCATCACCTGTCCTATAAATCAATCACTCGAGCTTGATGATATATATACAAGCGAATGGATGGTTCACAGGAGCAATGCAAATAGGTAAATTGAAAATTGCATGGAAGCATCTTGATGAGGGATACCAGACCTACATGCACCCCACGAATACATATGTAAGCATCCTCCAAATTTCTACGTACGTACCATCTGTCCAGATGTAGGTGGCACCAGCAGCTACCCATCCCCGCTTCTTTTTCTTACATTTTTTTTTTTTTTTTCTTTTCTAACGTAAAAAGTCAAAGGAAACAAATGATATTATCAGTTTTGCACCTGGCCTACTTCTTGATGAGCAATCCAAGTCTTACCAATAATACCAAAAAAAAAAGAAAAAGGAAAAATCCAAGAGTATGCCCATGGCATCATTTCAAGTTCTTCGATTATTACTTTGTATCACCTAACATTCCTATTCTTGCTAAACATGAGGCCTGTTGGCAACTCCGAGTCACCCATTAGAAGATAGTTCTCAAGCTAGCTGCACTTTCCTAATATCATGTATCATTCTCATGGTCATCAAGTGATTCCTCCTTGTTGTCAATTTCTTTGCTCTTTTTTGCCTCTGAACCTCAAAGTAAAATGTTTGTACCAAAAAAAAAAAAACTCAAAGTAAATTTTCTGAATTTCCTCAAAATTTCATGTTACCCTCGTGCGTCATACACCAAGTGATAACCATGTAACCCTAAGTAATAATAAATATCTCCATATATAGTGCATGTAGCCCTGCATGTTAGAGGCATGGGAATTATATATGACGTACGTGAGAACAAACGAAGCTCTTTGCTATTGCACCCGATTGCCAAAAGGTTGGGTCGGATTCAACCAGTAGAGAGGATGGGGTGAGACCACTGCCTCTATCTTCCCCTTCTTCCTCGTTCGAGAATCCTTCCGAGAAGTCAAGAGGATCAAAAAGTCTTTTCCTTTTTCTTAAAGGATTATTAAATGCTTGTCCCCCAATCATAGCCTCTTGCGTGCGGGCAGGCACTCCCCTTGAGAGGAGTCATCATACATTTCACGAGCCACTTGCACTTTTGGCTTCGTTGAACCACGGGATGAGCTTCTTCTCTCTGTAATGACATGGAAGACAGCATGAGGGCTTGCGTTTCCATCATAAAATAAAACTAACGTCACGCATGTATCGCTATCAAAAGAGCCAGACCTAACTTGGCCACATATAATCTTTGATATGATGCGAATTTGTTTCATCCGTGCTTCTCTAATGGGCATATATCCGTAGTGGAAGTATTAGCTACCTTTGCACCAATTAGCAGAAGCATTTCCTCATGGTCGGTATTTTAATATCCATGACACCACAATTGGTGCATACAAAACTAAAGCTATAATTGTTCTGCTCTTTTTATAACATTATCTAACAGCTATAGTTTAATTGAATAATTAACTAATAACTTCTGAGATTAATGATTTCAGCAAAGTATTTCTTTAGCTACATGTCTCTGTCAAATTTGATTGTGCGTTCTTAGGTAAAAGATATAATTTCGCTGGTACTAAACTCATGAAGACCACAATTTCCATAAATCCCAGCCAAGAAACACATAGACGAGAAAGATTTTATATTTTGAAAACTTTTTTTATCAATGATCAGCTAAAAGCATCTCAAGTTTGCGCAATAGCTTAGGTATATAGTACTTTATGGAGTCATACCGATAACTAGGGTTAATTGCAAGTGGGTTGGGTAAAAACCTTGATCCAACTGACACCTGACCCAACCCACTCACAAACAGGAGCCTTTGCTTTTCTTTGATGCAGTCGTCGACAAGGTCCTTTTCCAAGTTAATTATGTTGTTCTGAGTGTGTCATAAGTTTTGGCTCATATATGAAGCGGTCAGTTTCGATATATTTCTTTTGAAGTGGGCAAGGCCTATCAAATCTGTTAGGTTTGGTGCTTGAAAGAACCATGATGGTTCCCTCTATAGTACTGCTCAAGTTCAAACTAAAAGTTCATGAAAGCATAGTTTTCCTAATCATATTTCTTGAGAACATTGTAACAAAGAGGATCAGAAAGCAGCCCATGTGCATTGATGGAAGCAATTAAACCATGCCCCAGAAGTCATGCTGGAGATGATATCATCCTGCATGCCTAGACTTCATAACACTTCTTAAAATGTCCATATAAATTATGTGTGGCCAGCAAACCCAGTGCATCCCCCACCAGATATGTTCCTCATGCCCATGGGTGTCCGCTAAACTACATGCTTTTCATTAACATCACAAACTTCTCGCAATAATATTTTTTGAGGGGGAAGAAAAATACTCCTTTAGGCTTAATCTCCTAAGAGAGATCCAATTCAACGTCCTCGAGCCTTCCACCGTCTCATGGCGTCATGCATCCATGTCGTATCTTATTTTTTATGCACGAACAAACAGAAGCCACTCCTTTAGGCTCTCTTGCCAAGCCATGAAAGGGCGCATATATTTTACTCCGCTATTGTATGTACGTGGAAACTCGAGACCAGCCTCCTTTTCCTCCGGTTCGGTTGACTTGTTAAAATATGCTTCCTTAGTTCAATAATATTATATAAGCCTTGTTGGAGGTTAAGGATCTAACAAGCTACATGGAGGTGCAATTGTTAAAGTTAAGCCAATCATACTTTAACAAATAAAAGCATCAATCGACGAGTACTTCAAAACATTTCAACGTCCAAATAAATAAATGAATAAATAAAGGGATTGCAACATCTAACACAATGTGACGTGTTTTGGGGTTCCCAAGCTTCCCAACTGTTTCAGAGGGGTCATTTGACCCGTCTCCTTTGATGGACAAAATATGTGCACAGTATCAACAGGTTGAACTTTTTAGTGTTTTATTTAACCAACATAAGTTTGGATCTTGTCTGATGGAAATTTATGTAAGTTAGGTGCATCCAAGGTACTGAAAGGATGCCAATTGTTGTGTACATGAATCATCTGCATTCTAGAAGCTTTTATGATATGTGGCTCAATCTCTCTCTCTCTCTCTCTCTCTCTCTCTCTCTCTCTCTCTCTCTCTCTCTCTCTCTCTCTCTCTCTCTCTCCACACTTTGTAATTGCTTGTATTTAGTGTTGGAGGTTACAATTGCTTTAGGTCAACCAAGAATCTAATTGAAATAGAGGGCTCTAAACTTGTAGAACAGTAGTGTAATGGTTTAATACCGTTCTTTCTTGCATTTATGTTATCAAACAAGGTGTTTCAAAATTCTGCTCTTATATTGGTGTGACATCATATATAGTGTTTCTTCAAATCTTGAATGCATAATTTATTGTCAAGATATTTGTTGGGAATAAATCCTGCTCCTGTTGAAGTTCAGTTCGATGCTCAGCCTAATGCAACCGATAGCCACGAAAGAGCTTCAGCGGATGGATCTTAGCCAAACTCCTTCAGCCAGCCGAACTTTTTAGTGGTTGAGGTCCTTCGTACTTCCAGCGGTCGGACCTTAGCCAAACTCCTTCATCCGACCGAACTCCTCAGTGGCCGAGCTTCAGTCGGACTCCTGTGAGAGCCGAACTTCCTCCGCGCTCTTTCAGCCAGACGCCTATGAGAGCCGAACTCCCTCTAAGCTTCTCCTTCAATCAGATTTTTTCAGAAGCCGGACTCCTCCCAGACATCCCCTTCGATCGATCGGATTTCTCAGCGGTCGAGCTCCTTCTAAACTTTCCAGCGATCGAGCCTTAGCCGCACTCCTCCAGCCAGATGCTTACGAGAGCCAAACTCCTTCCGAGCTTTCTCTTCAGGAGTTCGAACTCCTTTGAAATCAATATATGCCAAAGTCCACCAACCAACGTCTGCTTTCTCAAAGCTACAGCCATTAAATCTCGACGAACGATCGCCATCAGTCTGCTGCAGGCGACAATGATCTGCTAGCAGGTGGTGATGGTTGTCACCATCAATCTGTGGCAGGCAGTGCTGCAGACGATGCCTTCCTCCATGATTGACCCCGTCAGACCTCGAGCGGCTTGCTATCAGGCAGCTGCAGCTGTCACCATCAAACTTCGCCTATAAAAAGGGATCCTTCAGATATGCTAACTCTAAGCTCTAAGCTCTCCTCTTTTTCTCTAAACTCCATCGAACTCATTTCAGAGTACTCCATATCTGTTGGCCAGAAGAGCTGACTTGATCGTTGGAGGGTCCTGCCGAAGCCACCCCCCACCAGCTCCGGACGAAATTTTATTTTGTAGGTTTCCGACAGCGACCTCGTCCACCTTCACTCCAGCTGAATCCAATGATAATCAGATTCTGCACCAACAGATTTGATGCTAGAAGAAGGACCCTCTGTTCTTGAGGCTCCCTTGTTCTTAAAGGAGTGCTCGACGATGATCTCTCTCTCTCCAGAGATCTCCCTCCTTCCTCTTCAGAGTTTTTTTTCAAGAGAAAATGCCTTCCGAAAGAGCTTCGACCCGATGATCGATGGCCTCCATGGCCCGATCCCATCCAGATCCATCTGCTCCTGCTTCAGCCCCGGCAACTTAGGTTCCACCTGTAGCTGCGATAGATGTGGAGCAGTTCAACTCGCTTGTCCAGCAGATTCGTGGCCTCACGGAGGTAATGCAGGTCATGTAGCAGCCTTCGATGGTGACTCCACTAGAAAATCCATCATCAGAATGTCGAAAATTAGCCGCAAGAAAGAGTACTCGAGCCGACATACCCGTCGCCCCTAGGAAGGAGAAATAGAGAGTCGAGGATCTATGTTCGGATCAGGGTTCTCCTCTGGAGGAGACCTTTTCCATTTATAGTCGGAAGCCCCTCAAGATCTGCAACCAAGATAATGCCCTCGATCACAGACTGTGGGAGATGGATCGGTGGATTGAAGAGCTCGACCATGTCATCCTAGCTCATCATGCTAACATCCACATCGATCCTCCTTTCTCCCTCCGAATTATGCAAGAGTCCATCTCGTCGAACTTCGAGCTCCCTCAATTCGAAAGCTACGATGAAACTTCTAATCTAGTTGATCATCTAAAGGCCTTCCAGACTATGATGCTACTCCACGGTGCTTCAGACGCCATACAGTGCCAAGCCTTCCCATCTACCTTAAAGTGAGCAGCGAGAAATTGGTACTCGGTATTGAAGTCGAGTACGATCTTCTCTTTTGATCAGATCAGCCGTCAGTTCATGGCTCACTTCATCAGCAGCCGACGTCCGCGCCGAAGTTCGGATTTTCTGATGAATGTCAAGCAAAAGCAGGGAAAATCCATCCGAACTTATGTCATCCAATTTAACGCCGCGGCATTGGAGGTTCGAGACCTGGACCAGTCCATTGTGATGGCCGCGCTCAAGGACGACCTTCAGAAGAATGACTTGCTATTCTCCTTGGAGAAGAAGTATCTCAGGGACTTCGCCGATCTACTGGCTCGGGCCGAAGGTTATGCCTGGGCTGAAGAGGCCTTCAGGGCCAAGGACGATGAAGAAAAGTTGAGTGAAGCTCGACCGCATTCTCAGACTCCTTCTGGGCGCAGACGAGTCCAAACTTTCCCTCGGATCCGGGAGCGTGAAAGTCCCGACGGAAGAGCGCGAAGAAGTCCTTCCCTCAGGAGCTAGAACCACCAATGAGGGAGGAACGACAAGGAGATCAACCGTCTCCCAGCGTCAAAGCCAAGAGAAGCTTGCTTCAAATTGAGAAGGCGAACATGAGATAGAGGACTTACCGCCCAAGGAAATTTGGAGGAACAACGTCCCTACGATCCTGAAGCATAGAAAATTCGAGGGTGTGCTGCCAGTAACTTTCCTTCAGTAAAATTCTTTCATTTCAACAATATTATTTTTGGGTGCAAAAACTATATGATAATAGGAAAGAAGCAGTCAATAGTGGTCGTGTTAGGAACAGGAGTAGAATCTCGTCCTAACACAAGCAGGTCAAAGACCTACAACCTCGACCGTAGGAGATAAGATCTCCTTCGAGGGTCTGAGCCAACCTCGACTATAGGAGATAAGATCTCCCCTGAACGTCCGCATCAACCTCGGCCGCAGGAGATAAGATCTCTCCAGAATGCTTGCATCAACCTCAACCATAGGAGATAAGATCTCCCTCGAGGGTCCAGGCCAACCTCGGCTGTAGGAGATAAGATCTCCTCCGAGCGTCCATATCAACCTCGGCCGTAGGAGATAAGATCTTCTCCGAGCGCCCGCATCAACCTCGACCATAGGAGATAAGATCTCCCCTTGAGGGTTCGGGCCAACATTGACTGCAGGAGATAAGATCTCCCCCGAGCGTCCGCATCAACTCGTCTGTAGGAGATAAGATCTCCCCCAAGGGCCCGCATCAACCACGACTGCAGGAGATAAGATCTCCCCGAGTGCCCGCAGCAACCTCGACTGCAGGAGATAAGATCTCCCCGAGGGTCCGGGCCAACCTCGACTGTAGGAGATAAGATCTTCCCAGAGCACCCATATCAACATCGACTGTAGGAGATAAGATCTCTTCCGAGGATTCGGACCGACCTCGACTACAGGAGATAAGATCTCCTCCGAGCACCCACAACAACCTCGATTGCAGGAGATAAGATCTCCTCCGAGGGTCTGGGCTGACCTCGGCTGCAGAAGATATCTTCTCCGAGGCAACCTCGGTTGCAGAAGATAAAATCTCCTCCGAGCGTCTGCATCAACCTCGACTGTAGGAGATAAGATCTCCTCCGAGCAGCAACCTCGGCTGCAGGAGATAAGATCTCCCCCGAGGGTCTGAACCGACCTCGGCTGTAGAAGATAAGATCTCCTCCAAGCGTCCGCATTAACTTCGACTGCAGGAGATAAGATCTCCCCCGAGCATCCGGGCCAACCTCCGACTGCAGGAGATAAGATCTCCCCCGAGAGGTCCGGGCCAACCTCGATCGTAAGAGATAAGATCTCCCCTCGAGCGCCCGCATCAACCTCGGCCGTAGGAGATAAGATCTCCCCCCGAGAGTTCGGGCCAACTTTGGCTGTAAGAGATAAGATCTCCCCCGAGCATCCGTAGCAACCTCGGCTGCAGGAGATAAGATCTCCTATGAGGGTCCGGGCCAACCTCGACTGCAGGAGCTAAGATCTCCCTCGAGCACCTGCATCAACCTTAGCTGCAGGAGATAAGATCTCTCTCGAGGCAACCTTGGCTAGAGATAAAATCTCTTCTGAGTGCCTGCGACAACCTCGATCAATGATAAGATCTCTCCTGAGCGACCGTGACAACCTCAGCTAGAGATAAGATCTCCTCCGAGTGCCCGCAACAATCTCGACTGTAGGAGATAAAATCTTTTCTGAGAGTCTAGGCCAACCTCGGCTGGAGATAAGATCTTCCTTAAGTGTCCGAGCTGACCTCAGTTGCAGGAGATAAGATCTCCTTTGAGGCAACCTCAATTGCAGGAGATAAAGATCTCCTCCAAGCACCCACAATCAGTCTCGACTGCAGGAGATAAGATCTCCGTAGAGGGTCCGGGCCAACCTCGATCGTAGGAGATAAGATCTCTTCCGAGTGTCCGCATCAACCTCGGTTGTAGGAGATAAGATCTCCTCCGAGGATCCGGGCCAACCTCGACTGTAGGAGATAAGATCTTTCTTGAGAGCCCACAGCAACCTCGGTTGTAGGAGATAAGATCTCCTCTGAGGGTCCGGGCTAACTTCGACTGTAGAAGATAAGATCTTCCCCGAGTGTCCGCATCAACCTCGGCTGTAGGAGATAAGATCTCCTCCGAGGATCCGTATCAACCTCGACTGTAGGAGATAAGATCTCCTCCGAGCGTTCACAGCAATCTTGGCTGTAGGAGATAGGATCTCCCCCGAGGGTCCGGGCCAACCTCGGCTGCAGGAGATAAGATCTTTTCTGAGCGCCCGCATCAACCTCGACCACAAGAGATAAGATCTCCCCCAAGGGTCTGGGTCGACCTCGACTGTAGAAGATAAGATCTCCTCCGAGCACCTGCATCAACCTCGACCGTAGGAGATAAGATCTCCCCCGAGGGTCTGGGCCAACCTCGGTCGTGGAGGTAAGATCTCCCCCAAGCGTCCGCATTAACCTCGACCGTAAGAGATAAGATCTCTCCCGAGGGTCCGGGCCAACCTCGACCACAAAAGATAAGATCTCCCCCCAGCACCCACAGCAACCTCGACTGTAGGAGATAAGATATCCCCCGAGGATCCGAGCCAACCTCGGCTGTAGGAGATAAGATCTTCCTCGAGCGTCTGTATCAACCTCGGCTGTAAGAGATAAGACCTCCCCCGAGCGCCCGCATCAACCTCGATTGCAAGAGGTAAGATCTCCCCCGAGTGTCTGGGCCAACCTCGGCTGCAAGAGATAAGATCTCCTCCGAGCGCTCGCAGCAACCTTGGCCGCAGAAGATAAGATCTCCCTCGAGCATCCGGGCCAACCTCGGTTGTAGGAGATAAGATCTTCCCTGAGCACCCGCAACAACCTCGGTTGGAGATAAGATCTCCCCCGAGGGTCCAGGCCGATCTCGACTGCAGGAGATAAGATCTGCCCCAAGGCAACCTCGGCCAAAGATGAGATCTCTCTTCCGAGCGATCATGAAAACCTCGACTAGAGATAAGATCTCTTTCGAGCGCCCGAGTCAACCTCGGCTAGAGATAAGATCTCTTTCGAGCGCCCGTGACAACCTCGACTAGAGATAAGATCTCTCCCGAGCGATCCGAGCCAACCTCGGCTAGAGATAAGATCTCTTTCCGAGCGACCGTGACAACCTCGGCCAAAGATAAGATCTCTTTCGAGCTCCCGAGTTAACTTCGATCAGAGATAAGATCTCTCCCGAACGATCGAGCCAACCTCGGCTGTAGGAGATAAGATCTCCCCCGAGCATCCGCATCAACCTCAGCTGCAGGAGAGATCTCCTCTGAGTCAGCCTCGACTATTGGAGACAATATCGCCCCCGAGGAGCTCAACCTCCGACCTCGACCGTAGGAGATGAGATCTACTTCAACCTCGACTGGAGATGAGATCTCCCTCGGGCTTCAACTTCAACATCAACTTTGGCTGGAGATGAGATCTTCCCCGAGCTTCAACTTGAACCAGCACGGAGCCCAGAAGAGGACTTCGGCAGTCATCTTTTTTGCACTCCCTTCCTTCGTGTTTCGAACTCTAGAGTGGGGGGGACTATTGTTGGGGATAAACTCCGCTCCTGCCGAAGTCTAGTTCGATGCTCAGTCTAATGCAACCGATAGCCACGAAAGAGCTTCAGCAGATGGGTCTTAGTCGAACTCCTTCAACCGACAAAACTTTTCAGCGATCGAGCTCCTTCGTACTCCCAGCGATTGGGTCTTAGTCGAACTCCTTCATCCGACCAAACTCCTCAGTGGCTGAGCTTCAGTCGAACTCTTGCGAGAGCCGAACTCCCTCCGCGCTCTTCCAGCTAGACGCCTGTGGGAGCTGAACTCCCTCCAAGCTTTTCCTTCAGTCGGACTTCTTCAGAAGCTGGACTCCTCGCAGACATTTCTTTCGGCCGATCGGACTCTTTAACGGCCGAGCTCTTTCCGAACTTCCCAGCGATCGAGCCTTAGCCGCACTCCTCCAGCCAAACGCCTACGGGAGCTGAACTCCTTCCGAGCTTCCCCTTCAAGAGTCCGAACTCCTTTGAAATCGATATATGCCGAAGTCCATCAACCAACGCCCGCTTTCTCAGAGCTACGACCATTAAATCTTGACGAATGATCGCCATCAATCTGCTGCAGATGATAACGACCCGCTACCAGGCGGCGATGGCTGTCACCATCAATCTGTGGCAGGCAGCACTGCAGATGGTGCCTTCCTCCGTGACTGACCCCATTAGACCTCGAGCGGCATGCTATTAGGCAGCTGCAGCTGTCACCATCAAGCTCCGCCTATAAAAAGAGACCCTTCAGATACGCTAACTCTAAGCTCTAAGCTTTCCTCTTCTTTTCTAAACTCCGCCGAACTCATTCCAGAGCACTCCATATCTATCGGCTAGAAGAGCTGATTTGATCGTCGGAGGGTCTTGTCGGAGCCACTCCCCACCGGCGACCTCGTCCACCTCCACTCCAGCTGGATCCGGCGACAATCAGATTCTGCACCAACAACATTAAAAGAAGAAAAGTTTTAATTGAATATATTTTATTTTGGAATAAGATGGAGTATTTTGTAGAGGGAAACGGCTTCAATTTTATTTTTTGTAAAAAAAAAAGCTATTTTATTTTTGAAAATGGCTTTTCTGAACCAAATCCGAGTGCTTCAATCCTATGCCATTGTTGTTGAATTAAAAATCCTTGCTCCCAACTTCGTGGGAATGACATGCACGGTAATCAGCATCATAGCATTTTGTCCAATATGTTGCTAGCGTGTAAAGGAAACAATGTAGCCTTCTTGTTTATTAAAAAGCTCTTTTCTTCTTAACTGATAGAGTTGGTAGATCTGTTGTGTTGATGCAAAATCCTTGATTTCAACCCTATCCTTGCTCTAATTATTATTGGAACTTCCACTATAATGCTTAATTTTAAAGTTAATCATAAACAAGAGATCCTGTCTTCTATAAAATGCGCATCAAGGCTTAGGTTAAATCCTTTAAATTTGCAAGAGGTTTTGGGTTTAAAATGATCTTGGTGGACATAGCAGGCAGAAATATAAAAGATATGAGGGCTTGATTAATTACACTTGAATGCAACATTTTGGGTGCTGAAAACTTCATGCCTATTCGATGGCACCATGATTCCTTGGAAGACAATCTCATGTACAAACCCTTAATTCAGCTGCTCTGACACGGTTTAAAATAAAAAATAAAAGTAAAATAAAACTTGGATATGTGCTGATTAAAGGTGCATATGGCTTGTTTCATCACTGCAGGCCATTAACAAACAGAAAAGAAAAAGAAAAACGTAAATCTTGACTGGCTTGACTTGGAGCCTTATTAAGCGTCTGGCAAACAAGCTCAGATTCTAGTGGTTTTGACTGTCAAAAAGTATTTCTAGGAAGAGAATTCCATCATTAGAAACTATGAATCCGCTAGTCATCTTTGAGCAGTCTTCTTAGCATCTTTATCTCGGACAAATTTGTGAAACCTTTTTCCACACAAGAACCTGTTAATGTTCTACCACCATTCACTTATTGACTCCGATACCAGGATATAGGTAAAACTTTTATAAGGTCATCCACCATCTTCATGTTCAAAATCTTTAAAGATTCAAAAGCAATCTATCTCAAAGATTACAAAAGAAAAAATCTGTTACAAAAGAGAGATAGTATGTGTTATAGAGTCATAATGCCTTGACCATTGTCCTTAGGACTCATCCTCAAAAATTTTATTGGCTGTAAGACCAATGACAAGTATCACCGAGACTGCCATAGTAAGCCAGGAAAAAGCAATTTCATCGGTCTTCATCCGATCCTTAGCTCGGATCAAAGCCGACTTCTGGATCAGAAGGTTTCCGACAACAAGGATAATATCTTATGACCAACGCTGATGCGGATACATCCAGAGCAACATCTCGGGTGAACCAATCTTGGTCCACCAGTCTATTCAACCACATGGATAATTAGTTGGAATCTCCTAATAAACTCTCGGAATGTTGGCACAACTCACAACAATCATTCATGAATGACAATCTGGATTCCCTATCCTAATAGCCTATCAGGTTCAGGCATAATAACCTATGGCACTCCTCTATATAAAGAGATAATAAGGGGACTCTCGAGGTAAGCGAGATGGAGGTGAACTAAACTAAGCTCAACTACGCTAAGCCAAGCTCCCTTTTTCTCTCTTACTATGCTCAAGCTCTAGTTGATTTAAGCATCGGAGGATCCTCTACCAGAGAATCCCTAGTATGCATGAACTTTTTTTGCAGGTTCCTTTCAATACAGTAGTTCCTGGATCATCATTTGTCCTCAGCCACATCAACGACTGCCAAAGCCTTGATGCAACAGTTTGATGCTAGAAGAAGGGTCTAGCAACCTAATGAAGAGAGAGAAAATACCTTGATACAACTACTCTGCCGCTTCCTACTGATAGTCTTCCTAACAAAGCCAAGACGGAGTCACCCAAATGTCCGCTCCAAATGGGCCTGCACACTCTACGAAGCCTTCCATGATGGCAAATCCATCGCAATTCGGTGACCTGGTCCGTCAAGTCCAAGCACTAACTGATGCCGTCTAGCATTTGCAATAAACTACAGAATAGCAATAACCTTTGCAACCTGCTCTCCAACCTGTGCCTTTCCAGTATAGTTATCAAAATCGTTCTCTGATTCTAGATCATGCTCCTCGAAGCACACACCAGTTAGGCCCCATTGACCGACGATCACCTTCTCACCGAGGCTCCCACCATGAGGCCCGATGTCAACGCTCTCCGACCTCCTCTAGTGAAGATTCAACTCCGACTTATCCTTCGCATTGTCGAGAAGAGGATCTTGAGCGAAAGATCTGGGAGATCAAGCACTGCCTGCCTGAGATCCAAGTGGGTGACAGAGCAAATGACAAGGCCCTTAGTTTCAATTCTCGACTACCTTTTTTCTACACCGTCCTCCATGAACCGATCCTAAGCTAGTTCAAGATGCCGTTGGTAGACCCATATGATGGCTCTACCAACCCATTGGATCACTTGGAGGGTTGCAAGACCCTTATGATGCTCCATGGTACCTTATATGCCCTCCTTTGCCTTACCTTCCCTACGATCTTGAAGAAGGCAACAAGAGTTTGGTACTCCGGTCTCCAACTGGGGTCGATCTACTCCTTTGAGCAACTTAAACATCATTTCATTGCTCACTTTGAAAACAGCTGAGTCAATTGAGGAACTCGAACAGCCTCTTCTCCATCTACCAAAGGGAGGTTGAATATCTGCATGAGTATATGGCGCATTTTAATGCAGCCAAGTTAGAAGTACGAAATCTGGATGAAGTTGTCGCTATGTTGGCTTTGAAACGAGGTCTCCAAAATGAGCACTTCATCTATTTTCTTAACAAGATATATCCAAAGGACTATGCTGACCTCTTGGCCCGAGCCCACAAATACATGCAGGCTAAGAAAGGTTGGATTGTATGTTGGTAAGAGGAAGGTTGGGCTCCTAACAAGAAATGTGCACGAGAGGATGCACACTCGAATTGAGCAGATGGAGAATCTATCCACCACTTGAAGAACCCCAGTCGAGGAATCAACCTCGCCACTACAACAATTATGCTCAACTGACCACCCCCCGATCTCGGATCCTTATGAAGATCGAGGAATAAAGTTACCTCCATCGATAAAGTCTTTGGCAACTCGAAGGGACAAGTGAAAATATTACCACTTCTATTATGACCACAGTCATGATATTGAGGAGTACATTCAGTTGAAGGATGTGATTAAAAATCTCATCTGATGAGGCTATCTCAACAAATATATTCGAAAGTGAAAAGATCAAGCACCCAAAAAGCCATTTCGATATCAGTCCAATGAGGAGAATAATGACAACCGATCCATGGCTAGGGTCATTAATATGATCTCCAACTTTGCAGATGATAGAAGATCGAGCAGAGGAAGTAAAAAGATAGCACTAGCAAGTTGCATGTTCATTGATTATATTAATAAAAACACCCCTCCTTTCAATTTTGGAGTAGGCCTCTAATTAAAGTAATTAAACCATGCATTGACTGATTCTCAGGGGACAACCCTTTATGGACCTCGTATGACCATCTAGCACTCCTCGTTCACCAATGAGTTGAGTGGAGGTCGAGGACAACAATGAAGAGCTAACCTTTCGGGGACTCCATACGGCTATTTTGGCGCTCCTCATCCATGGATGAGTCAAGCAAAGACCAAGAATGACGATAATAGGGGCCAATCCTTTGAAGATCCTATATGTCCACTTGACGCTCCTCGTCCATAGATGAGTCGAGTGGAGGCCGCAGCCGACAATAGCAGGGTCTAACTCTATGGGGATCCTGCTTGGCCATCAATGATAATGACGATCATGAGATATTCAGACAACAAACAAAACTCTGACAATTGGATCATTGAATTGATCCCTCAGAGATATTTTAGCCCCGACTGAGACCTCCAAAATGTTGTTTGGCATGGTGCTGAGCATAAGAAGTTATGTTAACCCAAATCCAGACCTCTACAAGCTAAATACCTTGAAAACAATCCGAACACAGGAGCTATCCTGACCCAAGTTAGGACCTCCATAAGTTAAATATCTCGAAAACCATCCGAGGATAAAATATGAGGTTATACTCGAACTGAAGCAATAATTAAGCCACGACTCACAAAATAACTTATCAAATCAGTGGCAGATTTCGTAAAGCAATGCTACGATTCACCTGAAGATAGGAAAACTTGCATTCGTCAACTCAGACATGTCCTAAGGATTTTCTCTAAGGACTACTACTTTCTTCATCTGAAGAGATCACTTTGAACTCAAAAGTGGGGGGCAAGTGTTATAGAGTCATAATGCCTTAGCTATTGTCCTTGAGACCCATCCTTGAAAATCCTATTGGGGTCGACTAAAACATCGAAGTGAACCCCAATGACAAGTGTCATCGAGATAGCCATGGAGAACTAGGATGAAGCAATTTCATCAGTCATCATCCAAGCCTTAGCTCAAATCAAAGCCAACCTCCAGATCGAAAGTTTTCTAATGATAGGGATAATATCCTATGACCAATGATACTGATATGAGTACATCCAAGGCAACACCTTGACTATGATCCGATCTCAATCTACCGGCCCATTCAGTCACATGGACATGCAATTAGTCAAAATCTCCTAACAAACTCTCAAAATGGAGTACAACTCACAACAACTGCCTCTGACTAACAACCTAGATTTTCAATTCTAGCAGCCTACCGTATTTAGGCATAAGAACCTACGGCATCTCTCTATATAAAGAGATAACAAGAAGATCCTCGTGGTAAGCAGAGTAAAGCTGAACTAGACTAAGCTCAACTATGCTAAGCCAAGCTCTGCCCCCCTCTCGCTTTTATTGTGCTCAAACTTTAGCTAACTTAAGCATCGAAGATTTCCACTAAAGAATCCCGACGTGCGTAGACTTCTTTTACAGGTTTCTTTCAGTGCACCAGTTTCTGGATCGTCATTTGCCTTCAGCCACATCAGCAACCATCAAAGTCTTGATGCAACAGTATGAACTTAATGATAGGACTAATATCACAAATAGTAAATCATTATTGTATTGCACCTAGAAGGATCGCAAGGAAGAAAATTGTATAATTGTGTGGGTTGTGGGTGCCCCCAAAATTTGACTCGACTTAGGTGTGCTTTGAGATCGGTACTTGGTGGCTAGGTTATAGATTGGATCTGATCAGTTGGAACCATACATCGAGCAACATATCAGTCGAGCAAGTACTAATTTCAAAGTATATCTAAGTCAAATCGGACTTTAGTGATGTTGCTCTTGATCTTCCTATCTGAGGTCAGTCGTCGAGATGGATGTGGCCAAGATGAGATTGTTGTTGGAGCTTTATCTAAACTCCTACAAAAAAATCCTCACTGGGGCATTCTCTAGTGAAGACCCTCTAAAGCTCAAGTTAGGAGATGGAGAACAATGAAAGGAGAGAGTGTGGAGTCAAATGCCTATCTTGAGGGTCCCGGAGCTCTTTTATTTATAAGAGAATAATTAGAGTCATATCCATCTTAGAGTCTAATGACATTCCAAATTTATCACACAAATTGATTCGAATAAAATATTTTTCTTTTTTGGAAGACTCAATCATGGAGGATTTCCTCTTTATCAAGACTTTTTCAATTTAAAAGAGAGACAAATTCGATAGGAAGGAGGATAGCTTATTAATGAATGAGCTATTATAGATTGTCCATGGCCAAAGTTCATTGATCTACAGAGCTAGCATTCAAACTTAAGTTCTCTGAGATTGATTGGCCCGATATGATCTATAGTAGGTCATCCGGAGATGAGGTGAACCAAGGTTGATTTGAGTAGGAGTCATCATCATTTTAGTAGTTCGTATCAGGTGACCTTCACATCTTCCATAGCTCAGCTGGATACGATACCGTAGCAGCCAAGGATGAGGTATAGACAACCCACAACAAATGCCTCCCACTCTCGAAGCCAACTTTCGATAGGTCGGCCAAAGAAATAATCAATCCGAGGTTGAGGCTGATTTTATTAAGCTATTCTTTGTTGACATGCATCAAAGATCGACGTCCTGAGGTGACTTGTGGTGAACCAATTATTTTCAAATCTGACCATCGATCCATAGGATCTACGAGAACATTGTTTAGACCAATCAATGACTGCCATTTATTAAACATCGGATGAGGACAGTGAATTGACAATAAATCAGAGTCGTTTAGATTTTCTATAAATCAGATTGCTATAACTTTTGTTTTTATTATTTCTGTTGTTATGGGGGAGAGCTCAGCTACTTCATTTTTGGTGAGGTTGCTCAATTCAAGCCTATCTATCATCGATCCTATCTTCATCCCCCGCTTGCTCAGCAGCATCACTCTATAGGTCAGTCTTGCATTATTTACTATGAGTGAGTTGAGTTTGTCCCCATCCATCTAGAGTTTGAGTGATCGTTTGAGAGGTGCAGACCAAGAGTTCGAGGTAGCTAGTTCTTTGAGTGGGTCTGAGGAAAACGAGATCCCACACTATGGTCCATTTAGGGTGAACTCCGTTCTCACCTCTGAGGACTTGGAGATCATTACGTTGAAGTACTAAATTCCAGCCGACTTTAGGTTGGAGGTTGCCAATCCTGGAGAATGGATAGCTCTTCATTATTAGGGTCAAGTAGGCCTTTATGAGAAATTCTTGAAGGCCAGTCTCAAGTTGCCCTTCCAATTCTTAGCCATAGAATTTTTTAACTTATGTAAGATAAGCCCCTATAGCATAGCACTGAACTCCTGATGATAGATCTTAGCCTTTTTTACCCATTGTCTTCTCCTTAGGGTCGAACCAACCTCCTGCCTCTTTCGGGCTTGCTTTACACTAAAGGAGCATTCTATAGAGATTAGATGGTGGTACACCTCTCCTTAGAAGGAACGTTGCCTCTTTCGAGGTGCTCCTTTTTCAGTGCATAATTGGAAGAAACACTTCTTTTTTATCTCGGTCGAGCAATCCTAGGGCTTTAACACATCATGGGGTCGACCTCATAGGTCAAGGTCAGAGCTCCAATGTTGTCAAATGTTGAGGAGGAGATATTAGTGTAGATCCTCGACCTTGTTCTCCCTCTATTGTCCAGGCTCCTAATCGAGGAGAATTTATTCAGGGTTGGGTTGAGTCTAGTTGACCCTAAAAGTAAGTAAATAATTTTTTGCATCTTGTTTAGCTTGGCTTCATTTCTTTTTCACTGACCTCATCTTTCACGCAATAATGAACCTAGAAGACCTTGAAGCTCTTAGTCGGGCCATGAAGAGAAAGAAGATAAGTGCCATAAAAAATAGCTGCCATAGGCTATAGCAGCGATTATTTAACCACTGCTATTGCAACCATCGTCGTAGCTCTATGATAGCGGTTGTTGCAGTAATTGTTTGAATTACTGTCATAGATAGCTTATTACAGTGGTTTATAAACCACTACAATAGATCGACCTATGGCAGCGGTTATATAACTATTGTCATAGGTTATCTATAGCAATAGTTACATAACCGCTACCATAGATAATCTATAGCAGCGATTTTTTAACTACTGCCATAGGTCTAATGCAGCGGTTGACATCGTTTACATCAAAAACCTATGACAGTGGTTGGCACGGATATGAAAGTGGTTATAAAATCACTGCCGTAGATCTTGAATAATTAAAAAAATTAAAATTTTTATTTTTTATATATTTTATCTGATAAATATGGATATATAACATAAAAAAATATAATAAAAATAAAAATTATTCTAAAATACTAAAATTTTATTATCGAATAAAATTTATTATAATATTTTTTTAAAAAATAAAATACATCAAAAGTCTCCTAAATCTACATCATCGTCATCATCACCTAGAGCCAAAGCCAGAGTCGGAGCTAGTGTTGGCGCTGGAGCCGAAGCTGGTGCTAGAGCTAGAGCTGGAGCTGGAGCTGGAATGTGGGCTAATATATCCTCGAAGCCCATGACTCCAAAACGTGCATTGAGCGTTGACATCATGTCTCTCATGATGCCCTCCAGATGAGATGCGCGCTCGTCAGTCCAATCTGCCTGCATCACAGCATGATCTGCCCGTACCAACACCTCCTCAAGCTCCTCCCAACTGACAACATCGAAAGTCTGTGAGAAGACGCTCGCCTCGAACCAATAGCTCGTCGGTATGTGCCTGGGCCTGCATCAGATCCTCCTAGAGTACTCAGGCCCCAAGACCTAAGATAGATGGTCATGGGGCCTAGAGGTATCCGGGCCCTCACTTGCGAGTGCATCTAATTGATCCTGTAATTATAAATTAAAATAAAATTTTATAAGCAATACTATAATACTAATCATATATACTAATATATTTAATACTTATAAAAATACATTGGATCGCGGTGTTCATCGATCCGCCTGTCTTGTCCATGTAGTTGGATCGAAAGATCTCGCTATAGCTGGACATCACTCCATCTCTCATCAGCTATAATAAAAAATAAATTTATCAAAAAATTGATAAAAAATATGAATTTAATTTGTCTAGTAAGATTTAGAATTAATTATCACTCTATGCATACGATTGGCCATAGACTTGCGGTCTAGAGTGTGCGTATACTCCTACGTTATACGGTTCTCCTGATTCTGACGGAAGGTAGTCTAATAAGTATTCAAATAAATAATAAATATTTAAATAAAATTTTAAGCATATTAAAAAATTTAAAAGTTAGAAATTTTACCTCAAACTCCTGGCTCCTCCAATGTCTAACCATCCTCTTCCACTGACTCGAAGGACAGTCCTGTATCTAAGGAACAAGCTCCTCCAGAGTGTCTCATCGATGCTCGAGCCATCCTCTATGGAGCTTGATCATGTAATTTCGGTATAACTTTTCGATCTTTCTCAGTCGAGCATCTCGAGCTCTCTTATGATCGGAGAAGTCGTACCTTCTCTACACAAAGTTATCAAAAATTAGTTACAAAATTATTCTAATAAAACATATATAGTGTAAACATATAAAATGCATAAATATAACAAAGATGCACGTACTTACCCATATCTCCTCTCATATCCGATCCCTAATAGTAGCATCCATCAAATGCCAGACTCTGGGCTCTATGAGAATGATGTCCGACCACCTCACAAGCACTCCAAAAAAGGAATGCATCTCTCGTGTGATCTCCCCTACCGACCTCCCCTCCACATTGTAATAGACCATCATCTAATACTGGCGATTCCATACGTATGCCATATGTATGGGACCATAAAATGTTCGACTGGATGATGCACCTATAATGTAAATATGTTATGCAAATATATAAGTATATAAATACTATATAAAAAATAAAGTTATGCTAATATAATCAAAATATACACTCAGATGCTTGCATAGTAGCATGTGTCACAGATATGGATGACGATAGAGGCTCAGCTACCGGTCGAGTAGATGCCATCGATGGAGTAGATGTCATCGGTAGAGGAGATGCTGATGGTGAAGGTTTCTGAGCAGTCGATGTTGAGATGGATAGAGTATGCTCCGACTGCTCCTCGAATGCTGAATTGCGCGTAACCCTCCGAGGCATAGGGATAAAAGCTAGATGATATTTTGGTGCCATCATGACCTACAATGTTAATGAACATTAATCAATATAACATGTTGAATAATAATATTAGTATAGCATCAATTAATAGTCTCTAATATATATACTAATCAATTGAAGGGTCTATCATTATGCAATGCAATAAATAAAAGCAACAAGATATAAACATCTAAAAAATGTTATGCAATAAATTCTATAATATGAATTACATTCATAAATAATTAAGGATGAGCAATAGTCGTAGATTCGATCTCTTGTGCGAACATTGGTGTTAATCTAAAAATCTGAAAGAAGAACAAAGTAGATGATGGTGGCACCTTAGGGCTTAAAGTTGAAATCTTAGAGAGACATATCAAATTCTATTCACTCAGAAGTTGAGCTGGCTCCGTGCCTGAGACACCTGACTCCGTGTCTGAGATATCTGGCTCGGGTCCTCCCCCAGCTGACTCGATCATGACCCGAGCCGGCTCGGCTATATATCCGAGCCGACTCGATTGTGTGCCATCCTCTCGATCACTCCCTCTCTCCCTCTCTCAATCTCTCAAGCCGGCGACGATGGCGAGGCCAAACCCCTCCCTTCCAGCTTTTTTATCTCTTGATCTTTCTCTCTTCCTCTCTCAATCTTCCTCATCGGTGAGACTAGATTCCATCCCTCCCTCTCTCACTCTCTCGATCTCCCTTGTCAGTAAGGCTGGACCCCATTCCTCCCAGTGATGTCGATGAGGCCGGACCCTCTCCCTCCCTCTCTCACTCTCTCGATCTCCTACTCTTCCTCTCTCGATCTTCCAATGATGGCAGCGAGGCCGGACCCCCTCCTTCCAATGATGGCGGTGAGGCCGGATCCCTTCCTTCCTCTCTTTCTCTCTCGATTTCCCTCGCCGATGACGACGATGAGGTCGGACCTCCTTCCTCCCTCCCACTCTCGATCTTTCTTACCGATGATCGACGAGCAACCAGCACTACCTCTCTTAATCTATCGATCTCCCTCTTAGTCTCTCCATTTCATAGTTTCGGATTCCAAAATCGGGTCCGATCTTTCGAGATCCATTAGGATCCGGGTCTGATACTTCAAGTATAGACTCGTCGGGTATTCGAATTCGGATCCAGTACCAATAATTAATATTGAGTCCAAATCTAAATATTCAAGTTTCGATCCAAATCCAATCCATTGACAGATCTAGTCCACAGCCGTCGACATAGCACAGCCCAAGGCTACCACCACGATACGACCCAAAAACTACAGCATGCAGATAATTATAATATTAATAATAAATATTTATAATATTTATTATAAATATTTTATAAATTATTATAAATATATATGATTAATAAATAATATTATAAAATTTAAAAAAATTATACCTACGGCTATAGAGAGCGGATCACATCGAAAGCTTCGAGGGTCATCAACGATGATGCTAGAGGAGGACGAGGACACTAGAGGTAACTTGTGAAACAAAAGTAAGATAGTGAGATAGAAAATAGAGAGAAAGAGAAAAGAGAGAGAGAGAGAGAGAGAGAGAGAGAGAGCAAGGGTGGCTGGGGATGGGGGGCCAGGGGGAGGGGCACAGTGATGAGGAGGCCTGGGAGGCACAGTGAATGGAAGGATCGACGATCGAGAGGGAGAATATGGAGGTGGGGGGCTGGGTGGGGGATGGCGAGGAGGGGCAGCCGGGCATGGGGGGGCTGGGGGCTAGCTGGGGGTTGGTAGGGTGGCGGGGAGGGGCGGCTAGGGATGGGGGGAAGGAGGGGCGGCCAGGGGGAGGGTGGGGGTGGCTGGAGGAGGCTGATCGAAGATGGAAGGCTGGAGCGTGGCAGGGTAGCGGGGAGGGGCGACCGGAGATGAGAGGAAGTAGGGGGCGGTCGGGGGGAGGGTGGGAGGTGGGGTGTCGGGTGGGAGGTGGCGGGGAGGGTCGGCCGAAGATGGGGGGCTGGGGGGTGGCAGGGAGGGGCGACCGAGGATAGGAGGGAAGGAGGGGCGACCGGAGATGGGGGGAAGGAGGGGCGGTCGGAGGGAGGGTGGGGGTGGCGGGGAGGGGCGGTCGGAGATGGGGGGCTGAGGGGTGGTAGGGTGGTGGGGAGGGCGGCTGGGGATGGGGGAAGGCGAGGCAGCCAGAGAGAGGGTGGGGGCTGGAGGGTCGGGTGGGCCATGGCGGGGAGGAGTGATCGAGGATGGGGAGAAAGGAGGGGCGGTCGGGGGGATGGTGGGGGTGGGGGGTCGGGTGGGGGTGGCAGGTGGCGGGAAGGGTGGCCGAGGATGGGAGTTCAGAAGGGGAGGGAGAAGGAGGGTGGTGCCAGCTAAGGGAGAAGGAGGGACGGCACCGATCGGGGGGAAGAAGCCTCACCAACGATGGAGAGGAGGGAGAGAGATAGAGAGAGATCGAGCATGCACGAAAGGAAAGCAGATAAAATTTGAAAAATTTTAATCTAACCTATGACAGCGGTTATCGAACCGCTGTCATAGATCTATGGCAGTAGTTATCCAAAATTGCTACTATAGATCTACGGCAGCGATTCTATAATCGCTGCTGTAGATCTATAGCAGCGATTTTTGATAACCACTATCGTAGATTGAAAATAATTTTTTTCTTATTTTTTCTCTAAATATTATATAATTTTAAAATTTAATGTCCATCTTCACCGTTCATTATCTAAATAATTATCATTAGAGTATCATCGTAAAAGATCGTCTCGATTCGATGGCCCTAGCTTCATCGATTAGAAAAATTTGATTTCGATGATCACGAACGATAATGCAATGATCTGATAGATGAAGATCTTCGATGGATCTAAAAATCTGTAACGATGATCTCGATGATGTTTGTAGTATATTATAAAAATTTTACTTCAATCGAATATCGTTATCATGGTCAATTTAGTATGGAATGATTTTAACCGTTAAATTAGAAATAAGCAATCAAAGGATTAAACGTCATCCAATTATGAGATAATTTTTAATAATTTTTATTATAATTTTAAATATTTTATATGATGATGATAGTTAATTTAAATTATTTTTGTATAAACTATTCATATTAAGCAGATATTGCAAAAGCACGAGCATCACAATCAGTAAAATTTTAGAATGGTTATCAGAAGATGTATAGTTTTAGATCATTCTTCATCTCATGAGTTGAATTTTATAATCACCATCATAAAAAATTATTAAAGTAGTAGCCAAGATCATTCATAAAAAAAATTATCTCATAATCGAACACCGTTTGGTCCATTGATTACTCGTTTATCATTTAACGGTCGAAACTAATCTATACTAAATTGACCAAAATAACGATATTTGATTAAAGTGAAACTTTGATAGTATGCTACAAATATCATCGAGATTATCATTGTAGATTTTTGGATCCATTGGAGGTCTCCATCTATCAGATCATCATATCGTCGTTCATAGTTATCGAAATCAAATTTTTCTGATCGATGAAGCTAGAGCCATCGGATCGAGGTGATCTTTTGCGATGACACTCTAATGATAATTATTTAGATAATGAACGGTGAAGATGGATATTAAATTTTAAAATTATATAATATTTTAAAAAAAATGATAGTGGTTATAATTAATCGCTGCCATAAATAAGCTTATAGCAGCGGTTCCTACTAAGCACTACGATAGGTCAACAGTGGTTTCACTAACCGCTGCTATAGGTCCGATTTATAGCAGCGGTTATAATGAATCACTGCTATATGTCGACCTATGGCAGCAATTTTTTGTAACCGCTGCTATAGGTCCAATATACGGCAGCAATTTTCGTTAACCGCTGCTATTTGTCAGACCTATAGTAACCGCTACCATAGGTCCGACTTATAGCAGCGGTTAATAAAAACCGCTGTCATAGATTCTATGATAATGATTTTAAAAATTGCTGTCATTGTATGCATTGTCATAGACCATTATTATAGTAGTGTGCAGCCCCGGCCCCTAATCATGGCCGAATAGAGGCCATCCTTGCCCAACCTATAGTGAGTCCAAGTAGCATCCCGAGAAAGGAATCTTTGGTGCTAGCAAAGGCAATGGCACTGCTCTGATCTGCTACACTAGGAAATTCTAGCCTCTGGCCTTCCACCTCCTCATCTCGGTGAAGCTCAGGCACATCCTGAATCTTAGTGCATATGTCCTCATGCCCAGTCGATGTACCAATCGAAACCTCTCCTCTGGTGGAAGTTTCATCGGATGCTGAAGCTCAAGATAAAAGGAAGGGCATCGACAATTTTTGGGTTGCCTGATCTTTGCTCCGATCAATCCTCTTACCAGTCGATGTTGAAAACTTCAATGAAGCAGGAGGTGTATTCCGAGTCCAAGACTCGTATGATTCCGTTCTTCGGGTAAGTAATAACCTCCCGATATTCTTCAACTGTGTCCTCAAGTTTGTTATTTAGTACTAACCTTATCTTTCTTCTCCTCTCTTTCTTTTTATAGCTCACCCATCACGTGGATCATTTGCTTAAGTGATACAAGAAGCTCAGCATATATCAAAGGAAGCTGATGATAAGGCCGCTCAGGCCACCCATAGGGTGGATGACGCTCAACTATCAAAACTAAAGGCCGAAGGTAAGAATAGATTGCTAAAGGAGGAGATAAAGCGACTAGAGTCCGAGCTATCCAAAGCTCGAGCTGATGCTGAAGCTCGATTGTTGGTGGAGAAGAATGATAGCAAGAAGAAGATGGAGACCACCAAAGTTGCTGTAGTTGAGGCCTTTCATTCCTCAATTGAATTCTGAGATATTAAGATGGAGTTCAATTCAATTTCATATCTGCAAAGAATCGAGGACTTCAAAGAAAAGATGAAGAACCACTCCCTTGATCTCAATCTCTGACTCTTAGAATCAGATGGCGAGGAGGAGGTTGGTGAGGTCAGAGACGAAGAGATACGCATCGAAGACCTTTTCAGTCTTGCTCATGAAGATCAAGCAACCGAGGATGCTACATTAGCCTCGCCTCCAACTATCATCATCCTTTTCAATCATGCTGAAGTCGATATATCTCGTGTCCCTGACGGAGCTTAACTTTTTGTATCTTAGCTCGATCTTGTCTGAGTGTAATGTTGGTCGGACCATTTTTTGGACCTTGGCATTTGCCAAGGCATTTTTGTATTAGTCCGACCTTATTTTGTAAAAGCTTGTCTTTAATGAATATACAACTTTTCTTCCATTAGAATGCTTCAAGTTATAAAGATCGATTATGTTAGGTGGAGGAATTCAACTTCCAACCTTCTCTAGGTGTAACGATCAAGGGTTGCATAGATATCCTTAGATCTTTAGGTCGTCTTTCGTGTCACAGAGAATAGATCTATTGGAGACACGAACAACTCCTCAACCATGACCAAAGATTGTTTGTTGGAATACTTTATGTAGTCGCACATTTCTCCTCAGCCTTAACCGAGGAGCTTATGTTTGGAGAACCATATGGAGATGTATACCATTCCTTGACCATGGCCAAGGAGTGTGCGATAAAGAACTGCATAGAGATGCATACCATTTCTTGGTCGTGGTCGAGGAGCACGTGATATTTCAAAAAAGCATATAGTTGTGCAAAAAAAAAATTGTTATAATTCAAGGATGATAGATAAGCAAGTTGTCGATATTTCAAGTCCTAAAAATTGGGATTCCATCTAGTCGACAAAAATGATAAACTCCTGACCGAACTATTTCAGCAATATGGTATGGACCTTTCCAGTTTGGTTTCAGCTTTGATTGTTCAATCAGATGAGAACTTCAGCTCGATGGAGAACTAGCTGTCTAGTGAGGAATGACTTTCCTTTGACTTAAAAAATATAATACCGAGCTACTCTTTATTAGTAGTTGGCCATCCGAATCCATGCTTGCTTTCGAGTCTCTTCAAGTAAATTCAAGTTTGCCCTCAATCCAAAGGAGTTGGTATTTTCATCGAACTCCTCCAATCAAAGTGTGAGTAAGCTGATCTCAAGAGGTATGATGGTTTCAATTCCAAAGGCCAGCATGAAAGGGGTCTCTCTAGTTGAAACTTGCTGAGTTGTGCAGTACGCCTAGAGGACATTACATAATTCTTCAACCAATAATCCCTTGGCTTGGCCTAGACAAGCCTTTAATCCTTGTAGCAAGGTTCTGTTCGTTATTTTGTCTTCACCGTTGCTCTGAGGATGATCTACTAAAGTTAGTCTATGAAAAATGTTGAGGTCCATCCATTATTGGTGATGATGGCTCATGGTAAACCAAATCGGCAAATATCAACTTCCACACAAAGTTACAGACCTTGGCTTTCGTGATGGTTGCTGATGCTTTCACTTCTATCCACTTGATAAAATAGTCGATCGTAATGAGTAAGAAATTCTTCTGCACCGCCATGATGGGGAAAGATCCGAGGATGTCCATCCTCCATTGAGCAAAGGCCAAGATGTAGTGATCAGAGCTAGAGGGGTTGAAGGTTGGCACTGAATGTTTGAAGTTCTTTGGCACTGATCACACTTATTCACCAAGTCAGTGGCATCCTTTTGCATGGTCGGCCAAAATTATTCTTGTCCTAACATCTTGTAAGCAAGGACCTTGCCCCCCAAGTGATTGCTGTAGATCCTCTCGTAAACTTCTCATAGAGCATAGTTAGCTTCTGAGGGATGGATGAGCAAGGGTAAAGTGAAGGATTTTTTGTATAGTTTTCTATCATAGATGATGTATTGTGGTGCAAGGTGTCTTAATCTCTTGGCTTCATCTCGATCGACGGATAATACCCCATCTTGCAAGTAGCGCAGAATTAGATCTATCCAACTCAGCTCTGGGTCTATCTGTATCATAGAGGTCTCCTCAATGCTCAGTTTCTCAAGGATTTCAAGATATAAACTTCTTTTCAAGTTGGCCGCACCAAGTGTTGCGAGCTTTGAGAGGAGGTCGGCCTGCACGTTCTTTGCCCTTAGTACTTGTTGGATGTTTATAGTGGCAAAGTTGGAGGCTAGATCCTTGATCTTTTGTAGGTATTTTATCATGTTCAATTCTCATACTTTATATTATTCCTGAATCTAGCCTACTATCAGCTATGAATCATTATGAATCTTGAGATGCCAAACTTTCATTTCTTTCACCATTCTCATACCCATCACAAGCGCCTCATATTCAACTTTGTTATTAGAAGCAGGAAACTCAACAGGGCATATTCTACGATCACTCCATCTAGGCTAATCAAAATCAATCCAACTCCTACGCCCATGGTATTTGAAGAACCATCAATGTAAAGAACCCAACATTCGTCAGTTGCTGGAGTTGTCTCTCATTCAGTTCCTCATCCAAGATTATACACTCTTAGACGAAATCAGCTAACGCCTAAGCTTTAATAGATGGTATTGACAAATATTTGATGTCGAATTCTTCTAGTTTGATGGCCTACTTGGCCAATTGTCCTAAGGTGTCAGGCTGATAAAGTATTGATATGATCAGTTGGTCGGTGAGAACGACAATGGTATGTACCTAAAAGTATGGATGTAGCTTCTTAGAAGATATCATGAGAGCATAGGCCACCTTCTCTAACTTTGTATATCAAGTCTCGACGTCATGGAGCATCCGGCTAACATGATAGATCAGCCTCTACACTTTAGCCTCCTATCGGATGAGGATTGAGCTGATTGCCGAAGATGAAATAGTGAGATACAAATATAGCACTTCTCTATATTTTGGCTTGCTTAGAAGAGGAGGTAAGCTGAGGTATCTTCTCTAGTCATCAAAGGCGGCTTGGCACTCGTCCGACCGCTAGAAGCTCTTCACCTATTTGAGAGCTTTGAAGAAAGGAAGATTTTTTCGACCAACCTTGAGAGAAATCTATTCAAAGCTGTAGCTCTTCCAGTCAGGTGCTATACCTCTTTGATTGTTCTTGGAGGTTTCATCTCTTGAAGAGCTTGAATCTTTTCTAGATTTACTTCGATCCCTTGTTGTGATATCATGAAGCCAAAGAATTTATCGGAGGTGATGCCAAATGCATACTTGTTAGGGTTAAGCTTTATTTAAAAGCACCGCAACATAAAGAACATCTCCTGGAGGTTAATGATATGATGTTCGGCAGCTTTGCTTTTGATAAGCATGTCATCCACGTATACCTCATATTTCTATCGATCTGCTTCTTGAAGAGCTTGTTAACAAGATATTGATAGATCTCACCTGCATTCTTCAGGCCGAATGGCATAATCCTATAGCAAAAAAAAAACTTGATTAGTAATGAAAGATGTTTTCTTCTCGTTCTTGGGGGCCATCCAAATTTGGTTGTATTCAAAGAACACATCCATGTAAGAAAAAAGCTGATGTCCCAAGGTCACATCTACCAACTGGTTTGTTACGAGGTAGAGGATAGCTATCTTTCGGGCATGCCTTATTAAGGTTAGTGTAGTTGATGCATGCATGCTATTTTTTACTTACTTTCTTAAACAGAATGGCATTGGCTAATCACTCTGGGTAGTAGACTTTTCGGATGAATCTTGCCTTTAAAAGTTTGTCCATCTCTTTCTGTATGACTTTTTATCACTCAAAAGCAAGACTGCATTTCTTTTGTCTAACTAGGCGATACTTCAGATTCACATTGAGTAGATGAACTATGACCTCCAAAATAATTCTGGGCATGATGGAGGCCGACCAAGCAAATACATCTACATTAGCTCAGAAAAATGAGGCGAGATGCTGGCAATCCTCCTTGCATAGGTTTGAGCCAATCTTCACCACCTTATTTGGATCCTCATCAATTGGCATCGAGATTAGGTCTTCCATTGAATGGCTTTTTTGTTCAGTTAGCTAGTTTCGTATGTCTAGCTCATTTTTTGACTGTTCCATGGATGTTGCCCCATGCAAAGTCATCATATAACATTTGTTTGCAATTTACTAATTTTCTTGTAGCTCATCGACCCCATATGGAGTTAGAAATTTTAGCTTCCAATGATAGGTCAATACTATAGCTCGAAGAATGTTCAGTCCAGATCGACCTAAGATAGCATTGCAGGTAGACTGGCTCTTAACTACAAAGTAATTTATTCTAGTGATAGCCTATTTTGGAGCTCGTCTGGCTATCGTAGTTAGAAGGATTGTTCCTTCTATGAGAACCATACTATCTAAGAACCCAATTAGAGGTGTATTCCTCTTCACCAGCAGCTTAGAATCCAAGTTCATATGAATAAATGCATCATAAAACAGGACATCAATGGAGCTTCTATTATTAACCAAGACTTGGTGTACATCATAATTAAAAATATTTAATACTACTATAAAAAGAGCCAACGACAGCACATACTATGACAGCAATTTTCGAAATTACTGTAATAGAGTCTACGGCAGTGGTTAAAAAGAATTGCTGCTATAGATCGATCTATGGTAGTGATTATAAGAAACCACTGCCATAGACTGACCTATGGCAGTAGTTCTTTATAACCGCTGCAATAGATCCGACCTATAGTAGCGGTTAACGATAATCGCTGCCATAGGTCAGACCTATAGCAACGGTTAGAAAAATCACTGCCATAGGTCAGACCTATAGCAGCGGTTAGAAAAATCACTACTATAGATTGATCCTATAGCAGTGGTTTCTTATAACCGCTGTTATAAGTCGATCTATGGCAGTGGTTATTTGTAACCACTGCTATCAACGATTTTCAAAACTGTTATAATAGAGTCTACGATAGTGATTAAAAAAAACTGCTGCTATAGATCGATCTATGATAGTGGTTATAAAAAATTGCTGACATAGGCTGACCTATGGCAACAGTTCTTTATAACCGCTGCAATTGATCCGACCTATAGCAATGGTTAATGACAACCACTACCATAGATCAGACCTATAGCAGCGGTTAGAAAAATTGTTACCATAGGTTAGACCTATAGCAGCGATTAAAAAAATCACTACTATAGGTCGGTTCTATAGCAGCAGTTTCTTGTAATCGCTGCTATAAGTCGATTTATGGCAGCAGTTATTTGTAACCACTATCATATATTTTTTTCTTATTTTTTTTAAATATTATATAATTTTAAAATTTAATACTCATCTTCATCGTTCATTATCTAAATAATTATCATTAAAGTATCATCGCAAAATATTGCCTCGATTCGATGGCCCTAGCTTCATCGATCAGAAAAATTTGATTACGATGATCTAATAGATAGAGACTTTTGATAAATCCAAAAATCTATAATAATGATCTCAATTATGTTTGTAGCATACTATCAAAGTTTCACTTCAATCAGATATCGTTATCTTAGTCAATTTAGTATAGATTAATTTTGGCCATTAAATGATAAATGAGTGATCAAAGGACCAAACGATGTCCAATTATAAGATAATTTTTTTATAAATAATATTAACTATTATTTTAATTATTTTTTATGATGGTGATTATAAAATTTAACTCGTGAGACTAAGAACGATCTAAAACTATACGTCGCTTGATAATCATTCTTAAACTTCGTTGGTTGTTATGCTCATGCTTTTGCAATATCTGCTTAACGTAAATAGTTCATACGAAAATGATTTGAATTTTACTATCATCATCATATAAAATGATTAAAATTATAGCAAAGATCATTTAATTAAAAAATTATCTCATAATCGAACGTCGTTTAGCCCTTTGATTGCTTGTTTCTAATTTAACAGCCGAAATCATTCCATACTAAATTGACTATAATAACGATATCCGATTGAAGTAAAACTTTGATAGTATGCTATAAATATCGTCGAGATCATCATTGTAAATTTTTAGATCGATTGAAGATCTTCATCTATTAGATCATCGCATCATCGTTTGTGATCATCGAAATTAAATTTTTCTAATCAATGAAGCTAGGGCCATCAGATTGAGATAATTTTTTATAATAACATTCTAATGATAATTATTTAGATAACGAACGATGAAGATAAGAATTAAATTTTAAAATTATATAATATTTAGAAAAAAAATAAAAAAAATTATTTTCAACCTACGGTAGTGGTTACTAAAATTCACTGCTATAGATCTATGACAGCAGTTAGAAAATCACTGCAGTAGATCTATTGCAATGGTTTTCAGTAACCACTACCATATATCTATGGCAGCGATTTGAAAATCACTGTCGTAGGTTAAGTTAAAAATCTTCAAATTTTTCTTTCCTCCCATGCCCGCTCTCTCTCCCCTCCTCTCCATCGTCGGTGAGACTCCACCCAAGTCCTTCCCCGCCGATCGACGTCGCGCATCCTTCCCCCCAACCGATCCGCCTCTCGATGCCCCCTCCTGCCCCTTTGCCTTTCCATCTCCGACAATCGTTGCCCCCTGCCCGTACCATGCCACCCCCGCTCTCGCTCGTCCCCTCCCCCCAACGTCGGCCCCTTCCCGATGGTCTTCGCCCACCCCTCGCCCATCCAACCCTCGCCCGTCCCACCCCTCACGCTACCCTTCCCATCCCCGGCCGCCACCACCCTCTGCTCTCCCACCCTGGCCACCCACCCCCTGCCCTTCCCATCCCCGACCGCCCCCCTGCTCTTCCCATCCCCGACCGCCGCCGCCCACCCCTGCCCACCCCATCCCGGCTACCCACCTTCTTCCCTCCCCATCCCTGGCCACCACCGCCTACCCTCCCCATTCTCGATCGCTCTCGCCCCTGGCCTTCCCCGCCGCCCCTGCCCTCCCTCTCCCCTAGCCTCCCCATCATGGTGCCCCTCCGAGCCCCCTCTCCCTTTCTCTCCCCTCTCTCTCTTTCCTCTTTCTCTTTCTCTCTTCTCTCTCTATCTCACTATCTTGATATTGTTTTGCAGGTTACCTCTAGCACCATCATCTTTCTTTAGTGCCATCGCCGACGACCCTTAGAGCTTTCAATGCGACCCCCTCTCTATAGCCGTAGATATAATTTTTATTTTAATTTTATAATTTTATTTATTAATCACTGGACTAGACCTATCAATGGGTCGAGTTTGGATCGAAATTTGGATATTGAGATCCGGATCCGATTTTAATTACTGGTACCAAATCCGAATTCGAATACCTGATGGGTCCATACTTGAAGTACTAGACCCGGATCCTAATAGATCTCAGGTATCTAGACCTGATTTTGAGACCCAAAACTAAGAAAGAAAGAGGAAGAGAGGGAGGGAGGGGTTCGGCCTCACTGCCATTATCGAGGAGGGAGACGAAAAGAGAGACAGAGGGAGGGAGGGGGTCCGACCTTGTCAGCATCACTGGAGGGAGGGAGGGGGTCCAACCTCGTCGGTGAGGAAGATCGAGAGAGTGAGAGAGGGAGGGAGGGGTCCGGCCTCATTGGTGATAGAGAGGGAGGGAGGGGTTCGACCTCGCCTGCAAGGAAGATCGAGAGAGGGAGAGAGGGATCAAGAAGGGGGTCTGGCCTCGTCGGCGATGAAGATTGAGTGGGAGATGGATAGTCATAAAGATAAGGGGAGGGTGGAGACACCAAGAACAGAAAATGACATACAGTCGAGTTGGCTCGGATATGCAGTCAAGCTAGCTCGGACAGAGATCGAGCCGACTAAGGAAGGATCCGAATCGGATGTCTCAGGCACGGAGCCGGTTGTCTCAGGCACAGAGCCGATTATCTCAGGCATGAAGCCAGCTTAGCTTCTGAGCGAGCCAACTTGATGGATGCGAACATAATTTGATATGTCTTTCTAAGGTTCCAACTTTAAGCCCTAAGGTATCGCCATCATCTACTTCATTCTTCTTTCAGATTTTTGGATTAACACCTAGATTTACACAAAAAATTGGATCTACGACTGTTGCTCATCCTTAATTATTTATGAATATAATTCATGTTGTAGAATTTATAATTTTTATTTAAATTTTTCTTTATATCTTTCTTATTTTGGTCAAAGAGCTCTCTTTCTTCTGATCTTTGGAAGCTTAAGAAAAAATTTTTCTTTAAGGATCTTGACTTGATAAATTTTTGTAGATTTTTTTTTGAAATGATTCTTCAATTTAAATACCTAAAAATATCTACATCCACTCATGAAATACATGGTTAAATACTCAAACTCATGTTGATTAATGTTGTAGGTCACGATGGCTCCGAAATGTCATCTAGCTTTCACCCCCACCCCTTAATGGACTACATAGAGCTCCGCATCTAAGCCATATCAGTAGGCCATGCCATGCCATGCCATGGGCTGTGCCATGCCAGTAGATCATGCCTTACTAGTAGGCCATGCCGTGTCGATCGCTAAGAAAACTCCTGATCGCTAAGAGAACTTCCATCTTGTTGCTTTTGTTTATTGCATTGCATTGTGATAGATCTATCAATTGATTAGTGTACTTAATCTTTAGCATCCATATATTTATATATAATTATACGGATGGTAGCTAGATATATCTTTCATTATTATTCAATATGTTATATTGGTTAATGTTCATTAATGTTGCAGATCACGATGGTATCGAAATACCATCTAGCTTTCACCCCTACCCCTTGATGGGTTATGCGGAGTTTAGCATCTGAGGAGCAGTTAGAGCATACTCCATCCACCTTCATATCGACTGCTCAGAAACCTCCACCACTGACATCTACTCCATCGATGGTATCTACTCCATCGGTATCTGAGCCTCCATTGTTACCCACATCTCTGACACATGCTACTCCATCAGCATTTGAGTATATATTTTTATTATATTATTTATTTATTTATTATATAGTATTTATATACTTATATATTTAAATAATATATTTTTATTACAGGTGCATCATCCAGTCGAATATTTCATGGTTCCACATATATGGCGCATGTGTGAAACCGCCAACATCAGGTGATGGTGCAGTATGATGCGGAGAAGAGGCCAGTAGGAAAGACCATATGGGAGATGCATTTCTTTTTTGGAGTGCTTGTGAGATAGTTAGATATTATTTTCGTAGAGCTCAAAGACTGACGATTGATGAATACCGCTGTCAAGGATCGAATGTGGGAGAAGATATGGATAACTGCATCTTAATTATATTTATATATTTTACATGTTTATACTATGTTTGATTAGAATAACTGACTTTTGATAACTTTATGCAGAGGAGGTGTAATTTTTCTGATCATGAGAGGGCTCAAGATGCCCGACTAAAGAAGATTCGAAAGTTATATCGGAGCTACAAGATCAAGCTTTATAGAGGATGGCTCGAGCACCGACAAGACACTCTGAAGAAGCTTGTTCCTTGGATACAGGACTATCCTCCGAGTCAGTGGGAGAGGATGGTTATCCATTAGAAGAGCCAGGAGTTCGAGATAAAATTACTAACTTTTAAATTTTTTTAATACACTTAAAATTATATTTAAATATTTTTTAAAATATTTATTATTTATTTGAATACTTATTAGGCTACCTCCCATCAGAACCGAAAGAATTGGATAGTTCAAGAGTATACGCACACTCTCGGCTATGAGTCTATGACCTGTCGTATGCATAGAGAGATAATGAATTTTAAATCTTACTAGATAAATTAAATTAATATTTTTTTAATATTTTTGATAAATTGATCCATTATTATAGCTGATGAGAGATGGAGTGATGTTCAGCTATAGTGAGATCTTTCGATCCAACCGTACGGACAAGAAAGGCAGGCTAATGAATGCTATGATTGAAAGAATTTTTATAATTATTAAATATATTAGTATATATGATTAGTATTATAGTATTTTTTATAAATTTTTATTTAAATTTATAATTATAGAATCAGTTAGATGTGCTCGCGAGCGAGGGCCCGGATACCTCTGGCCCCCATGACCATCTATCTTAGATCTTAGGGCCTAAGCACTCTGAAAGGATCCGATGCAAAATCAGACATACGTCGATCAGTTATTAGTCTGAGATGAGCGTCTCTTCACAGACTATCAATATTGTCAGTTGGGTGGAAGTTGAGAAGGCGATGGCATGGGTAGATCATGCTGCGATGCAGGTAGATCGGGTTGAGGAGCGTGCATCTCATCTGGATGACATCGTGAAAGATATGGTATCGATGCTCAGCGTGCATTTTGGAAGTGCCTTCACGAGTTTTGAGAATATGTTGGCCCACATTCTAGCCCAAGCTCCAGCTCCGGCTCCAGCTTCGGCTCTAGCTCCAGCTCTGGCTTCGGCTCGTGCTCCATTTTTCGATGATGATGACGATGTAGATTTAGAAAACTTCTGATTTTTTTTAAAAAAATATTGTAATAAATTTTATTCGATAATAAAATTTTAGTATTTTAAAAATATTTTTATGTTTATAATATTTTTTGTATTATATATCTCTGCACTTTTTAGAGAAAATATATAAAAAATTAAAAATTTTATATTTTTTTAATTATTCAAAAGCTACGACAGTGGTTTTATAATCGCTGTCGTAGATATACCAACCGCTGCCATAGGCAATGTGTCAATCATTGCATTAGATCTATGACATCAGTTATATAACTGCTGCAATAGACAAGCCTATGGCAGTAGTTTCATAACCGCTGCCATAGAGTCAATGGCAACAGTTACATAACCGCTGCCATAGGTTAAGCTATGGCAACGATTTAGAAATCATTGCAATAGACGCTCTATGGTAGCGATTCTCAAAACCGCTATAACAACCATTGCCATAGATCTACGATGATAGCTGTAGTGGCAGCGGTTAACTAATTGCTGTCATAGCCTATAGTAGTGATTTTTTGGGCTATGATAGCGGTTACAAACCGCTGCCTTAGCCCCATTCTATAGTAGTGTAAGAAAACGACTACAGGATCATCATGTGGATGATTTATTCCATGTAGATTGACTTTAGAGAAAATGATCTCATCACTGATCTTTCTTTTCTTCGACTCCATTTCCTTAGCTTGAATCAGATTTGAGGCACCATGGCCGAGCTTCACCCTAGAGATCATTCTAATCTCGCCTACTATTGGTTGGTCTTCGTGGAGGTCTTCTTGTCAAAGAGGCTCATTGTGCGGGTCCGCTGGGATCTGCCATTCATCAATGTAGCATCAAAAATATCCATGTCTAATAAGCAACTCGATCTCCTTCCCGAGCTGCCAGCATTCCTCTGTATCATGCCCATGATCATAGTGATATCTACAATATTTTCTTGAATTTTTTGTTCACACCGAAGCAACCATCCTCTTTGAGCAAGGGAGCTCTTCTTGGTGTCCGATCTCCATTAAGATTTGAGCTCGAGGGGTATTAAGCAAAGTAATGTAATGAAATCTTCACGGAGGAGTCCTTGATCGGCAAGGTGTTGCAGGGGATCTAGATCGGTTTCCCCAAGATGGGGTCCGACAATGGCAAGGCTGTGGTTCCTCACGTCAATGTTGCATCCACCAATATTCTTTCTTTTTCTCATACTTGGAATTTGGCTGTAATCTAATGCCGAGATTTCTCCCTTGCTGATCTCAAGCTTTCTCAGCTTGAGCTTACCGTGTTGTTCCTACGACTGCTCGGAGCCACAGCTGTAGATCCGATATCTTACGTGAACCTGGATGTTAATCCAGCAAACTGAAGAAGATTTGAAAAAGATGAGAGAAGCTAGGGTTTGGGTATTAGAACCAGAAAGGAAAGAGAAGAGAGTTAGGAAGAAAAGCTCAATTGTATTCACTTCTATTGTAAAAGTTACAATGTCCTGATTTATATACCCTAGAGTTTTCACATGAATCCTAATAAACCATAACTTAAAAACTTTCTTAGGCTAACCCAATACATGAAAGCACTCATTGAGCCCAAGTCTCATATGCTCTCATCCTCTGGATCTAATCCCAACCTATACATGAATTAGCCCCCTTAAGATCCCTCAAATCAGGCCTTAAGACCCCTAGGATCAACTCAGACCCAAGCCTAAAATAGATCCTCGTGTAACTCTGCCCGTCCACTGAGTTGGCTCAGTCTCAGTATTGAGCCGGCTAAGTTTTACTGAGTCGATTCAGTCTAAAATTGAGCCGGCTCAGTTCTGTGCCATGCCTACTATCTCGAAACTCGATCTTTCTATTTTGTCTGTGTGCTCTGAGACTTAGCCGATCCAGTTTTGGACTGAGTCGGCTAATCTACAGAAAATATTCTTTCTATAGTCTTGATTGTTCGACTTTAGTTTCTTGCTCCACCTTGAATTTTAGATCTCCGAAGCACCAACCAAGCCCCTTGAGGCCCTCAATATCTGAACCTCAAGCCCATGGAGAGCTACATGCCGCCTCCACCTTAGGACAACTCCTATCTTAGCCATAGGATCACACCTATCCTAGCCTCCCCAGAGCCCTCATCATGGCTCCGCCTGTGGCCTCCCAAGGCTTGGGAGCACCACACCATCTACAATCTGCACCTTGATGCACCCAAGTCTTGGCACACCTGACAACATCCTCCTACACGATCCTATTATCCCTGCATATCCTAATAGCCCCTCGTGTTCACCTTACCACTGCCATTCTTTTTCAACTATTGAGCTTTCTTTGAGGCCTTCGGGATGACTGCCTCCATCGTTGAAGTTCTTAGCTTGTTTCTCTGCACCACCTTTGGAGTTGTAGGTATCCTTCTACTTGATAGCTACATCACTTATCCTGAATCTTTCTAGAGATCATGTAATGTTCCTTTACCAACACTCGTCGCATATCCTGATGCTCCACTGACACTTTTCCCTCAGAGCCATGCCTATCTTTCTGCACAATCCTCTCCACTTGGATCTGTACAGCCTCGACACTAGTGCTGGGATATAGGTCCTCCCTCTTGTAGAAAAATTCTGATTTTTCGATCCAGATTCGTTCAGATCTGATCAAATCAAGAGATATATTTCAAAATTTTTTCTCTTTGATCTATATCAAACCCTAGTCTCTATCATATGATGTAATCATTTGATTCGAGTCCGATGTGAAAATCTAAATAGAAACTCTTTCTATTATTTCACTCTACCATGGCCATGGATTTCAGGACTTGATTCTCATGATCATCATAGGGCTGCTCCTCTACCACCGAGGTAGATAGATTTCATCTTGATGCCATCCAGTTCCTACAATGAACATGCTATAGCCAACATACACCTCAGGGTTCCATATGGCTAGGAGACCGAGTAATGGTGTAGTCAAACTATAACACCCTCAAGGTGAACTGCCGATGCACCTCAGGTCAAAGAACCAGACACACTACTGCAGCATCGAGTCAGTCATTGACGAGAAGGTAGACTCCCTAATGACTACTCGAGGTGGTCACGCTCAGTGCCCTCGTTCTCTAACGAGTACCTATACTCTCGCTCCGGTGTCTCCACACCGTAGACTCAAGACTCATCTACTAAAGAGAAGCGATTGTACACCAACCTTTTTGGATCAATCACCATCCTCGTGATGATCCTATGGTCGGGAGCATTTTATGAGTTAATAATGATTATTCATGTCTTAAATTTTCAACTCTTGAAAATATGAATTATCATTACCATTAACTCAAAGGATGTATCACAGACACTAAATACACATATATGTGATAGAAAATAACCCATTTTATTGATTTATAGTCAAAATTATAATTTTGCCCCTAGAAGTGTATTACAAGTGTCAGCCAATTCTGGCTTCTAGGGCACATATATCTAACAATCTCCCACTTGTCCTAAAGCCAATTGGCTACAAGTCTAAGTCCCATCTTCTCAAGGTGGGCTTCGATCTTCTGCTGGCCCAACGGCTTTGTAAGTGGGTCTGCCACATTATCTGCGGAGTTCGACTCTCTTGACCTCGACGTAACCCTTCTCGAGGTAATCGCGGATGAGGTGGTATCGCCGCTCAATGTGCTTGGATTTCTGGTGAGACCTCGGCTCCTTAGCAAGGGCTATGGCGCCATTGTTGTCGCAGTATAGAGGAATGGCATCTGATGGCATTACTCCTAATTTCTGCAGCAAACTTCTTATACCAGAATGCTTCCTTTCGCAGCCTCTGATGCAGCGATATATTCTGCTTCCATGGTGGAATCTGCTATCACTGTTTGCTTGGAACTCTTCCAGCTGACAGCACCACCATTGCACACAAACAGACTCCAGATGTCGACTTTCGATCATCTATATCGGACATGAAATCCGAGTCTGTGTATCCCTGGACTTGGAGTTCTCCATTACCAAAGACCAACATCATATCCTTAGTTCTTCTCAAGTACTTAAGGATACATTTCACAGAAGTCCAGTGTTCTTCACCTGGATTTGACTGATATCTGCTTGTGACACTCACAGCATGGGCTATATCAGGTCGTGTACATAGCATGGCATACATGAGGCTCCCTATTGCAGAAGCATAAGGGATCTTGCTCATGCGTTCTATTTCCTCAGGTGTGCTAGGGCACATCTTCTTGGAAAGATGAATACCATGTCTGAAGGGTATTAATCCCCTCTTAGAGTTTTCCATACTAAACCTCTTTAGTACTTCCTCTATGTACATCTTCTGTGAAAGTCCTAGCATCCTATTCGGTCTATCCCTATAGACCTTAATTCCTAGAATAAAGGATGCTTCACCTAGGTCTTTCATGGAGAATTCCTTGGACAACCACATCTTGACTGATGTCAACATGGGAATATCATTCCCAATAAGGAGGATGTCATCCACGTACAATACGAGGAAGACAACAGCGCTCCCACTGACCCTTTTTGAAAACACATGGTTCCTCTTCATTTTTGATGAAACCAAACTTTTTGATCACATCATTGAAATGAGTGTTCCAGCTCCGAGATGCTTGCTTAAGTCCATATATGGACCTTTGCAGCTTGCAAACCTTGTGATCAGTATCACTGGATGTGAAACCTAGCGGCTGTTCCATATAGATATCTTCCTCAAGATATCCATTTAGGAATGCCGTTTTCACGTCCATTTGCCATATTTCATAATCGAAATAGGCTGCAACGGCAAGCAATGTGCGGATGGATTTTAGCATAGCTACCGGAAAAAAGGTATCCTGATAGTCAATGCCTTCGCGTTGACTATAACCTTTTGCCACCTAGTCTAGCCTTGAATGTCTCCACATTCCCATCTGCACCAATCTTTCTCTTGAAGATCCATTTACACCCAATAGGTACTATACCTTCTGGTGGATCTACCAAGGTCCAGACTTGGTTTGAGTGCATCGAGTCAATTTCTGACTTCATTGCCTCTAAGCCATTTCTCGGAGTCGATATCTGATATCGCCTCGTTGTAGGTTTTGGGATCATCACCATGAGCACCATTACCTATGAGGAACATTTTCTCTACATCCTCTGAAATAATACCTAAGTATCTTTCAGGGGGACGGAAAACTCTTTCCGATCTACGAGGTGGAGGAGGTAGTGTTCTTATTGGCTCAACCTGATTTGGTTCCACTTGGTCCTTAGCTCGTTCTGCTTGTGAGACTTTCTCATCAAGCTTAATCTGCTTTCCAATGCCGCTATCTTGAATAAACTATTTTTCAAGAAAGATGGCATGTCGACTCACAATCACATTGTGGTCTTCTGGAATGTAGAAATAGTATCCTAATGACTCTTTAGGATATCCTATGAATCGAGCTCTAAAGGACCTAAACTCTAACTTGTCCGCTTGTTGTCTTTTGACATGAGCCGGACAACCCCAAATTCTGAGATGACTCAGACTTGGTTTCTTACCGTGCCATATCTCATACGGTGTGGTAGGAACGGTTTTAGAGGGAACCCTATTCAGTAAGATAGATTGAAGTTAACAATGAAGTGTCCCCAAAGAAAATCAGGGAGGTCTGTGAAGCTCATCATGGATCGAACCATATCCAATAGAGTCCGATTTCTCCGTTCTGAAACCCCGTTGAGTTGAGGTGTTCCTGGTGGAGTCCATTGAGAGACTATGCCATTTTTCTTAAGATAGTCTAGGAATTCCTCGGCTAAGGTATTCACCTCCTCGATCTGATCGAAGAACCTTAATGGGTTTTCCAGTTTGTTTTTCTACTTCATGTCTGAATTCTTTGAACTTTTCAAAAGCTTCAGACTTATGTCTCATAAGATACACATACCCATACCTAGACAGATCATCGGTAAAGGTAATGAAGTAGACAAAATTGCCTCTAGCCGGCACATCAAATGGGCCGCACACATCAGTATGTACTAGGGCAAGGAGATCTGTGGCCCTCTCCCCATGTCCAACAAAAGGGAGTTTAGTCATTTTGCCTTGAAGACAAGATTCACAAGTTGGATATGACTCAAAAGTCAATGGACTCAATAGCCCATTTTTCTCCAATTTGTTGATCCTATCTTCTGCTATATGACCTAATCTCAGGTGCCATAGATATCTGTCGTTTGGACTATCCCTAGGTCGTTTGGCATTCACGTTTTGCTCGATAGTTAAAATAGGTACATCAATATGCAAGCTGATAAAGACCATTAATAAGGAAACCATTTGCAATTTTATTTCTTTCATAAAGAATGTTACAATGGTCCTTAAAGAAGGTGATCACATAACCTTCTTGTGCTAAGCATGAAACAGAAATCAAATTCCTGCTAGCTGCAGGCACATAATAACAGTCTTTTAAAACTAAGTCTAAACCAGATGGTAATCGAAGAGGGTATGTTCCCACGGCTACTGCAGCAACTCTTGCTCCATTACCGATGCGTAGGATCATGTCTCCATCCCTCAGCCTCCTGCTATCCTCAAGACCCTGCATATGGAAGTGCACAGATGAGCACTAGAACCAGAGTCAAGCACCCAACTGGATGCAGAAGAAACCGTAAGGTTAGACTCAATAACGAGCATACCTCCAGAAGGACCTTCCTTCTTGTTCTTCAGGGTGGCCAGGTAAGTAGGGCAGTTCCGCTTCCAATGGCCGTCGCTGTTGCAATGGAAACACTTTCCTTTGACATCGGCCTTCTTCTTCGGTTCTGCCTTCTTCTTCTTTGATCCTTCCACCTTTTGCTTTTTCACAGACTTCTTTTTCTTTCCATAAGACTTTCTTTTGGAAGAAGTCCGTTCCATAGCAAGAACTGAGCCTTTAGAACCTTTCATAGAAAGCTCAGCGGTAACCAGCATATTCATTAACTCGGCCAAGGAATTTTGAAGTTTATGCATGTGGTAATTCATGATGAATTGCCCATATGCATCAGTCAAGGATTGCAGAATAATATCATTCTGCAGATCCAAGTCCTAACTTCACACCGAGCTTCTCAAGCTCTTCCATGTCCTTGATCATTGTCAGACAGTGATCTTGGACTGACTGCCCATCACGCATCTTAGCCTTAAAAAGTCATTTCGTGACTTGATATTTGGCTGCGCGACTCTGTTCACCAAACATCTCCTGCAGGTGAGCCAACATTTGGCGAGCAGTCCCGATATCTTCATGTTGGCGCTGGAGCTCATCAGACATCGAGCCCAACATGTAATATCTGGCCTTATTATCTTCGTCAATCCATTTTTCCAGAGACGCTCTCTGTTCAATGGATGGACGGGCTGGTAAGGTGGGAGGGTCCTGGTCCAAAACATGGGTTAACTTCTCTGAACCCAAAACAATTTTGTAGTTCCTGAGCCAATCTTTATAATTGGGTCCAGTCAGTCTATGTGTGTCCAGGATACGTGCCAATGGGTTGGACGCAGACATTTTCCTGTAGAGAGTCAAAGATTCTAGTTAGATACTGTAATTTTGACTTGACCAATTTATTTAGGGATTTTATTTTTAAACAAATTAGCTCCCACTATTTTCTCGGATCCCTACACTCCCTCTGTAGAGATGCAAAAATCTCCACGATTAATGATTTCTAGTGGGTGGTGCGGTCTCACCAACTGACTCATCACCTCACCTAACAGTTATTGGTGATGGGTTAGCCAATGAGTGAACAACTCTTGTTCAATGATTCTCTAATCATGGTGCACCCAAACTTGGTCTCTAATTCATGAATCTCACCGTATCCAAAATATTGATCCACTCCTTAGTTAAGTCAGACCCACCATTTGCATAGACTGGGTTCCTAATTGAGTCTCTCACCGTATCCGAAATATTGAGCCCAACTCATCCTCCAGCCCATAGCATCCAATGCCTAATAGACATGGTTGCGTCTTCCCGGTGCAACTGAGCCACTGTATCCAGCCGAGAACAATCAACCCCGGGAAGGGCCCGCACATCTACAATGGTGGAAGACCTCAGACTTAATCTTTTCTTAGGGAGAATTGATTCAGGTCTCATTAAACTAGACTTGGCTTAGTCATAACAATTATGACTAACCTAGTGGCATGGGTTAGCTCGGATTATTGACCACCTCAGATCAGAACTGTGTCAACAGATATGGCCAGGTAAGTGAGACCGGTGGAAGGAATATGCCATTAACTCGTACAAGAACGCATTCAGGTCGAGTAGCTTCCAATTAAAAACCAGTCGGTCGTATGTGCCAAACTTACCTTAGACACCAAATTGTTGAGTCAGAACCAATTGGGTTAGCCTACAATCCAGACTCTAACCTCTGAGCCTAATTAGGTCTTGCTTGATCGTGACTCGATCTTGACCCAGACTTAATCCTATTAGGCTGGTCAATTTAAGCATTGTTGATCCCATCTAACCAACTCTTGATTCGGTTTGATCAACCGCTTAGACCTAATTGAGCTACCCAAGCCCGAACCCAGTATTATGAATATGTCTTAGATCTGAAATTCTCAATTTTAGACCTAATTAATATTTCATAAACTTAATTCTTAATTAAGTAGGGTTCATAAACAAAATATGCATAATAAATCCTAGGGTTTCAGGATCTAGGGTTTTGCAGAAAGTAAGTTTTGGGATTTCTGATTAAGGACGAACACGCAGCACCCCTACACATCATAAGAACACCCCATCGAATGGGAAGAGAGGGCCTTTAAACCCTTCTTCGTTCTTATGACCGGACGGCCAAGAGGAACGCCTTAATCAGGAACATTCAATACTACAAAACAGTTTTAGATCTATATCATATATCTCATATATAAATTAGATCTAATCATGGCATATTTTGCATACATCTCATGTATCAAATCATGCATGTTTTTAGATCTAAATTATCTCATAATAATCTAAAAAATTAGATTTAAATTGATCTAATCAAAATAAATTCTAATCTAGATAATTATGTAGAACTATTCTACAACTAGTCTAGACATGCATCAATCATATCTCATATGATATTTAAAATTAAATAATTTTTATTTACTATTTTTTAGATGTTATTATAACACTTATAATATCAAAAAATAGTAAATAAAAGATCTAAAATATGATTTAATCAGATTAAATCAAAAACATGCAAGACTATTCTATAGAACTATTCTATTCTAGAACTAGTCATGCATATCTTCTAATCTTAGATCCAAATCATTTAATTTTAATTTTTTCTGATTTTAGATCTGATCACATCTCATGTGACATCTGAAATCAATTATTTTTTAATTAAAATAAATTTAAAATCAGATCTAAATATTTTTAGAACCATGGCTCTGATACCAGTTGAAGGAAAATCCTGATTTTCGGTCCAGGTTCGTTCAGATCTGATCAGATCAAGAGATATATTTCAAAATTTTTTTCTTTGATCTAATCAGATCTTGATATATTTTAGATCTGATTCTTATTATTTTAATAAATAAAATAAAATAAGATAAATTAAATCAAATTTAATTTACCTGATTTGGGTAATCCTATTACCCTGTTGATGATCCTGTATGCAGCGGAAGGTTCTGGATCTAGCCACGCAAGCGCCTGGCCTCTACCGGTATCCACTCAGGACTGGATCTAGAGATCCTCTTCTTCTCTATCACGTCTCCAAAAATTAGATCTGGATCTGATCTGGAGGATCTTCAAAACTCCTTTTGAAGATCAGCAGTTGTCCTTTGCAGCAGTGCAGCCTTCTTGCTTTCGATCGCCTTTCTTTGATCTAGATCGCACCAACCAAGTCCAAAACTCCTTTTGGACGTGGAGAGGAGAGGGAGAAGAAGCTTTGGCATGGAGGAGGAGGGGAGAGGCAGCCTTGGGGTATATGAAAACTCTTAGCCTCTTTGAGTTGGGTACAGGGTCTTATTTATAGACTAACTGTGATCCAACTCCTCTTCTTCCCAACCAATCACAACCCTTTGTGAAATCAGATCTAAATCTGATTGGTGGGAATAGAGTCCCCTGGATTCCTCCTTAGAGGGTGCCTAAGACCAGTCAAAGTTGGTTCTTAGAAGAACTCTAATTGGAATCCAAAAAGGAGATGGAGTCCTTGTCCAACAAGGACTCCTAGGCGCCTCCAACTTGGGCACACGCCTAGGGTGGCGTGCGCCCTCCTCCTTGCCAGGTTCTGGCAGGGGGACAGGCCCCCACCAGCTCTCCAATAGGTGCATGACATGTGGTCAAAAGTCAAAGTGTCAATGGTCAACATTTGACCAGTCAAAGGTAGACTTTTGACCAAAGTCAAAGAACAAGAAATGGCAGGTGACCAAAAATGGCAGGTAATGTCTTACAAAATAAGACAACCTTTTCTGACTTGGACAACCTCCAGTCAGACCATATGAAGGCCTCTGATTGAGCACAAACTCCTTTGGCTCAGACAGGACAACTTATTTATGATAGTAAAAGAAGAACGTTAGGTTCAATCGAGTGCTAGCACGATTTTCTTGAACCTAATTGAATCTCATTCAGATCAATTGAACTAGATCAGTTCAATTGATGATCACCAGATTCAAACCCTTGTTTGTGTGACCCAGTTAGGTTCAGTTCTGTATGGTAATGGGATATGTCATGATCTCTATCATCGACATCATCGAAACTCCTTTCGATGGATCAGAACTCTTCTGATTCGAACAGCTAGAATGATCGATCATCTAAATCATTCTAATTGCTCCCAAAATCCACCAGTGACACCTAGCAGTATATGGTGGCAACCCATCAGAGCTGAATGCGAACCTCTTGGTGCAGCTACCTGTGTGATTAAGTTCTTCTATCTTGAGCCCCGATCAGATTAGGGTTAAGGTGAACTCGTCAAACCCTAGTCTCTGTCATATGATGTAATCATTCGATTCGAGTCCGATGTGAAAATCTAAATAGAAACTCTTTCTATTATTTCACTCTACCATGGCCATGGATTTCTGGACTTGATTCTCATGATCATCATAGGGCTGCTCCTCTACCACCGAGGTAGATAGATTCCATCTTGATGCCATCCAGTTCCTACAATGAACATGCTATAGCCAACATACACCTCAGGGTTCCATATGGCTAGGAGATCGAGTAATGGTGTAGTCAAACTATAACACCCTCAAGGTGAACTGCCGATGCACCTCAGGTCAAAGAACCAGACACACTACTGCAGCATCGAGTCAGTCATTGACGAGAAGGTAGACTCCCTAATGACTACTCGAGGTGGTCACGCTCAGTGCCCTCGTTCTCTAACGAGTACCTGTACTCTCGCTCCGGTGTCTCCACACCGTAGACTCAAGACTCATCTACTAAAGAGAAGCGATTGTACACCAACCTTCCGGATCAATCACCATCCTCGTGATGATCCTATGGTCGGGAGCAATTTATGAGTTAATAATGATTATTCATGTCTTAAATTTTCAACTCTTAAAAATATGAATTATCACTACCATTAACTCAAAGGATGTATCACAGACACTAAATACACATATGTGATAGAAAATAACCTATTTTATTCATATTAGTCAAAATTACAATTTTACCCCTAGAAGTGTATTATAAGTGTCAGCCAATTCTGGCTTCTAGGGCACATATATCTAACATCTCTGCACCCCTCTGCTCTAAATCCGTGTCACAGTATCCTCCATCCATGAAGCCACCTCTGTTCGGTGCTCCATCTAAAGCTGAAGTCCCCCTAATGCCGCAGAAGCTGACTCTATCTTCAAGTCCCTTGAGGCTAACCATCCAACACTGCACTACTGGATCTGTCGCTGTACCTCGAACATCATCGCTGCCCCTTCGGACCCTCTGTACTCTGCAGACCTATCCAAAACCATCTTAGATACACCGCACCCTATGAGCTCCTCTGAGACTATCAAGATTTCATCCGAATCTTCACTTTCAATGACTGTAGTGATGAAATCTGAGCTTTCTCCTTCCTTATACTTCTTTCGAAGCGGACACTCCCGCTTAAAGTGTCCTACTTTTCTGTACTTGAAGCATCTTTTGGATCCCTTACTATCCCTCCGTTCGCTCTTCTTTTTTTTTCTGTGTTTTTCTGAAATCACAAGACTCTCTTGGAAGACCTTCCTTTTCGTCATCTATTCCCACTGCTTGTTGGACCTGAGCACTGATACGATCTCCTCGTATACCAGTGTCTCCTTACCATATAGCAAAGTTGTCACCAAGAAATCGAAGCTCTCGGATAGCGAACACAGCAATAATAGACTCTTGTCCTCCTCTTCTAAATCCATCCCTATATTGAGCAAGTCCATGCTCATCCGATCAAACCACTGAATATGTCCCGCAACATCCTCGCCCTCCTACATCCGAAGGCTATACAGTTGCTTCTTCAGCATCAACTTATTGCACATATTCTTTTTCATGTACAACTGCTGCAACCTCGATCATAATTCCTTGGATGTTCTCTTCTCCAATATACCATACAAAATCTCATCTACCAAACAAGCCCTATTCGTGGCACATGCCCTTTTCTCCAAGGATACCCACTTCTTGTCTGTGATCTCCTTCGATCTATCTTTCAATGCCAAATCTAATCTTATCTGAACCAATAGATCCTCCATCTTTACCATCCACATTGTAAAACTTTTTTTTCCATCAAACTTCTCTAATCCTACCTTCAATCCATTATTCTCCATAATCAATCCAAATCAAATAACAGCAAACAGATAGATCTGAGAAATTTCTTGACTAGGGATGGTGGACAACAGTCCTGTGATCTCTTCCTTCCTCACGAAGCTTGAAGAAAGTCTTTAGATCTGAATCTCGCTGCTGATCTCTACTGAAAATTGATCTTCTTCCTCCTTCACGCTTAATCTTTCTTTGATACCAAATTGTAGACCCACCAACTGGCATCACCTCCCTCTGATACTAATTATTGTACCTACGGCTGCTCAGAGGCACAACCGTAGATCTGATCTCTTGCGTAAACTTGGGTGTTAATCCAGTAAACTGAAGAAGATCTAAGAAAGATGAGAGAAGCTAGAATTTTGGTGTTAGAACCAAAGAGAAGAGAGAAGAGAGTTAGGAGAAAAGCTCAATTGTATTCACTTCTATTATAAAAGTTATAATATCCTAATTTATATATCCTAGAGTTTTCACATGAATCCTAATAAACCATAGCTTAGAAACTTTCTTAGGCTAACCCAATACATGAAAGCACTCATCGAGCCCAAGTCTCACATGCTCTCATCCTTTGGATCTAATCCCAATCCATACATGAATTAGCCTCCTTAAGGCCTCTCAAATCAAGCCTTAAGATCCCTATGATCAACCTAGATCCTAGTCCAAAATAGATCCTCGCGTAACTCTATCCGCCTACTGAGTCGACTCAGTCTCAGCACTGAGCCGGCTAAGTTTTACTAGGTCGGCTCAGTCTGAAACTGAGCCGGCCCAGTTCTATGCCATGCTTACAATCCCAAAACTCGACCTTTCTATTTTGCTTGTGCTCTGAGACTTAACCGACCTAGTTTTGGACTGAGCCGACTAACCTACAAAAAATATCTTTTCTGCAGTCTTGATTTTTCGACTTTGGTTCCTTGCTTCATCTTGAATCCCAGATCTTCGAAGCATCAACCAAGCTCCTTAAGGCCCTCAATATCCGAACCTCAAGCCCGTGGAGAGCTACATGCCACCTCCATCCTAGGATAACTGTCCTAGTCCTAAGACCACACCTATCCTAGCCTCTCCGAAGCCCTCACCCTGGCTCCGTCCGTGGCCTCCCAAGGCTTGGGAGCACCACACCACCTACATACCGCTTCATCTGTTCCAGCATCTCAGCAAAGTTCTTTAAATAATTCAGATTGAGTGACAAGAGAAGGTCATTCCGAAGAAATCTAGCCTTTAATGCAGTTATTGCTATGGATTGATCTAGGTTCTACACCTCTAATGTCATGATGTTAAAATGGTTTATATAGTCCCAAAGAGGCTCGTTCTTCCTTTGCTTGATATCACGAGGAAGTTCGAGTTATGATGTTGCCGATGGCTGCTGACGAAATGAGTAACGAATAACTGGCTTAACTGATAGGAGTCCATAGAGTGATCAGTTGCAAATTAGAGTACCAATGATGAGCCACCTTTCTCAGAGTCGAAGAAAAAGCTTGATAGAGAGTCGCATCATTGGCTCCTTGCAGAAGCATGAGAGTTTGAAAATTATCCAGATGATTTACAGGATCAACAGTCCTATTATATGGCTCAATCTGAGGCATCTTGAATCGAGGTAACAGAGATTCATTCATGATTTTCTATGTGAATGGTGGATCGATGTTAAATCCCAAGTCATCATCTGGCTGTCTTAGTGCCTGTAGTGCATCGATCCGTTGTTGCATTTTTTGAAGCCTTTTTTTCAGATCATCCTCTCAGGTTGGGTGGTGTCGAGGAGAAACATGGTCTGGAGTTGAATCCCTTTTGAAAATCAAAGTAGGTGATCGCCTGAGTCTATGGCGGAATGGGTTAGTAGGTTGGCTATGACGAATGGCTCCCACCCTTAGGCTTCGAAGAGGTTGGTCTACTGACCTTCCTCATACTGGTTGGATTTTCTATGGCAAGACGAGGTTCGCTGTTCTACTGTATCCCTCTTATCATGGCTGAAACTACTTGAACCTATTGAACAAGGCTATTGTACTATTCTTGAAAGATCATCGATGTTGCTGGTCGGAGATTCTCTTCGATCAACGGTGGTGGCGCATTGGTTGGCTGAATATTATTGGTCCATTTTCTGTTGGAGTGTTGCGATGCATTCAATGCATCCTTTCGTATCTTCATGGTGTCTAATAATGAGCTTTCTCCTCTCAAAATTGGATCTTGAAATTAATCAAGACATTTCCTTTAGCGCTAAATGTTGCTCTTGAACTCTCCGCCTAAGATCAGTCACCGAGGTGGATATGGCCGAGATGAAATTGCCGCTGGAGCTTTATCTAAACTCCTGCAAAAAAGCCTTCATCGAGGCATTTTTCAATGAAGACCCTCCGACACTTAAGTTAGGAAATGAAGAACAATGAGAGGAGAAAGCATGGAGTCGAATGCCTACCTTGAAGATCCCGAAGCCTCTTTATTTATAGAAAAAAAATTAGAGTCTTATCCATCTTAGAGTCCGATGACCTTTCGAATTTATCGAACTGTTGATTCGGATAATATATATATATATATATATATATATATATATTTTAGAAGACTCAATCATGGAGGATTTTCTTTTTATAATTTAAAAGAGAGACGAATCTGGTAGAAAGGAGGATAGCTCGTCAACGGACGAGCTATAATAGACCATTCATAGCCAAAGATCATTGATCTACAGAGCTGGCATTCGACCTCAGATTCTTTAAGATTGGTCGGCCCGATATGATCTATGGTAGATCATCCGGAGACAAGATGAACCAGGATTGATCTAAGCAAGAGTCATCGCCATTTTAGTAGTTCACATCTTTCATAGTTTGGCTGGATATATTTTAGTAGTTCACATCTTTCATAGTTTGGCTGGATATGTAATAACCGAGGATGAGGTAGACAACCCATAACAAGCAGACAACAATAGATCGTACAACAACATAATCAAAAAGTTCATTGCTTCCAATTTGGCCAACTTCTAGACATGGAAGACCTTCTAATTCATCACTAACGCGCAAATGTTTTCAAAGTGGTTCATGTTTAACATGATGCCAGTACCGGTGGGCCAGGTAGTAGCCAAGAGGCTACTTGAATAAATGGTTTCTTGAGGACTATGTGAGACATCTTTGGTGCACCAAAGAAGACATCGCCGTGCTCGGAGTGGTAGTCATGAATCTGTTCGTCAACAATCTCAACTGTTTGAAAGCAGTCCATGGTCAGCTTTGTCAAGGGCTCATACACATATCCATCCATTGTGCGAGCTATTTGCGTGCAAGTTGTACCTAGCACGGACTCCCTGCATTGGTAAAAGCTCAGAGCCATTCTTAACACAAATTATATTGGTTTATCAACTTTGAATTACAGATCCACACATAGCTCATTTGCTACCGAAATCGTTTCAATTTTTACATGCTCCATTCATAATATTGATCTGATGAAAGAAACAAGTATTCACCAATCAACATACAAATTGCCTTCTAATCAACTTATAACAACCATGAATAGATGAACAGGCCATTAAAACCCTTCAACTCAATTGTGACAGTTCATACTTTTTTTTCTCTGCCTCCAAATAGGGACTTTTCTTTTTGTAATAGCCCATGGCCATTTATTTGCATATACTATCAAAAAGAATTGAGCATTTTGGTATTTCCTCCTCTGTATGATTTTTTAAAATTTTCTTCCTAATTACTCATCTTAACACTTTAAAAAAAAAAAAGTGCTGAAAAATATATGAGCACTCAGGGCTTTTGGTAAATAAGCCGAAATTTTATATTTAAAAGAAAGAAGAGCAAAGTCTGTTAACAGTATCAGCATTCTCTCACTGGAAAAGGAACAAGAGAATCCATAAAAATCTCCCAAACCTCCGTCTCTTTCGCAAAACAAAAAAAAAAAAAAAAAAAGACTTAAGTAAAATTTAAAAACCCAAAGAACACCTTTAAATCGTGAGTATTTACAAGAACAGCCACCCGAGGCGGGGACCGGCGATTAGGAGGCAGCCGATGGCTGGTGGGTGGGAGCAGGGTGGGGCGCCTGGAAGGAGTAGAAGCGGGGTTTCGAGAAGAGGGAGGCGAACGAGGACGGCCGGCTGTCGGCGGCGGGGGTAGCAGTGGCGGTCGTGATGGCGGCGGTGGCGGCGGCGGACGTGACGGTAGTGGTGGAGGCGACGCGCTCGCAGGAGGGGCACATAGAGAGGGTGGTGGCGGGGAGGTGCATGTAGAAGGGGTGGGAAGTCTTGAGGGCCCGCAGCTCCGCCAGTTCCTTCTGAAGACGGCGGTTCTCCTCCGTTAGCGTCTCGCAGCAGCGCTTCAGGTGCTCACAGTCCACCTCCGTTTGCTTCAGCTTCGTCCTGTTCCATGGGATGGACCCAACGAGCAACCCAAAAAAAAAAAGAAAGGTCCTTAGCTTGATAGGTGGGTGGTGGCAAGATAATTAAGCGAGATGAGACACGAAAAAGATTGGATTTTTAAGGTGAGAGAGTGATGAGTAACCATCATGGGAAGAGGAATTAAGTACGAAACAAGTCAAATATTTATCAGTAGAGAGTGGCCAAGAAAAATTTACGAAAACAAACATGGCTATGAAATTTTCTAGGAATTAGGTATGGATACAGACAAGTATACTGAAACGAGGCCATGAAACTCTCTTATTGAGGTGATTGTTTTCAATGGAGAGAGAGAAAGAAAAGAAGCCCATATTATTATCACAAATAGTTAGAACTTATAGATACAAGAACTGGCCCTTGGAGGAAAAACAGATCAAAATAATAAAAAAATAGTTTTCGCGTTAATAAAACAAATAGTCAAAAATGGAAGAAATTTTAAAGAGGAGATGAGAGAGAGACTCAGAGCTCATCCAACATGGGATAGACTCACTTAACACCAAAAAAAACAAGGGAGGAAAAAAGAGAGAACCATCTCGAAAACCTTAAAAAATTGTAAAAATAGCGTAAAAGAAGAAGAATAAAGAGGAGAACAATAAACACCTGGCTCTTCTGTTCTGAAACCAGACTTCCACTTGCCGGGGTCGAAGATTTAGTTGTTTAGCCAGAGCAAGCTTTTGCTTCTGAAGAATAAGACAGGAAACAGAACATTAATAGGAAATTTATAAAGACAAAAAGGTTCGGATTTTATCATAGATTCACGTATATTTTTCATTATTTTTCGCTTTTTTTTTCTCTCTCTCTTTTAGTAGCAAATATATAGGGTGGTGAGCGTTACCGGGTTGAGAGTGTTATGTTCCTTAAAGCTTTCTTCCAGGAAGGCGGACTGTTCCTTGGAGAGGCGGAGCTTCTTCCTTGCAAGCCCGTTCTCCTCCTCGTCACTGGCCCTCGAGGAGGTCCTCTCCGCCTCCCCTTCGCTCCGGCCGGCCGCCGTAACTCCCTTCTCGCCGCCGCGGCCCCTCGCCGCGGAGAAGTCCATCTGGAACGAAGAGATAGTGCTGTTCGGCGACGACGACACCGCCGCTCCTTCCTCCACCTCCGCCGACGGCGCCTGGTTCACATCTAACCCGCGCGTCGAGACCATCCAAATTTCCTACACAAATAAGTATTCAATATAAAATTACAAAGGAATCCATCAATAAGAGTGTAAAATTCTATGGAGCCAAAAAAAAGGTATTTTATCCTAAACCTGCCAAAAAAAAAAAAATAACGGAAAAAAAGAGAGAGAAAACGTAAAGATATAAATCAAAAAACTTAACGGTCTTCTTTAAAAAAAATCGTATTTTTAGCGGCTTGAAGGTAACCTCAAAAATAAATGGTAAAGAAGACAATTTTTGATTATAAGAAAAACAAAGAAAGATCAAGAAAAGTGAAAAATCCATCAAGATCCATCTAAAACTTACCGATAAAAAGTGTGGGTGTGTGTGTGTGGTTGGGGGGGTGGGGGATGAACTTCCCATTTTTTTTCGATTGTCACCGCGTGAAATCTTCAAAAAAGAAAAAAAGAAAGATTTTGTGACTAAAATACTCCGAAAGTCTTTTAATCTTATAACAGTTTGGCTTGGCTCAGCCGCTTGTAAACGAAAACTTCCACCTAAAACCCTCAGAATAAAGAAAAAGATTCAGATTTTTGAAGTTTAGTAGGAGTTCTTACTGGTCTCGGGCGCCCAAGGGAACCCCAGCTGGGGCGTGGAGCGCCGTGGAACAGGAGCGAGAGGAAGGAGGTTAAGCTGCACCAGGGGACTCAACAAAACCCCTCTCCTCTCCCTCCCCCTCTCTCTTCCTCCTCGTTTCTCCTCCTCCTCGCTTCCACCCTTCTTCCCTCCTCTTCCTCTTCCTCCGCTTGCTCCAAGACCAACTCCCAACCCCATGCCAAACCCCAAGACCAGCCCTCCCCTGGCCTTCACCCCAGCCTTCTCCACTGCGAAGAATGGCCTTCGCCGACGTCTCCTCCCAGGCTCAAGCCCAGCTCCATCTCCAGGCCGCCAGAGACTACTAGAACAGAGAGACAGAGGAGAGGGAGAGGGAGAGAGGTGATCAAAAGCGAAAGCAGGTTAGGCAATGAGAAAAGGCTTGGGGGGTTTTTATAGAGAGAGAGAGAGAGAGAGTTTCCGTTTGTGATCCATTGCAAGGGCACGGCCAGTTTGACCGACAAGCCCAGGCTTGACGAAACACACGTGACCCAGGAAAAAGGATGCAAGGTAGCTAAAATAAAATAATAAAAATATTTTTATTCAAATACTAAATATAAATCAAAATAATTATATTAATCATCATTCATGGATTCCATTTCTTTCCCTTTGACACAAAGAACCCACGATGTCATGCGAAAGGCATATCCACAGTGACCTAGAAGTACATGGGACAAGTTTTCAAACTAGTGGTAGAGGGACAGAGCTGTGAACCGTCAACTACTACGGCTTTAGAGAAAACGGTTGGAGTCCACAACATTTATGAGATGGAGCACTTCTAATCTAATGCTTATCTTACTTTGCCAACCGCTGTATTAATTTCCTTTCCAGTTGCCATAAGTTTCCTATTATCTTATCACGAATTTATTTTGTGTATAAATATTTATTAGTTATTTTGTTTTGTTTGTTTAAAATGGGGACAGGATTAGGGCTGTTGGCTACTTGCAATCATAGGTGATGATAGCTACTGTTATAAGTTGTGGGTGAGGGGTATGATGGCTGCCCCAGGGAATGATATGTGATGGGCGATCACCTTTCATGTAGTATGTGTTTAATTATTAGTTTAATTATTAGCATTTTATGCATATAGGTCCTCATGGACATGATTTTATACAGATGCCCATCATATTTTTGTAATTTCATGTGCAAGAAATCGTCGTGACTAAAGATTGTGAACCGTGATAACATTTCCCATTGTATAATTGCATGAGACCAAGGAATGAGTTCTTTATACCCAAGATTCCTCATAGAAAAAAAATTACTGATCTATGGAAAATTCAACGATGATGACTCTAATGTTCAATTTGCTATTCATATTATTAATTAGCAATTAATCTTTGGAATTGAGATCTCAATGAATTGAAAGAATGAACTATTATAATTATATTTGTTATTAAAAGATACACTTTGATCAATTAAACCTATAAACAATCTATGGCAATCCAAAGATGAACTTAGTGACATTAGGCAATTACCCAACTGACCTATATCATAATAAATCAAATCTCATCAAGCATGACCATTGTATATTATGCACATTAAATTATGCATCTATTCATTTTTTTATTATTTTCAATGTTTCAATATATGTCCTATATCATTAGTTACTTAGCGTGCTGGTTAGAGCAATCTAGCAAACTCTTTAAGAAAATTATATTGCATAAAAAAGAAAAGCAGAATGAATAAAAATTCATTATTTGGCATCCTATAGACCATTGATAGGTGATGATAGCAAAATTACTAGCCAATAACCATCCAATGTTAGACAATAGATCCTTTGAATTATTTTTCTATTCTTCCAAATAAGCTAATATACAAAAGAATTGATAGATGAAATTTAGAGGTTTATGCAAACATAGTTAGTACGTGATGACCACAACTTCCATATTATTATGGCTCCAACCAATGAGCTTTAAAATGGCCATTTTCTTTTAAATGGCATAAGATATATATCAACAATATATTATGGCTCCGATCAATGAGCTTTAAAATATCCATTTTTTTAATGACTTGAGAGATCAACAATATGTTCCGGGATGGATTTTTGTCACTGCCCCACTATATTACTATTAAAAGAGAATTTCATGACAAGCATAAGTGAAAATTTTGGATTCTAGCCATCCATACATAAATTTGAGCATCAAGTGCGTTATCCCATGCGCATCTCTAAGTTATTTGCGCAGATATCCATTGTGGCTAATTTAATTGATTCAAGTCCCGTGCATATGATACATATAACAAAAATTGGAGGGTCTATTTTTAAATGCCTTGTTTGCTAGAGGCCTACATGCGAACAAAAAAGGGAGCCTCATAGTCATGGTAGCACAACATTAGTAGTGGTTGGAATCAAAACCAAATGTCAGAGTGAACCATCCTAGGAACCTTCCTGCTTCCAACTTCCTCCCTGTAGCCTACACCCACTACGTGACGAGGTCACGTGCCATGCCCCAGTGTCATGAATGGGCACTCCCAATTTATGGTGGACCTCAAGAACCGTGTGCACCAAATTAATTCCTTCCATCTGAACTCCACCCGATCTGGCCTCCCCCCTCATCCTATCCCTCCGCCTGTTCCTCAAGAGCCGGGTTCAATTGTTTCGGTCCGCTTTCCCGAGTCAGAAACGAGTCAAACCCGCTGACCCTGCCGGGGCCCCTCGCTGACCCACCAATCGCCGCGCGAGGCGCCTTGCCACACGATATGTGTCCCGGTCCCACCGGCTCCCGCGCGGATCGCTGGCTCTGACCCCAAATCCTTCTCTTTTTAATGCTTCCAACCGGTCAAACAAGCGGCACGCCGGGCGGGCCCCAACGGAGACCGGCTATCGCCGGTGACCGCGGCAATCACACTTGTCACGCCTTGGAGATCATTGCAATAATTGAACTCATGCTTCGATTAATGATAGGGGGCACAGGGGACGCATGACCACCACCGATAGTGACCGGATATAACCCGAATCCACCTCCCATCCCAGCCGTCCATCATCATCTAATCAGACGGTGAAGAGGGAGTCTACAGTGCGATGCGACCGTTGAGGTAGTCATTGTGAGGAGGGTACAGGGAAGCGGGGGTGTATGGTGCGGTCCCATCACCGGCTTTTATTAGGAAATCTTTGGTGTGATTCTCCAGCTGCTCCAGAGACCGACTGGGCGGCGTCGCAGACAGAACGGTGATGCGATCTGTGTGGGGTTGGCTATATGATAGGGTAGCGGACAGCCGTCTGATGGAGATCAGAGGGCTTCCGGCGGTAGATTTTGTGCTGGTTGGGGTTCTGGAGAAGGTACTGAATAGATTATTAATGGAGTAAAGGTTGGAAGTCAAAATCTCTGAAAAGAGGAATGGGTCGGTGTAGGGCTAGTCGCCACCATTAAATCCTACCGCTCCCCGTTTTGTACAGAGGGTTAAAATGGAAAGCATTCATTTGGAAAAATCCGAGGTATTTATGTTGTACTTTATTGGGGTTATGTCACTAGATTTTTCCATTATCATGGAGTACATAAACTTATTTAGGAGGCCTGATATTACCATCACTAGCTTTTTCATTTGGTCACCTAATATATTATATCTTATTTATCCCCACCAAATCTTAAAGAAGACGTGTTGCTCATCTAGTGACTAGATAAATCTGATCGAAACATTTTTCACAGATATGTCAGTAAAAACGACGCTATATAAGATTTAGGTTCAGTGGGGTCGTACCCATTCATTAATACTTATCTTTACAACAAAAACTCTTAAAAAACTGAAAATTACAAAGGCTGGGTGTAAATAGCTAGGTCAACGTGCTCTAGTGGCTACGGTCACCTCTTATTCAAAGCACGGACGGCCAAGATATCGTGCTGATCTTTTGTACGTCCCCGATTGGGATATAATTAACAAGCGATGCTTTATTAGTTACAGCAGAAGAAACGTACTGGTTGCATAATCCAGCCAGTAGATCTCTAGTACTAGCCGATCTCCCGAACAGAAGTAGAGCAAGGTACGCTCACCATCGGTTACCACATCCAAATCCCAATCCGGAAACAGTGAAACCGCCTTAAAGGTCGAAAGTACCCTTCCATCAGGCGCGCTGCTACTGCGGGGGGCGGGCACGGTTAGCGGGGGCATTTCGGTCCACTTGCAATGAAGAGCCTTGCCGGGTCAAAACAAAGGGTTGGTTCGATGACTGGTGGGGCCGGCTGACAGGTGGGATCACGTGACTGTGGCGTGCGGGCGTCGCGGATGGGGCGGGGCGTCACGTGGGACAGGGAGAGCGACGCAATCATAACGCCTCTGCGGCGAGGCGGGGACAGCTGTCCGCCTCGAGGGGACAGCATCGCAGAAGCAATCATTAGTACGGTCAACTTCATGCTCCCGGCCTCCGTCTAGTCGGTGGGCCCCGCCCCGCAATTATTTCCGCCTGATTGATCCGGTCCCCCCAGGACCTTTTCCCACTTCAGTTTTCTTCCCATCTCCTCCGTTCACCCAACCGGTGACCACAAGCATCCTACCCGTTCGGGGACCAGACCGTTCCAAACTTAACGGCGGTTGGTACCTTTCTGGTGCATTACCCGTCACCGAACCATATTAGCCATGCGTGGACCTGCTAACGTTGTCATCTTGAAGCACAAATTAAAGGCTCTCAGTTGGTCAAATAAAATCTAATTGCTGTAGTCTTACTTTTTTTTAAATATTACTTCACCTCAGGATGTGAATTGAGTGGGAGGATAAATTTATTTATAAATTAATATGTGAAAAAAATTATGAAAATGCATGCGGTGTTGGTCCTTTGGAGGCGTTGTTTAAACGGCCGTGATTTCTCCTGGGACGGTAAAACACCGTTTTGCCGATATGCCGTTATAACCTCGTTACACCACAGAATCGTTCATCCGACGCAAGATCTCCGTACGGAGCCCGCCCCGAGATCTTATTTGCCGTTAGCCCGACGGTGGCCCCATGCCATGACGTCGCGCTGCAGCGACGCGCGTGACGGACCGTCAATTATATCTCCGCACATTACCCTGCACTCCCCGTTCCCCGGTAGGGACTCGGACGGTCGTCCCCTTCCCTGGCTTCATCACCGTCCTTTCCCATCTCGATATCATCACCCCACCATGGGGTGACCGCACCGCTGCAGTTCTCAAGCGCCATCTTCTTATGTAAGTGCGATGTGACCTGGCGGAGAATCCCTGACCGTCCGTTCCGCCGAGGCGTCTACGGCGCCTTACTGGTTGGCTGTTGACCCAGTAACCAACCCACCCCAGCTTATGCTGTGCTGCGGAGCACCGCACCTCGTACATCCCCACCAATATTCGTGGTAGAAAATGTCATGCAACGGCTGTAATTATGTCGACCAATAGATTGATGCCACGTGCTGCGTGTGCTGACGCTGAGTGAGGCATTTTATAGTATTCCACAGTCACATCATTCTTTCATATGATTGCTCCAATAGTATATTGGGCTTCAGTAGAGGCTATGTAGCTATCAGAGTGATAGAATAAACCTAATATGTAAAGTGGATATGGAGATTGGGAAAGGCAAGAAGATCTTGTCTTCCCATGGCTCGCAAGCAAGCTTTTCCATATAAAATAATTTGTTGAATAATTAAAAGAGTGGCCTAGAAAGTTAATGGACAGTATGATTGGATATTTCCCATGCATCATCATCAACATATCATGATTCATCTGGCTAAAGATTCCCAACATGCCTCCGCTTGTCTCTTATCATAATTCATTAGTATTATGTTTAAGTAATTTTACTTATTTCATATGTATACCATGATCATCTTTGTCTAAGCCTACGGACGAAGCACCGTCTTCTTGTCTCCATCTCTTTAGGGTGTTATGTTACTCAGGATGTGAGACAGAAATAATTAGTGGTTGCATAGACTACAAAGCATGGAATATCTTCATCCCTTTTTATAAATTTATTATTTAACATGTTCATTATAACTACATAAATTGTATCCACTAACTAGTTTTGTCGTAAATTTGATTTTAATATAATGATTTGGTAAGATGTTTGCTATTGTTGTTGATGCTCCCTTATGTTCTCATATTAGCCATTCTAGTGAAGTGGTATTTAGAATTTATAGAACCCTGTATATGTGTAACTGATAAATTTAAAAATTTAAGATAAATCAATTATGTATCAAACAATAAATTTTTATTTATAACTATAAATTATAAAAAAAAATAAATGAAATTAATTTTTAATTTCAATATAATAATTAGAAGCAATCAATGCTATGTATCATGAGCCTATTTTTAGTCTTGCAAGCATATATATATATATATATATATATATGATCCTTGTATGGGGAATGAATGAAGGATAACCATTTACATCCTCCCTTATCCTGTTAATATCCTTATAATATGTAAGAGGATTTTCTTCCACTTGCATCATTGGTCACTTCCACGAAAGGGGTGAACCAGATGGTTCTTCTGATCAGGATGCAGCTCAACTACCATGTCATCCACTCTATTAAATATGTAAAATGTTGGAGGATAATTGCTGTATTTATGATAAAATCTAAATCATCAAAAAATCAGTCCGTATTAAATGCATTCTATTCCCACTTCTTGTCCCTTTCCATTTATTCCTCTGACCATTACTTAGGTGAAAACAAGCTCATCCTTTCTATAGGATAACTTCTACCAATCCCCATACTTTCTAACCAAAAACAGCTATAAAATATGTTTTATAGCTAAAACATGAACGAAACACCGGTATTGACCTCAAATTTTTTTTATTCTTTTATAAAAATAGATGAAAAAATTAACATAGTTTTCTACTAAATTATACCAGAGAGAGAAGGGGAAGAGAGGGCGTGTGTGCCTGGATTATGGGATTTTTAAATAAAAGAGCAATGGGACCAGAGGTCCAATATTGCAATGATTGCTTGTTTACCCAAAATTCTCCACTGTCTCCTCAAATTTACGAAAATACCCTCACACAATTAAGCACTCTTGTTTCTAGTCAAGGCCGCAATGATGGCCCCCCATCAACACGGATGGCAGCCGTGTAAATCACGCCAAGATATATGGGGTTTTTAGGGAACGGTGGGTGGGGTTTGCCTTCGAGAGTACGTCTTGCTCCCCTTTACCTCAGCGACTCTCGTGTGGTCAATCATGGCACATGCTCCGAGTAATCATATTGAGGCTCTGAGCACAGAGAAGGGAATGGTCCCTTTCCACCCTTTCTATCTCTCTCTCTCTCTCCATGCATGCTGCCTTACTTTTTAACTATTGGGGCCATGATTTCATCTCTCCATTCCTCGGGATATTACTGAGATTATCATAAAATTTTAATAAAATTAGTTTGCTTCGTCTTTATTATAATAATGTGAACTCTGCGATCCATCAGAGTTTGATTCCAATTTTTTTATTATTTTATCTTCTATGCCTTAAAATCTTGATCTTACTTTGTTTTCTATTATTTTTAGTGGACTCGGGCCCACCACGCTTCTACTGTTTATGTTCCTTTCGTTTTGCTAAATGCTAGTTCCCGTAAAAGGCTAATTAATCTTTTTCCAAAATATTAAATTTTAATAATATTTTTTTAGATAATTTCTATTTCAAATTTCATAATCTTATTATTATTTATAAAAATATTTTATTAATTTATTTTTATATTATTTATAAATTTATTATTATAAAATTGAAAAAGATTTTTATTCTGGAGCAAAAGAATACAAAGTGCGCATCAATTGAGTTACATAAATATTTTAAATTAAAGCAAACGTAAAATAGAATTATTCAAAATTTTTCTATTATGGTGATCATCATCATGATTATTATTATTATTATATTATATTTAAGAAGGAAAAACATCATTAGGTTTAAACTTTACACCCAAGAGGATGCGAAGAAGGCACCAAAACATCTTCCTTATTGATATTAATATTATTTTAATTATTATTATTATATTTTAATACATATAAGTGCAGACGACCATAATTTCTGTAACTCAATTGCTGAATGGAGGGAAACAAAGAGAATCAACTAAGATGTAAATGTTTTGGACTTGTGAATTAAAAAACTAGGCTTCCCATATTCTTAAATTTAGTTTGAAGATGATGTCACTCTTACATAAATTTTAGTATAGGGCATGGCCATGTCCTGAGCATGGTTGAGGTGGGCTATACTAAAGTTATCCATGCTCTTCTATTTTCACTTGATTTCTAAAGAGTCAAAAATTTCTAATTAATGGAGAAAAATATTTTTATTTAAATTAAAATAGTACTTACAAAATAAATATTCTCTCATTATAGTTTAGAAAATAACATTGCTTTTTAGGATAAATATGTTCCTCTAAAATTTATATAGTATATAATTTTTAAAACAAGAAAAATTCTATGTTGGTTTCAAATTATGTTTCACATGTGCTTTTCTTTTAGAAAAAAATTATAGTTTTATCTATTATAGTTTTACCTCTTTAAGCTTGTCGATTCACACACATCCCCATCTTTAATTATTTATAAATTATTTTTTAAAACTTTCAAAGTAGCTTAAAGTGATCTTTCCATCCATCCCCATTAATATAATTGTGGCATGTCATCACGATATGATATGTAAATCTATTATTTCGTCAACATACTTTTATTGTAATTTTTTGATCCACATGAAGCACCTCTACTTTCGTCCAACATCAAAATTAATCCAAAATCCATCGTATAAAAAAACATATAAACTATAAGAACTAGGACCATGAGGGATGTGATCATGTGGCTCTGAGAAATTATAGAGAGAAACTAATTGATGCTATATACTAGTGCATGCAGTGAATTTTATTATCCTACTATTAGTATAGAAATCAGATGGTGGTGTAAGATCCAAGGCTATTGATACCAAAAACTTATGGAGAAATATGCACCGGTCAAATCCCTTATCCCCGTATATGAAATTGCCATAGACGGGTTGGCAAGTGTGATCCTTGCTAGAGGAGTAGAGGGTGTGCAAAAAATTGCCTAAAACCCTCGACCTCCTATATCTTTTCTCATTTGACATTGTTTATTTTCTCTCCTAACCCCTCTTTCTCTCTTTTCTCCTCTCCCAACTAACACTATCAACGGACACCATTGATTTTCTCGCCAACTATATTTTCTCCCTCTATTGTTCATTCAACTTTAAGCTCTATTCCATCAACTGAGATTTTCTTCTCTTCATTCTCATTCTTGATTTTTGCTCATGGTTAACCTTGGCAACTCTTGCCAAACATTTTCTTCATCTACTATATCCTACTATGGGCAAAATCTTCATCGGTCTCCCCGTCGGACCTATATTATCCTATTTCATCTCTATTTCACAACATCTTCACTCTCATTCATTCTCTTGCAATGTCAATGAAGATCGTCAAAATATCATGAAATCATCTCTTTCCTTTTCCCATCATATGCTTTTTTTCCTTTGGCACCACCATCCTATTGCTGCCTTTTGTTCCCACCAGAAGCAGGTGTTCCAATGTCCATAAGAGGTAGAAGAAGATGGAGCCACTTATAGGAAATGAGGAAAAGAAGGGAGGATGTGAATTTTGGTGCTATCAATTCTATTGCAAAGTTTTATATGGTAATTGGTTTGCAGAATGGACTTTCAAGAAGGTTGAAGAAGGTCAGGATATATATTTTTAATCTTGAAATGGTAAGATTAATGGCATTAACTAATTCTGGGTTATTTTAAAAATTTGTTTGACTTTTTTTTAAAGATGAGAAGGTATATGCAAAAATCTTTGGAACTGAGAAAATAAAATTGTAATGTTTGGAAATAAAGTTTTTTAGTCCTCACTTTGAAGAGGAACACTTTTGTGTCATGGAATAGGTTATTGAACCTTGAGACCGAGCAAGGAAAGAAGAAATTGTAAATTTAAAAGTGTACTCGGAAAGAGGGGCGGGAGACAACACCTGGGCACGGCCTGTTCCCGTGTCCTCCCTCCTCACCCACAGCCCAAATCATGCCCTTTTCCATGCACAATCATGCCTCTAATAATAATAAGGGCAAGGTAAGCAAAAGATGAGCAAAGGAGAAAAAAAAGAGCCAAGGACAGCATAGCAAGAACAGTGATGATAGGACCAACCATTCAGAACAAAGTAAATAATAAAGTAATAGATTAAATAATAATTTTAATAATGTCGAATGATGTCAGCAACCATGCCCAGAAGAGAAATCCAAAACCTGGAAGCCTTCACGGGGCATGCATCTTGCAATCATCTGAATCCCAGAAAAATAAGAGGGCCAAAACCCCACCGCGGACGACCCTACAACCGTTTGTTTACTTTGACGGATGGTCCTCCTCCTCCTCCCGGAGCCATAAATTCTTCTCAAGTGGCTGAAGCAAGGGACAATTAATGCTATAATTCACACGTTTCGCGTGTATATATATATATATTTTTTTTTTTTTGTCTCAGCCCACTCTAACTCAATCTTGAATTTTATAAATATAAATCTAGTCAAGCTTATAAATATATATTTATGCTAGTTGTAATGATTCAACCAATAAATTCTATAGATCATCCAAATAAATAAATAGACTCTTCACGTAAATTAATAACATTCCCCCTCTAACCCTCGCCTAGGTTTCTCTATCTTCATGCTCCTCGTCCGATAATACTTTTCTATTCATTTGCGGGCATCTAGAGCACTGCTCTGGCTACCGTGTAATTTGTGGAGCCAACATGACAACCGGACAACTTGGCCAATTGACTCGAGCAATTGGTGGTTATCATTGCTAGCGTGAGAGCTTGTGGAAGATATCAACAGGTTGTGTGATCATGGAGCAAAGGATTTGATTGGATACATTGCGGTTGCACTTCACATCCGCCTTATGAGGGATGAAGAAAATAAAATACATTGCTTATCCCCCATATCTAAAGATTAAAATTATGAATATTCTTTTGAATTTCTTTTTTTTCAAACTTTTAAGGATAAGGTTTTAAAAATTTGTAAAACGTAACAAACATGAGAACAGAAACGCAGATATAATATCGATGAGAAAAGCATCAATTTTGTTATTTACAGAATACTGGAATGATATATAGAGATATATGTAATAAGATTAGAGCTAGTTGGATGAAGCGGAGAGATATATTATATAATAGATACATATTTGGATACTTAAGTGAAATATTGTATAATTTAAATGCTATGAAATTTAAAAAAGTACAATAACACAAACTTATTGTGGTAAGAGTGGGAATGTTAAAATGAATATATAATTTATATATATATATATATATATATATATATATATATATATATATATATATATATATATATATATATATATATATATATATATATATATATATATATATATATATATATATATTAAAAGATGAATATGTTGGAGGAGTTGAATTCATACAAATTAAGAACAAACAAAATGTGTGATAATATGGATGTAAGAAGGATCACGCATGGAAAGGTACTATGGTTTACGTTGAAGATTATAAGAAAAGGAAGATATCATTCAACATGGGTGAATATTGTGATGAAGGATATAGAGAAAATAAAAAATATATAGATAGCCTTAAAGGATCAAGAAAGTTGAACTACAAATAGTTTCAAAAAGTTAGATAATTAATTGTGATAATAAATGTTTCTTCCTTCTTAAATATGATGGAAGTATCAATCTTAAAGTTGCATTCGGGGCTCTCTATTGGAGACAGGAATGCTGATAGAGAAAGATTTAGTATTGTCGGAATCTCTCTATTATGTTTGTGTAATAATTTTAACAAATTATTATATTGTTCCTCCCACTCTTTTTAGTTTTTATTTTTACCTAGACCTCTTGAAGGGTGATCCCATGGGGACTAGGCCAACCAGTTAAAATGTGAGCATCGGTGTTTGCTATTATTATTCTTCATTGTTGTACGTCTTGTTATTTTTCCTTATTATATTTTAAATATTTGGTGTATAAATTAAATTTTATTAAATAAAATAAATAAATCATGATGGAAGGGATGGGAGATACATAGGGATGTCCATGGACCAGATTGTCTAGTTAGGCCTACAAAGCTATTATGCTCTAAATTGGGCTTGGACTATCTTGATAATATAATCACTCTAAAATAAACCTTTTGAGATAAGTGCCGTTCTTTTCACTTCCCTAAGTATCATTTATATAAATTTTGTTTAATAGAAAATGACCAAAAATATTTTATAGAAAAGATGATTTTCTTGTCATGTAAGTGCCAAGAATCAATAGTGCGAAACAGCTAGACCAGCATCACTAGCTTGGGATGCAATAATATCTATTTTCCCTTGTTCATGGCCAGATTTGCTTTAAAAATCCAACTTTAGTTTCTACTGGAAATTCGGTTTGTAAAAATGGATTTACAAAAGTGCCATTCATGTCATAATACCAGATCTAGAAAATAAATACAATAAGTTCATTTTACTTTATTTCAAATTTAATTAATTATCAATACGGCAAAGTGCGGTTTTGAAAACATATATGACTTCAACATCTTATTTCTAAAAGTTGGACTTCCAAGTGGATCTAACTGATCCACACAAAATCACTTAATCTAGACCACATTGGATTTGGTTTTACTTTTTATATATATCGTTTAATTAAATGATCTGACTTTAAAGTCAACTTTGAAAACCAGACTTTAGCGTGTCTATCTTAATGTAAATTTGTTAGTCCAAAGTATACCTTATAGAAATAATCATACTTTTGCGCCTATATCAATTAGGTCATGATAATATATTTTTAAAATAAATAATCATATCATATTTATCTAAAACTAAAAATATAAAATTCTTTGCATTTTGGTCCTTATAATATTTTATATATGTTTGTATGTTAATTCTTTATATATCTTTATATTTGTCTTAGTTCTTGCAATCATAGAACTTTATTAATAAATTCTATTGATTTTTTTACTTAACCAGCTTTAAACTGAATATTCTTGGTTTATTTCTCAAGCAACTACTAATGATTTCCTTAAAGGAGAGAGCAATAGGGAGGGGAAGGAGAAGAATGAGAGGTGGTCCTCTGGTTGGAAGGAGGAGTATTGGGGAGATTAGGTTTCATTTGATGGCTAGGAAAGTGAAAGATTTTAAGGATGAATCTGTTCTTCCTTCACTTTTGCTGGTAAAAATAAATCCACGAATAGAACATTAAAGATAAAATTAATACAGGGCCATTTTTTTTCCTAGCAAGTTTTTTTTTCCCCCAAAAGAAGTGAATTTGGCATAAAATGTTCTAACCACTTTCTTAAAAGATAATCTAATCAAAGTAGTGATTTTTCGAGGGGCTTGGTGAGTGAGGAATCCTTCTACTCATCCTTTAGTTTGACTTTATTTTCTTGTTATCCTTTATTTCTATTTCTTCAATTACTATAAAATTTCAAAAAACAAAAAATAAAAAAATTTCTATTTCTTGCATGTCTAGGCCTGCACCACTAGGGCATACTTTGCTGAGGATAAGGAATTTAGTTTAGACATAACCAAAACCATTTAGATAATTAAGCGAAGGTAGGACGAAACCAGATGTTTCATGCTCGTTCGACTCAAAAACTTCAATTAGAGATGAGTTACTTCACCATCTTGTGTCTGAATGCATGGGCTTCTTTATATTTTAATCCTTTTTACCATTTGCCACCTTCCAAAATCTGAGTCTATTGTTGTTTTCTGTGTGTTACCTATATCTATAGTATCTTTCTATATATTAAAATGATAATATGGTTGTGATCCTCGTTTCTCATTCGAAACTCTTGTCATCTACCCATTCAAGAAAAGAAACTCTATCATTTACTTTTCACTGCAATAAGATGATCACTTTCTGCTGCTGCCTACCGGCAAACAAAGGCAGTGAAGATAAATACTCGGATCTGGTTATGGTCGGCTGTGAGATTGCTAAAATCCAACAATGAGTTACACAACCATTTACAGTTTAACCATATCATGATCCATGGAATTGTCTACCAAAGATTAACTAAACTCTTAGGTTAACCATTCCCACCATCACAAGTTTGCTGGTTACTTTTAACCTTTTTTTTCAAGTCTTTACCATCATAGAAGATTAAGAAAGAATATCGTGCAGGACAACCAAAAATTTGATGACGTAATGATGGTAACACTTAACAAGAAAGATCACAAATCTAAATAATTCTTGTGCTCATCAAGTAATAATGATAGTAATTATAGTGTTATTGCTGATGGTAGCAATCTGTACAAGTCACAAAAAAAGGTTGAAAATCATAGGGTGTTATTGCTGAAAGTAACACCTTGTATTAGTCAAAAGCATTATCATGAATCTACTTCCATATCTGAGATCTAATCCTTTAGATCCCACGTCCAGCAATATCACTGCATTATTGGGCTAGATTTGGAGGGCTAGATCAAAGGGAGTTGTCCCCATCCTTCCTCGAAGAAAAGTTCAAAGGAAAATCTAAAGACAATACAAGAAAAAGAAGAAGAAACGATGTTAGCAACGGGGATAGGCTCATGTAAGGGTAACTTACAGTACATTCATTGAACAAGGGCAAGTATTATGTAAGATTATATACTTTAAAAGCAAAATTTCATAAATAATTAAAAAAGAGAGAAAAAAAATAGATCAAATATCGTGATTCAGAAATGAAAATTAACTTTTACTTTGAAATGGATATACACACGTCTGGGGCCAGCAGTGGCTGAACTTGATTATGAAGTTACGAGAATAAAGAAATTCAGGTTATCACTACAGAAAAAATATGATTTATCAACTTCATATTGCCGACGCTTGGAGGAAGAGTTGAAAAATTTTAAATACCACATCAATTTGCTGGCTTTAAAGCATTGACAAATTACAATGAAGAAAAGCATAGATGGAAGCTATGCAGCATCATTAAAATTCAACTCCCGCCCCCTATATATCCTGTGCCTTCATCTCTAATTCTAAACCCTAGACCTCCTCTCCCGAGTTGACTCTCCGCCTCATTGTCGAGAGTCAATCTTGAGTGGACTTCCTAGCCTTGCTACCTCATCCTCTCTGATTCTCTTTACTCTAACTGGTGGCCAAAGTCAATGGCAGTGGCAGACGTAGCTGGAGGCAATACTAGTATTCTCTTAGATCCGATTGTCGCTCTCCTTCAAGGTTAGAAATTTATCCATTCTTCCACTCTTCCTTTTCGTAGTGTTTGATGAAATATGGTAGAATAGTTGATCACTAGCGAAGGTCTTTTGCTGCTATTCAAATTTCTTCAATTGGAGATGATCCGAGGCGGTAGGATGCGAAGAGGATATGGGGTGAAAAGAAGGAATGGGGAGGATAAATAGAAGAATCGGTTTAGAGACCGGATGGAAAGTGGTTTTTATTAGTTGTGATGTTCTTGCTGCTGCTGTATGGGTTCTCCTGACTAGGATTTTTCAGATAAATTTATCTACTTATTTTTAGGTTTAGCAATCTGACAGGAATTATTGTCTCTGCAAAGCAATTTACACAAGTTTCAGTCTGATATTGTAAAGGTTTAGAATTGTTTGAATCTCTGTCTCTGCTGAGAACTAATTTCATACAACTTAGTGGACTAGATGGTATCTAGAATTCATGTGTGTTTATCATGGAGGGACATATTTGTTGGATGATTAGGCCGAACCAAAGCAATTGATTTACATGGAACTTTTGGATAGAAGATACTTTCTATCTAGGAGATGTTATGACTACACTCTTAGCCTGTCAATCTAAAAGACTAAAATAGAGAATTAATTTATCACTTAAAGAATGAGAAATGATGGTTTGATTTGAATTTTTGGATAAGCTGTAGCTAATTACTGTATTGTAGTTGTTATGTGCCTTAAGGGTGCTCTCACCTTTGAATTGCTTTAGAGAGAGTTTGGTTCTTGCTTCTCGATGTTTGAAATCAAAAAGTCTTAATCCGACTGAATTGGATAGAAGAAAACTCAATTTCTTTATCAATTGTTGAGTTGGAGGAAAAAGAAAAACGTGCTGGTGTTTTGGCATAGGATGGCACATGGCCAACATCACCTAAATTCTTGCTTTGCAATAAACTAAATAAGTTAACTTTATTGTATATTACCCTCATACATGCAAATATGTGTAAGTATTTTAGTCTTCTTGACTATAATTTCAAATAGGCCCTTCTCAATCCTATTAGGCCTTCCTAAGATCCCCAAATCACCGGCCACATCAGGCCAATATCAAAGAACCTCCAGAAAGAGAAGCATTTTTAGTGCTTGGAAGTGTTTGGAAGTTGTTTTTAGTGCTTAAATTATCAGTCTTCTGGTTTATTATTTGTAGTTTTAGATTTTCCATTTTTTGTGCCATGAGTCCTCTTTTGTTAGTTTGATAGATTTGTCAAGCTATCTTATTAAATGATATAAGATGGTTGCATTTCTGAATTTTGAGGGCAACTCAACTAATTTGCCATTTATATAATTTTTTTAGATGAATTATTATTTAATTATTATTCTTATATAATGGATAAAAGTTGGATAAACAAGTTAAGGTCCGGTAAAGATTATTTTAAAGAAGTTAAAAATTTTATTAAATTTATTATTGAAAAGGGATCAATGAATGAAAAGATTTTTTATCCATGCTAAAAATATGTAAATAATTCTTTTTTCGATCTACAAACAGTTGAAGAATATTTGATGTGGAATAATTTTGTAAGAGGTTATACTGAGTGGGTATTTTATGGAGAGTCTATATTACTATCTCCATATATAGAACATACATCTGATCTAGGATCCAGTAATGTACAAAGGAATTTTGTAGGAGAAGATGATATGAGAGGTTTGTTTAGAGAGATGCCCTAGTATTTGGTGCTGAAAATTTAAGAGATTTCAATAGAGGATAAGAAACATTTGTAATGCCCGAGAGATCTATATTTATTGATCCTATGCATGTTGAGGGGTCCTACCATTCATCTAATGATAAGATAGAATATTGGTATCATAATTTATTGAAAGATTATGATCAAGAACTATGTCTGAGTTGTAAAAAATTTTCAAAAGTTTTTTTTCTTGTGCATCTATTCTATTTGAAATATTTGAATGGTCTAGCAAGAGTTTTACTATGTTGCTCCAATTATTAAAGAATATATTTTCTAAGGGCATTGCTTTGGCAATATCTTCTTGTGAAGCCAAGAAACTGAGAAAAGAATTGAATCTTGGATATGAAAAGATTCATATTTGTCCAAATGACTGCATGTTGTATCAGGATGAAAATGCTAATAAAAAATTATGCAATATCTGTGGATCTTCACGATGGACATTGTATAATAAAGATGAGAGTGATGTATTGAATGAAATGGATGTTACATGGAGTAAAAAAAATCAACTAAAGTTTTCATTACTTTTCTTTAATACCTAGATTGAAAAAGATTTATACATCATTGAAGACAACTTCATCGATGAAATGGTATGATGAAGGTCGTACAAAAAATGGAGTGTTAAGAAATTCAGTTGATTGTTTAGCATGAAAAGCATTTGATGATAGATATCATGATGTAGTTATCTTAGATGTTTCCAGTATTAGGTTGGATTTAGCTACTGATGACTTGAATTTATTTTGGACATTGAGTTCTACTCATAGCACTTGGCCAACCATTTTGATTCCATATAATTTGCCACTTTAGAAGTACATGAAACAATCTTGCCTCCACTGATGATTTAAATGCGACGACCTTAGGATGGATATTGAAGAATAAAATATTAACTGATTCTTAGTTGATATAAGATCGATATTCAAGATGTGTACATTCTATATATATGAAATTTTGTATTATATTATCATGTTCATTTAGTAGATCTTACTTCTTATTAGCAATTCAATTAATATTATATTTATTATTGGATAATTTATGTTAACTATTTTTAATTTTTATTTATAAATGCTAGGTGATATCATGCCTCGATGCAAAAAATTTGATGATATTGAGTTGCAGACTTTTCAGGATGGATCATATTTTGATCAATCCTAACAGTCGATGTAGCCATAGCAGTCCGAGACTGATCCTTCATCATTTGCACAGTAGCCCAAGGTCAGTCCTTCTTTATCTATACAGCAGCCCGAGTCACAACACGATCCTTTTGTTGATGAGGAGGTTATTATAGATAAGAGATATACATTTAGGATAATTTAATAGATTTATTATATATTCATGACTATTAAGATTAAAATGTTAATTTTTATTGATTGATTCTTAATATATTTTTTCATGTTATGTGTTTGTTCTTGATGCATCATGTTGCCTAGGTATGGCCACCCAAGAGAGAGGATGAATTGGGTTTATAAAATCTTTGACCAAATTATATTCTAAAATAAATATATGCTTCTAATTAAGAAAAACTTGAATGCTTATGGTGAATGAGAAATATGTAGCGGCGAAATTAAAAACAACTAACTAATGCAAATATGTAAAGTAAATAAGAAAAGCAAGAAAAGCAAAACTACAAAACAAACATAGATTTATAGTGGTTCGGTGCAATCCCACACCCATGTTCATTTTTTAAGCTATCTTCTTGAAAATTCTACTATAATCCGAGATTACAGTGCATTTATTTTGACCTAAAATCATAAATAAATCCAGTTGATTTAGCCGGACTCACCAACCATAATCCTATACTAATAATTTTCTCGAGTTCACTATCAATCCGATTGGTTTTAACCTAGGAGCACCAACCACAATCTTTACACTATCCAATTTTTGGCTTGTACCAACCTACACCCCAAGTTTCTTTCTCCCAAAGAAACTTGTAAAGAAACAAAAATATAAGTATAAAATTTAGCATAAAAATAAAAATAAAAACAAAACTCTTTTTGAAATTTGATGAAGAGACTGAAAGATGGCTTTTGAAGCTTTATATTCTCTTCTTTGAAGGTTAAGAGGAAGCTTGAATGAATGAGGATGATCACACTTTGAAGCTCTCTAAATTTGATGCACAATATTCTTCTTTTTCTTTCTTTTCTTTTAGATATTTAATGAACTTTACTATTTTAATGATTTCTACTTTCAATCCACTTGATCTATCTTTTCAAATATTTTTCTAATCTTTTATACTTTTTATGATAATTTAAGGATCAGTTCTAACCATTGGAAGCCTTGAAATAACTGTTGGAGTGGAGAAATGATCGTTTGAAAAAGCTACAGAAAACTAGCCGTTACGATCACTATGTCGGCTCAGTTTTTAACTGGGTCGGCTCAGTCTTAACTGAGTTGGCTCAATTTATAACTGGGTCGGCTCAGTCTCCTATATCTTAAAAAATTAGCTTTCTGCACTTTCTATCTTTTGCTTTCATTGAGACTAGGTTGGCTCAGTCTTAAACTGGATCAGTCCAGTTTGCGTGCCAAGCATGAAGAGAATGACCTAGGGATCATCCCTTGGGTTGATCTATTTGCTAAACTTAATTTTCTTCTAATTTATGCATCCAAAAATTATGGGACTGCCTCCAAAAGATCAGAAATCTTATAAACTTATCCTTGAGGCTTTTGAAATAGATTTTTTTTAACTTTATAAAATTATGATTTTGCTCCTTATCACTTTTTCTTGATCTCCAACTTGATAAAATTATAATTTTAACTTAAAAATCTGAAAAGACCTACATCCATTCTTGAATTATATAGTTAAATACTTAAACACTCAAAGTTTGACAATCATCAAAATCAATCATGAGATCAATAATCTTTTTCTTTTTGATGGTGGCAAAACTTTGAGTATATGCATAAAAATATAATTTAATGTATTTCAATAAATTGGCTAGTATAAGTCATAAAGTGATAATATACATAAACATAAATGCACACTTCATGAAAGCTCCAATTAATTTTTCACATAATTTATATACTCATATCAAAATAATATTTTAATTCAAAATAATAAGTATTAAGGTTCCAAGCATGAAATTCATTGAATTTCTTAAGTATTAATTCTTTAAGCATATACTCAATATACATTTTTTCCTTTTTGATAACATCAAAAAACTTATGAAAAAGAATAGAAAAAAAATCATCAAAATCAATATCAAGATATTAAATTAAGAGATGTATCAAATTCATAAAGTCAAATAAAAAAAATCATCTCCCCTTTTGAATAAATATTTTTTTAAAAAAATTAACTTGAATTCAAATATTATAGACTCTCCTTCTTTTTAAACGAATATAATTTTTTAATTAGATTTTTAAATATATACTTTTAAGCTTTAAGAGGAACAAAGCTTTTCAAAAGATTTAACCATAAAATCAAGTATAATAGATATTTTAATATTCAATGTTTTTTCTTAAGAAATTTTAGTCGATTAAGTTTGAAAAAGATATGTATCAAAAATGTATTGAGTAAAGTAAAATAAAAATGTATAAAAAATTATAGTCATTTTTTTTAAAAATTTATTACTTTGAGTAAAAATTATTTTAATGCAAATAATTCATAAAAATTTTGCAATGCACATAAAAAATTTAGTATTAAATTCAAAATTTTAATGAGTTCCAAAATTAGGTTTAGAAATTTATTTCTTAGAGTAAAAATATATTTTTAATTTAATTTAACTTCAATCAATTATCAAGAATAATCATACAAATTAAAATATAAAACCAACATATTAATGATACCACTTTAAATAATTTTTAATATTAAAAAATAATTTATTTATTTGATAGCATTTTAAATTAAGTAAATCAAATTGAATAAACACATGAAAGCATAAATTGCAAAGATTATAAAGTATTTAATGGAAAGTTTAAAATCAATAAGGCTCAAAATAAGGTAATTGATAGAAAATTTCAGATCATAAATTCATCAATATTTTTAATCAAATCAAATCAATAAATTTTTTTTTATTTTTTATATTAATAGCTAAATTAGTTTATTTTTTAATTTTCTCTCCCTCTATATTTTAAAATAAGTATATTTTAAATTTAGATTATTAAAATAATATATATATTCATTCTTTAGCATTATCTTCCACATTTTTTTTAAAAATTTGCATGCTTAAGCTTTATAATTTTTGTTACTTTTTTTTTTCATAATTAATTGATATCACATTAATCTTAATTAATATAATTTTAACTTTTAAGTTTAGATTTTTAAATTTGATTGATACCAAGTTAGTAATCATTTTATCTTTGGTGTTTTCTTTCTCTTACTTTTGCAAACAAAGCTATTTTAAAATTAAATAAAATTTTCAGAGAATAAGTATCAATTGAGTGAATTAAGTATTAAATTATGTATTCAATTCAAATAAATATAACATTCACTCATGTAGAAATTTTTTTTTTATTTACTTTTTATTTACTTCAAAAGATGTTTACAATGATAACAATCCATTAAAAATTCTAAAGTATACCATGAATATTTATATTTGAGATAAAGCAACTATTTTTTTATCAAAAGATAAATCAATAGAATACAAGACAATAATGATCACGGTGATATCAATTATTGAAGTTTTTGATCAAAAAAAATAAATTAATTAAATTTAGATCAAATTATTTTGATAAGTTAATTTAAATTGATATCAATAAATTATGTAAAATAAATCATAAAGAGATATTCTAATTAAACTTAGATCTTTTTTTTTTAAGAAATATAATTTAATCAAGTTCAAAAAAGATATGAAATTCTTGATTTTATCTCAAATGATATCATATAAGCTATGCAAAATCAGATTTTAGATAAAATATTTTTTCTTTTGCCAAAAAATAATATAATAAAGTTTAAGACAAGAATGATACCATTGATATCAAGTATGAAAAATTTCTTCAAGTTGGGGGACAAAATTAATTGAGGTTAAAATGAGAGGGATCTAGATATTGGCTCTATATTTTGATCTAACTATGAAATTTCAAATCTTTAAGGATAAACTTAAAATGCAATGCAACTTACAACATCAAACATTTTAAATTTTATAATTGATGTCTTGTCTTTAAGTATTTATTTTATACTAATTTTTATTAAAATTTTAATAATTTAGCATTTTATGAGGAGAATGTCTAAATTTGTTTCTTTTGTAATCAAGAACATTCATAGTTAATTAAACTTATATTGATTTAAGTTTGTTAAATGAATAATTGATAAGGAGAAGCTATTAAGTCATGCTGATTTTTAAGATAATTTTAATTCATAGCATGATATAGAGGAGAGCATATTAATCTTTAAAATTAAAGTATTCAAATTATTGGTGCAAAATCTGGTTGATGTCGGATCAAGCTGGAGTTGGAGAAGATGAGGTCGCTGTCGGTGATCTACAAAATAAAGTTCTATCCGAAGTCGATGGTGGTGGCTCCAGTAGGATCCTCCGATAATTAAGTTAGCTCTTCTGATCAATAGAAATAGAGTGCTCAGGTATGAATTCGGCAAAATTTTGGAGAAGAAGAAGAGAGCTTAGAAAAAATGTATATGAAGGGTCCCTTTTTATAGACGGAATCTATTGTAACCATCCGATAGTGAGATCGTCTTTAGTAGACTGATAAATGATAGTCATAACCATCCTAATAAATGACAGTTATAACCATCTTGATAAATGATAGTTGTAACCATCCTGATAAATGACAATCATAACCGTCTAGTAGTGGGATCGCCTGTAGGAATCCATCTGAAGGAGAAGTCTGAAAAGAGTTCAGCTCCTGTTGGAATCCAACTAAAGAAGGATCTAGAAGAAGTTCAGCTTCTATAAAAATCTGACTGAAGAAGAAGTTTGGAAGAAGCTCGGCTCGTGTAGAAATCTGACTGAAGAAGATGTCCGGAAGGAGTTCGACTCTTGGAGAAATCTGACTACTGGAGGAGTCCGAAAGGAGTTTGACTTTTGAAAAAATCAGACTGCTGAAAGAATTCAGAAGGAATTCGACTCCTGGCGGAATCCAACTAAAGAAAAAATCTGAAAGAAGTTCGGCTCCTGGAGAAATTCAACTACTGGAGAAGTCTGAAAGGAGTTCGACCGTTGGAGGAGTCCGACTGATGGAGAAGTCTGTAAGTAGTTCAGCTGAAGTTCAAAAGAAGTTCGTCCGCTGGAGGAGTTCAGCTACTGAAGAAGTTCGACCGCTGAAGAAAGAATTTTTGATCGAAGCTCTTCCATGATTATCAATTGCATTAGGCTAAGCATTAGAATGGACTTCGACGGGAGTGAAGATTATTTCCAACAATAGTTCCCCCACTCTTGAGTTCGAAATCCAAAGAAAGAGAGTATAAAAAAGGCGATCGTCGAAGTTCTTTTTCGAGCTCTACATCCATTGAGGTTGAAGCTTGGAGAAGATCTTATCTCCTACCAAGGTTGAAGGAGATCTTATCTCCTATTGAGGTCGAAGCTCCTCAAAGCTCGAGGAAGATCTTATCTCCAGCCGAGGTTGAAGAAGATCTTATCTTTTGTTAACGTTGATGTTGAAGCTCGGAGGAGATCTTATCTTTAGTCGAGGTTAAAGTTGGAAGCTTGGAGGAGATCTTATCTCCAATAGAGGTTGAAGAGAGATCTTATCTTCTGTTAACGTTGAAGCTTAGGAGAAATCTTATCTCCAATCAAGGTTGAAGTTGGAGCTCGGAGAAGATCTTATCTCCAGCTGAGGTTGAAAAAAATCTTATCTCCTATTGACATTGAAGTTGAAGCTTGGAGGAGATCTTATCTCCAGTCGAGGTTATTGAAGTTGAAGCTCGGAGGAGATCTTATCTTTAGCCGAGATTGAAGTTGGAGCTTGGAAAAGATCTTATCTCCTATTGACATTGATGTTGAAGCTCGGAAGAGATCTTATCTCCAGCCGAGGTTAAAGTTGAAGCTCGAAGAAGATCTTATCTCCAGCCGAGGTTGAAGGAGATATTATCTTTTGTTGATGTTGAAGCTCGAAGAAAATCTTATCTCTAGTCGAGGTTAAAGTTGGAGCTTGGAGGAGATCTTATCTCTAACCAAGGTTGAAGGAGATCTTATCTCCTATTGACGTTGAAACTTGAGGAAGATCTTATCTCCAACCGAGGTTGAAGTTGGAGCTCGGATGAGATCTTATCTCTAGTCGAGGTTGAAAAAGATCTTATCTTCTGTTGACATTGAAGTTGAAGCTCGGAAGAAATCTTATCTTCAGCTGAGGTTAAAGTTGGAGCTTGAGGGAGATCTTATCTCTGGTCGAGATTGAAGTTGGAGCTTGGGAAAGATCTTATCTCCAATCGAGGTTGAAGGAGATCTTATCTCCTGTATCAGAATCCTTCTATCTGGCCTAAAAAAGAAGTCCAGCTTAATCTTTTTCTATTATAATTCACAAAAGATAGGAATATTGAAATAAGAATTCTCTATTGAAAAGTGGTTAACGATATTGCAAGTTTGCAAAATTTTAATGTTGACACTATGTAGCTCCTTAATATTTTTTCTTGTTGATGTTCTCCGACCATGGTATTGATACTTCCATGCAGGGATTAGCTTCTTTAAGATCCCTCCCCCTGGGTCTCCCCTGATTGCGAAAGAGCCCTTGGTTGCTCTCCTCTTGCTTTAGATCGGCATCTAAGGAATCGATCCAGTTGGCCTCTTCTAATGAGCTCATCGATTCTATTTTGGAGCTGAATGCATTCTTCAGTATCGTGGCTGTGGTCATGATGGTAGAGACAGTACTTGCTTCGATTGTGCTTATTTGGAAAAGATCATAATTCTTCTGATCTTGGTAGCTGATTCTTAATTTTCATCAGAACTTGAGTTTTAGGAGCATTAAGGGAGGCATAGTTGTAGAACCTTTCAGGAGGAAAACTTCTTCGCACCCTTCTATTGGGGCTTCTTTGATGATGAGCTTGAGGAGGAGTTCGGACTCGCTTATGCTTGGAGGGAGTTCTTGAGTGCGGCCGAACTTCATTCAATCCTTCTTCAGCTATGGGTCTATTAGACTCATCCTTCCGCCATTTTTCTATGGTTTCTTCATCCTTCAACTTCAAGGCTTCTTCTGTACGGACATATCCCTCAGTCCGAGCTAGCAGATCGGTAAAGTTTTTGAGGTACTTCTTCTCCAGGGAGAACAACAAATCGTTCTTCTGATGGCCATCCTTGAGTGTGGCCATCACAATAGACTGGTTTAGATTTTGGATCTCCAATGCAGCAGCATTAAATCGGATGACATAAGCCCAGATAGATTTCTCCTCCTTCTGCTTAATATTCATCAAAAAATCTGATCCTCGATGGAGATGTCGGCTGCTAACGAAGTGAGCTATAAACTAATGGCTCATCTGATTAAATAAAAAAATCATACCTGACTTCAACATCGAGTATCAATTTTTTGTTGCTTCCTTTAAGATAGATGAAAAAGCTCGACATAAAATGGCGTCTGATGCACTACGGAGCAGCATCATGATCCGAAAGGCCTTCAGATGATCGACCAAATCAGAAGTTCCATCGTAGCTTTCAAGTTGGGAAAGCTTGAAGTTTGATGGAACGAGCTCTTGCATAATTTGGAGAGAGAAAGGACGATCGGTGCAGATGTTGTCATAGGGAGCCGGAGTGACGTGGCAGAGTTCTTCAATCCAATGATTCATTTTTTGAAGCCTTTGATTCAGGAGATCTTCATGATCATTGATCTTTAAAGTTTTCTTATGGGACGGGAGCAAAGCTTCCCCCAGGGTTGAATCATGGTTCGAGCAATGGCTCTTCATCCTCTGTTTCTTCTTTTTGAAGGTCACTGATCAGCTAGCCCGAGTCGGTCATCTCTCAATCGGATCATGGAGCTCTGAAAGAGCCTGCTCCAGTTGAATTGGCGTCGAAGTCTACCGATGTATGGCCTATACCACCTCCGTGAGATCACGAACTTACTGGACCAGTAGGTTGAACTGCTCCGCATCCACTATGGCTGCAGGTAGAGCTTGAGTTATCGAAGCTGGAGTGAAAATAGATTGATCTGGATGGGATCTGGCTGCAGAGACCGTTGATCATCGAGTCGAAGATTTTTTGTGAGACTTTTTTTTTTTGAAAAGAACTCTAGAGAAGAAGAAGAGAGATCACTGCTGAGTACTCCTTTAAGATCAAGAAAATCTCAGGAACAAAAGGCCCTTTCTTTAGCACCAATCCTATTGGTGCAGAATTTGGTTGACATTGGATCGAGTTGGAGCTGAGAAAGATGAGGTTACCATCGGTGACCTGCAAAATAAAGTTCTATCCGGAGTCGGTGGTGGTGGCTTCGGTAGGACCCTCCGACGATCAAGTCAGCTCTTTTGGTCAACAGAAATAGAGTGCTCAGATATGAATTCGACAGAATTTTAAGAAAGAAGAAGAGAGCTTAGAGAAAATATATCTGGAGGATCTCTTTTTATAGATGGAACCTATTGTAACCGTCCAATAGTGGGGTCATCTATAGCAGACTGATAAATGACAGTCATAATCATCTTGATAAATGACAATCATAACCATCCTGATAAATAACAATCGTAATCATCCAGTAGTGGGATCGCCTATAGGAATCCATCTGAAGAAGAAGTCCGAAAAGAGTTCGGCTCCTGTAGGAATCCGACTGAAGGAGGATCCAGAAGAAGTTTGGTTTCTATAGAAATTCGACTGAAGGAGAAGTTCGGAAGGAGTTTAGCTTCTATAGAAATTCGACTGAAGGAGATGTTCGAAAGAAGTTTGGCTTCTGAAGAAATCTGATTGTTGGAGTAGTCCGAAAGGAGTTCGATTCCTGGAGAAATCCGACTGAAAAAGAAATTTAGAAGGAGTTCGACTCTTGGAGAAATCTGACTACTAGAGGAGTTTGGAAGAAGTTCGACTGCTGGAGGGGCCCGACTGATGGAGAAGCCTGGGAGTAGTTCGGCTGAAGTCCAAAAGAAGTTCATCCACTGAAGGAGTTCGACTAAGGTTCGACTGCTGGAGGAGTTTAGCTACTGAAGAAGTTTGACCGCTGGAGGAAGAATTTTTGATCGAAGCTCTTTCGTGATTATCAGTTGCATTAGGCTGAGCATCAGACTAGACTTCGGTGGGAGCGAAGTTTATCTCCAATACAAATCATCAAAATCAATCAATCATACTAATCTTACTAATATATAAAAAAAATTTTAAGCAAGTAAACATAATATGAAATCATATTAAAGTCAATAAATCTAATCAAAATAACTTTAACAATTATTGATGATATAATGTGAGAAAAAATTTAGATTATATTATGTATTAATATCCGTCCCTTTTTATTTTCAAGGCATCCATAAAAAATTTCTTTCTTTTATTTTATTTGGATCCTTGGTGTACCTACAAAGTCACTTAATGATTTTTGGTACCCAAGTCATCTTGGGTCCATAGGAGTTAGTATTCAAGATTCTCTTTGGAATTCAAATTTGTTTAATCAAAGTTTGGCAAATTCTTTTAAAATTATATTCTAAAATTTTATGGCCAATTTGATTACATTTAAAGCACTTAATAGAATGGTCTTTAGTTGAATCTCTTATGCAAATATTTTAACCATTGTGTAGTTTTTTTGAAATATTAAAATTGATTTCTATTTTATTGAAAATAGTTTCATTAGCTTTTACTATAGATTGAAGATTTTGAAAGCTAATTATGGACTTTTCTGCAATATGTTTCAAAACCTCAACTTCTCTCCTTAATTTTTTTAATTTTCTTCCAAGATCTTTTTCTTTTCAATTGAAAAATTTTTATTTTCTTTTAGGAAGAATTTTAAAGTATTATTTTTTTTTTAAGCTTAATTTTTATTTAACTAAAAAATTTTTAGATTTAACTATATTCTTCTTTTTCTTAGTTAGGATTTTAATTTGCTCTAAAAAATCTTTCTTTTCTTTGGTCATATTTTCTATATTTTTCAGTAGATCTTCTTTTTCACTTAAAACTTTAATTTTCTTTTCAATCAAAGATAAGTTAGATTTTCTAAGCTCTTTGTTTTGTAGCCTTATTTTTTTATGTTAATCCATTAAGTCATTAAAGACTTTATATAAGTCATTAAAAGAAAATTCAAAGAAGTATTCATAATATATCTCATCATTGTGAGCCATAAGGCAACAACTTTCTATACCTTTCTCCTTTTTCTCATTCTCTTCTTTGCCTTGCTCCCTCTTAATCATTATTTTCTTTTTCTTTTGTTTCTTCCTTTTCTTCTTCTTTTCATCTTCATGCATCATAAGGCATGAGTTGAGGTGAGCTACCTTTTCTTCTTGGGAGTTTGATGTTTTTCTTTGTTTTGTTTCCTCAAAAGTAGTTTCTAATTTTTTTTATATTTGATTTGCTGAAATACATGAAAAAATTACATTAAAAATATTTATGTCTAATGAACAATAAAGTAAATTCATTACTTTAGCATTTAGTTGGTTCATTTCTTTATCATGCTCAAGCAATGCTTTGAGGGTGTGTGAGCCATTGATTATAATTTTTCATAAGTTATAATCGTATGCTTATACGAAGATATGCATGCGTGCTTTCCAATAACTATAATTTGATTCATTAAGCATTGGGGGTCTATCAATAGAATAGCCTTCACTAAATAAAGAATCGATTTGGATCGTCTAGATCTTTAGCTCTTGACGGTTAGGTCAACAACTAATAACAAAGTACCTGCTCTGATAGCACTTATTATTCAGGTATAGCTACCCAAGAGGGAGAATGAATTAGGCTTATAAAATTTTTGGCTAAATTATACTCTAAAATAAATATGTGCTTCTAATTAAGAGAAATTTGAATGCTTATGGTGAATGAGCAATATGTAGCAGCAGAATTAAAAGCAACTAACTAATGCAAATATGTAAAGCAAATAAGAAAAGTAAGAAAAGCAAAATTACAAAACAAACACACAAAAATTTTATAGTGGTTCGATGCAATCCCGCATCTACATCCACTCTTCAAGCTATCCTTTTGGGAATTCCACTATAATCCAAGATTATAGTGTATTTATTTTGATCCGAGATAACAAACAAATTCAGTTGATTTTGTCGGGCTCACCAACCACAATCCTACATCAATAGTTTTTTCAGATTCACTATCAACCCCGTTGGTTTTAACCTAGGAGCTTCAACCATAATCTTTACACTATCTAATTTTTGTGCTTGGACCAACCTACATTCCAAGTTTCTTTTCTCCAAAAAAACTTATAAAGAAACAAAAATACAAGTATAAAATTCAACACCAAAATAAAAAAAAAAATTTTTTGAAGTTTGATGGAGAGGCTGAAAGATGGCTCTTGAAGTTTTGTATTCTCTCCTTTGAAGGCTGAGAGGAAGCTTGAATGAATAAGGATGATCACACTTTGAAGCTCTCTGAATTTGATGCATAAGATCCTCTCTTTTATCTCTTTTTCTTTAAATATTTAATGAACCTCACTATTTTAATAATTTCTACTTTCAATCCACTTGATCTACCTTTTCAAATATTTTTCTAGCCTTTTATACTCTTTGTGATAGCTTGAGGGTCAGTTTTTGCCATTGGAAGCCTTAAAATAGCCGTTGAAGTGGAAAAATGATCATTTAAAAAAGCTACAAAAAACTAGCCGTTATGATCACTAGGTTGGCTCAGTCCTTGCTACGGCTTAGTTTATAGCTAGGTCTACTCAGTATCTTGGATCTTGAAAAATTAGCTTTCTGCACTTTCTATCTTTTACTTCCACTAAGACTAGGTTGGCTCAGTTTTAGATTGGGTTGGTCTAGTTTGCATGCCAAGCATGCCGAGCAGTCTATTTCCAAAGGGGATGACTTAGGGGTCATCCCTTGGGTTGATTCTTTTGCTAAAACTTATTTTTTTTTTAATTTATGCATTCAAAAATTATGGGACTACCTCTAAAAGATCAGAAATCTTCTAAGCTTGTTCTTGAGGCTTCCAAAATAGATTTTTTTTAATTTTATAAAATTATAATTTTGTCTCTTGTCATTTTTTCTTGATCTCTAACTTGATAAAATTATAATTTTAACTTGAAAATCTAAAAGAACCTACATTCACTTTTGAAACACATGATTAAATACTTAAGCACTCAAAGTTTGATAATTATCAAAATCAATTATGCGGTCAACATATCCAAAAGCGTATGGATTAGTTATGGACTCATACGAACTCGAGATATCTGGCATTTAGCTGAGGGTGAGAGTGTCGTCATCCAATGCAGCCAGATGGGGTAGCTCATCAATAAGGTTGCTAGACTATTGATGAGCTTTTTACGTATGGTTGCATGGAAGGGTCAACCTTATTCTTAGAATTATATGAAATGGAATGATATGCTTTCTGCATATAAGCTTAATAAGATTCTACAAGTAGTATAGATAAAAAGATAAATTAATAATATATGTTATTTATTTAAAGTCAATTAACTATGTTGTTTAATAATCAAATATCCTTCCTTATTTTGTTCTAGAGTAAATTTGTACTCCCTCCAGACAACCATGATTGGATACTGAAGTCCCTCAATAAAAAATGGAAACAATTTAAGGCAATGCTAAAGAGGGACCACAAGAGAGAGGGTTTGGCAGCGGATGATATTGCTCGTATTTGTCTTCCTGACGTGTATCCTCATCAGTGGAGGAAGCTTGTTCATTATTTATTTTTTGATAATTAATTGCATAAACTCATCATATATCTTATATTATATTGATTACTAATATAGATGTACATATATACAAGATATATCACACTATTTATTTTATTTTATAGGCATATTCTCATATTAGTAGAGCTTCATGAGTAACTCTATCTATTTCTCATATATTGGGGTCCAAGAGCTATGCGTGATGTAGATAAGAATTTATAAGTTTCTTTCAAACTCTTTAGAATATTACAAATTTTTTTAGACTAATTTGATGCATATACGATCCTCCTGATTCTTAGTAAAACTGTGTATGATGTATTGTATATCATATATCATGATACTTATAAGTTTTATTGAAACTCTTAGAATTTATCAATTAAAATTAATATTTTAATATTTATTGAAGTATGTATGATATATCATATATCATATATTATATTAAATATATGATATGTGTCTTATATCATCTGTGATGTTTAATGGATCATATATTTTATAAAATTTATTTTTTCTATAGATGGATGAGTATGGAAGGAGCCTAGTCAGTAGAGTTCTATAGGTGACTCATGTCCATCGAGATAGCCATTTACTAGTGAGGAGTCGAGAGAGATATTTGTATGTATTGATATGCATTTAGTACGATGATTTGCAGTTTTATATCATACTGATTACTTCTCCTCAGGTTAGACAGGCCTCCCAAATTTTTTGACACTGCCGTCATTGGTCGATCTGCACGGATTATTGAGCAACAAGCTAGACATCCATCGATCTAGAGTTTCGAAGATGTCCAAGTTTTCATTGAAATCCTTTCTAATGGGTTGCTATGGAAAGAGTGATGAAAGGGCACCGAGCAAATGGACCAAGAAGCGCCACAGCAACCCAAACTCCCCATAGAGGTTGTCCTACTCCGATGTCAGCAGCTCCACCTCGCCACTGTCATCGGAAGATCTATCATTAACTCTTGGTGGATCAAACCTTCATGTATTCACTTTCGCGGAGTTGAAGGTCGTGACAAAGAACTTCTCCATGAGCAATTTCATTGGATCGGGTGGATTTGGGCCTGTCTACAAGGGATTCATCGACGACAAATTGCGGCCGGGGCTGCAGGCTCAGACTGTAGCGGTGAAGTCCCTGGACTTGGAAGGAGCACAGGGCCACAGAGAATGGCTAGTGAGAACCATAAAAGTGTCTTAGGCTTCTTAGAACATTAAGTTCTGTTGGTAATTAAGATTTTGTTCGCGTATGGTAGATTATATAGTGGATTTCTTGAGAATAAAACTTCAATTATAATTGACTATATAGATTATATAGTCGACTCATGTCTCAGAAAAGGCACAAGTCTAAGAACAGAATGCAGAATCTTTCATCCTACGATTGGAGTTGACTCATGAAGTTCAAGAATCGACTCTGGCACGCAGAACTAGCATAAGATAGAAATACAAAGAGTCAAAATTTTTCATCCTGCCGCTGGAGTCGACTCAAGACTTTGGAAAGTCGACTCTCGAGTTTCTGACAGCCCCAATGGTTGGTTTTTAGAACTGTCCAGATTTTATTTTTCATCCTTTAAATGGCTTTTTCTGATGTTTCAATGGCTACAAATTTATTTTTGGAGTTCCTAACTTGGATTGAAAGACTTCCAAGATCAAATTAAGGGTTGGGAGCTCAAGATATAAAAGCAAGAAAGTAAAAAACTTCAGCAATTTTTTGAAAATCAGTGTGTAGTCCAAACAGTAAGCTTTAAAGAGTCTTCATTACTATTCAACCACTCAACTAGCTATGCAATCAAGGTATTCTCAAGTGAAGAAAGGAAGCATTCATTGCTAAAGTCCTCCAACAATTTAGCTTGTGCATTAAAGCTTCAAATCTACTCTTCAAGGAGTTTGTTTTATTTTAAATTTTTGTACTTCAAAATTTCTATATTTTAAGTTTCAAAAGAGTTAAAACTTAGGAAATAGGCTCATCCAAGCATTGAATTGGATTTGTACAAGTCTAAGAGTGGCTTGGAATTAGATTTTGGTTGGTTAGCCCGCAAAACCAATTGAATTTAGATTGTGAGTCCGGTGAAAACAATCTTGTTGTAATCTTGGAGATTATAGTGAAATTCTCAAGTGGAGTGCTTGAGGAGTGGACGTAGGTATTGGGTTTGACATCGAACCACTATAAAAATTTTGAATTTTTGTGTGTGTGATTTTTTCTTAGTTACTATTATTTTTTGCATATTTAAATTATTGTATTTTTAGTATATCAATTTTTAAGTTCTGCACATATATTTAGTAAACCAAAAATTTTTGAAAAACTAAATTCACCCTTCCTCTTGGGTTGTTCTTCTGGGCAATAAGTGGTATTAGAGCATGTGCTCTCATATTGTTTATTGTTTATTTGATTTAGAGTAATCGATCAAAATGATAATCCAATTGAATGTCTCCCTAATGGAAGGATAGTGCACAAATAGGTCATCCTTGTTTAATGGTTCCAACTACACATATTGGAAGGCATGCATGTGCATATTTATTCATGCACTTAATTATAACCTATGGAGTGTCATAATCAATGGACCACACACATCCATAATTAGCATTGATGGTAACATAATTTTCAAACCTGAAAGAGATTGGAATGAAAATGATAAGAAATTAGCTCAATTGAATGCTAAAACAATGAATGTGCTTTATTGCTCACTTGATGCTAATAAATTTAATCAAATTTTTACTTATATTTTAGTCAAAAAAAATATGGAATAGACTTAAGATTACCTATGAGGGTACCAATCAAGTAAAGAAATCCAAAATTAATATGTTAGTGTATAAGTATGAACTTTTAAAAATAGAATCAATTAAAAGTATTATCAAAATATTTACATGTTTTACTAATATAATAAATAGACTTAAAAGTTTAGAAAAATCGTATACTAATGGTGAACTTGTGAAAGAAATTTTTAGATCTCTTTCTCAAAGTTGGGAGGCAAAGATGATGGCTATACTAGAAGCTAAGGATCTTAATACCTTGCTTCTTGAAGAGCTTCTTGGTTCTCTCATGATACATAAGTTAACCATGAAGCAAAACTTAGAAGATAAAGTTAAGAAGAAGAAGATCGTAGCTCTCAAGTCCATAGCAAAGGAAGAAAGAATAAAATGAAGAGTCCGACGAAGAAGATGATGATGAAGAAATAGTTCTCCTAACCAAAAAATTTAAAAAATTCATAAGAAAAAAGACCAAATTTCAAAAGAACACCCTTCTTCAAAGGTGAAGCTAGTAAAGATTGAGAGAAAGATAAAGACAAAGAGCAGCCTACATGCTTTGAATGCAAGAAATCGAGTTACTTCAAGATAGACTGCCCTCTATTGAATAAATCTTTCAAGAAAGTAAGAAAAAAAGCAATGATGATTGCATGGAGTGATAGTGAAGAGTCAAGTTCAGATGAAGAAGGATAAGAAATAGTGAATTTGTATCTCATGGTTCTAGAGGATGAGGTAACACTTGACACTCAACCTAAATTTTCATTTGATGAGTTGCAAGAAGTATTTCATGAATTATATGATGACCTTAAAAAGTTAATCTTGAAAAACAAAAATATGAAATCAATCAATCAAAATTTAATCAAAAAAAAAATATTGAGAGAGAAAGAGCTTATTTATACAAAAAATCAGAACCTAAAGAAAGAACTTAAAAAATATAAACCTATAGCTAAAAAATTTATATTAAATTCTAAAAATTTATAATTATTACTTAATAATTAAAAAGCTATCTTTGATAAAGCAGAAATTGATTTTAAAACTCAGAAGAAATAGAAGTTTCTAAAAATTTCTTTGTAAATGATTTATCTTCAACTTCACAAAAAATAATATATTTTTACTGTGAAAAATCTAGACACAAGTCTTATGTTTGTAATTTTAGAAAAATAAAAAATAATTCAAATAAAAAAATATATGAATTTTCGAAGGAACCATGATTACTAATCCTAAAGGATCCATGATGACTTGGGTACCTAAAATCTTCACTTGATCTTTGATTGCAAGTGTATCTTACAGTCGATAGGAAGAAAAAAAAATGGTATCTAGATAGTAGCTGCTCAAGACATATGATTAGTGAGAAGGAGCATTTTATCATTCTTGAAGCTAAGAAAGGAGGAATTATGACTTTTGGTGATAATGGCAAAGGACACATCATTGGTAGTGGTAAAATATATATCACTCCTTCTATCTTTATAGATAATATACTTTTAGTAGATGGATTAAAGCATAACTTATTAAGTATAAGTCAACTTTATGATAAAAAATTTAAAGTTATTTTTGAATCATTCATGTGCATTGTCACTAGTCCTATTGATAATAGTATAGCTTTTATTGGACATAGACATGAAAATGTATACTTAGTAGATTTAGATGACTCTTCCACCAAAAAAAGCCAATGTTTAGTTGCAATGAATGTTAAAATCAATAAAGATAGTTGGCTATGGCATCGTAGATTAGGACATACTAGTATGGATTTGATTTCTAAGCTAATCAAAAGGGATCTTGTAAAAGATTTGTCAAAACTTAATTTTGAGAAAAATAAAATATGTGATACATGTTAATTAGAAAAATAAACTAGAAGCTCTTTCAAATCAAAAAATATTATTTCAACTTCTAGATCCCTTAAACTACTTCACATGAATTTATTTGGACCAACTAGGACCACAAGCCTAGGTGGTAAGAAATATGGACTTATAATTATAGATGATTTTTTGAGATTCACTTGGATTTTACTTTTGACACAAAGGATGAAACATTTTCTATATTCACTAATTTTTTTAAGAAAATTTCAAATGAAAAGAACCTCTCTATCGTTTATATTAGAAGTGATCATGAAATGGAGTTTGAAAACTAATATTTTGAAACTTTTTGTAATGAAATGGGGATTGAACATAATTTTTCTAACACATCAATAAAATGGAGTTGTTGAAAGAAAAAATAGAATCTTGGAGAAAATGGCCTGAACCATGTTGTGTGAAAGCCATCTCCCAAGATATGTTTGGGCTGAAGCTATCAATACAGCATGTTATATTCTAAATAGAGCATTAATAAGGTCGATATTAAAGAAAACCCCTTATGAACGATGAAAAAATAGAAAACTAAATTTTAGTTACTTTCATTTTTTTGGTTGCAAATGCTTTGTTCTAAATAATGGCGAAGATAACTTAGATAAATTTGATGCAAAATCTGATGAAGGCATTTTCTTAGGATATTCCATCTCTAGTAAAGCATATAGGATCTTTAACAAATGTACACTAGTTGTTGAAGAATCTATACGTGTGGTATTTGATGAAACTAATAACTTATCTTTTAGAAAAGAGGATATAGTTGATGATGATGCAGGAATAATTAAGAAAAGAGTGAAAGAAGTTACACTCAAGGTATTAACTACTCAAGATAATGAAGAAGAGCAAGAAGCTGAGTCTAAAGATGAAAATTCTGATGATACTCAAACTCAAAGTCTACCAAAGGAACGGAGGTATGCCCTTGGCCACCCCAAAGATCAAATTATTGGTGATCCATTACAAGGGATAAAAACTCATGCATCTTTGAGAAATATTAATAACTATCTAGCATTTATATCTCAAATTAAACCTAAAACTATAGAAGAAGTTAAAAATGATCCAAACTGGATAAATGTAATGCATGAAGAACTAAATTAGTTTGAAAGAAATAAAGTTTGAACCCTAGTTAATAGACCAAATAATTATTCAGTGATTAGAACTAAATAGTTATTTAGAAATAAATTAGATGAAAATAAGATAATTATTAGAATTAAAGCTAGACTAGTAGCCAAAGAATATAATCAAGAGGAAGATATTGATTTTGATGAAATTTTTGCTTCTGTTGCTAGATTAGAAGCAATTAGGCTACTACTTGCATTTGCACGCTTCATGAACTTTAAATTGTACCAAATGGATGTTAAAAATACATTCTTAAATGGATACATAGTTTAGAAAGTATATATTGAACAACCATCCAAATTTGAAAGTCATGAATATCTTAATCATGTTTATAAATTGCATAAGGCACTCTATGGTTTAAAACAAGCCCCTAGGGCATGATATGAGAAATTAAATAAATTTTTAATTGATAATAAATTTTCTAAAGAAAATATTGATAAAACTCTATTTCTAAAAAAGAAAAATAAAAACTTATTGGTAGTATAAATTTATGTAGATGATATTATTTTTAGTGCTCTTAATGAAAGTTTTTGCCAAGCTTATGCAGGATGAGTTTGAGAAGAGCATGATGGATGAACTGAACTTCTTTCTCAAACTTCAGATCAGGCAAAGTGAAGAGGAGATCTTCATCAACCAAATAAAGTACACAAAAGAAATCTTGAAAAAATTTGAAATGGAGAACTCAAAACTAATTGGCACACCTATGAGCCTTTCTTGCAAGCTTGATAAGGATGAAAAGGATAAGAAAGTTGATACTGAATTATATAGAGGTATGATAGAATCATTGCTCTATTTTACTATATATAGATCTGACATTATGTTTAGTATTTATATGTGTGCTAGATATCAATCTGATCCTAGAGAATCTCATGTTTTAGCTATTAAAAAAATATTTAAATATTTATCTGGAATACTTAATGCTGGACTTTGGTATGATAAATTATCATCTTTAGAATTAATTGGGTACTTTGATTTTAATTTTGCTGGATGTAAATTAGATAGAAAAATTACTAGTGGCACTTGTCAACTTTTAGGAGTTAATCTAATTTTATGGTTTAGCAAGAAACAACACTCAGTAGCATTATCTACAGCTGAAGCTGAATATATTGCTGCTGGAAGTTATTGTACTCAAGTTTTATGGATAAAATAATAACTTGAAGACTTTGACATAAAACTTAATAAAATTTTAATAAGATGTGATAATACTAGTGCAATTAATCTAACTAAAAATTCAGTTCAACACTTTAGATCCAAATATATTGAAATAAGACACCATTTTATAAGACATCATATGCAAAATTATGATGTGATGCTTGAGTTTGTTAGTACAGATAAGCAATTAGCAGATATCTTTACTAAACTTCTTAATGAAGAAAAAATTAGCATAATTAGAAGAGAACTAGAAATGTACTATCACTCAGATTAAGATCAAAACTAGATTTTTTTGATCCAATAGCTCTCATATGAATTAGAAATCTCTCTATAGCTTTCTAAGAATTCTATCTAGTGAACTTGCTGATTGATTTAAAATCATGTTCTCTCTCTAAACTCTCATAAAGATCTCATATTCTATAAGACTATTGATTTATCAGACTTGATGCACGTATTCTTTTTTATGAAAAATTAAAATTTCGCACTACCTAACCTGGAGTCGACTTATGATCAACTCATGGTCGACTCCCACTGGAGTCGACTCATGAAAACCTAGAGTCGACTCATGGTCGAAAATCTTGTCTTTAAACTCGAGTCCTCTCCTCCTCATCTCACCTTACCCCTTCACTATTCAACCATAGAACTATTCGAAGGCCATAAGGGACTCTCCATTGACACCTCTGAAGAAAAATCCTGATTTTTCGGTCCAGGTTCGTCCAGATCTAATCAGATCAAGAGATATATTTTAAAAATTTTTCTCTTGATCCCAATCAGATCTTGATATGTTTCAGATCTGATTCTTATTATTTTAATAAATAAAATAAAATAAGATAAATTAAATCAAATTTAATTTACCTGATTTGGGTAATCCTATTATCCTGTAGATGATCCTGATTGCAGCGGAAGGTTCTGGATCTAGCCACGCAAGCGCCTGGCCTCTACCGGTATCCACTCGAGTTGGATCAGGAGATCCTCTTCTTCTCTATCATGCCTTCAAAAATTAGATCTAGATCTGATCTGGAGAATCTTCAAAATTCTTTTGAAGATCTACAGTCGTCCTTTTGCAGTAGTGCAGCCTTCTTCTTTTGATCGCCTTTCTTTTGATCTGGAATGCACCAACCAAAGTCCAAAACCCTTTTGGACGTGGAGAGGAGAAGGAGGAGAAGTTTAGGCATGGAGGAAGAGGGGAGAGGCAGCCTTGGGGCGTGGGAAATCTCTATTGAATTTCGTTCATAAGAATCTGAGTTGGGCGCAGGGTCTTATTTATAGACCTCTTGTGATCCAACTCCTCTTCCTTCCAACCAATCACAACCCTTTGTGAAATCAGATCTAAATCTAATTGGTGGGAATAGAGACCCCTGGATTCCTCCTTAGAGGGCACCTAAGACCAGTCAAAGTTGGTTCTTAGAAGAACTCTAATTGGAATCCAAAAAGAAGATGGAGTCCTTGTCCAACAAGGACTCCTAGACACCTCCTACTTGGGCTCACGCCACCCTTGGCGTGCGCCCTTCTCCTTGCCAGGTTCTGGCAGGGGGACAGGCCCCCACCAGCTCTCCAATAGGTGCATGACATGTGGTCAAAAGTCAAAGTGTCAACGGTCAACGTTTGACCAGTCAAAGGTAGACTTTTGACCAAAGTCAAAGAACAAGAAATGGCAGGTGACCAAAAATGGCAGATAATGTGTTATAAAATAAGACAACCTTCTCTAACTTGGACAACCTCCAGTTAGACCATATGAAGGCCTCTGATTGAGCACAAACTCCTTTGGCTCAGTCAGGACAACTTATTTGTGATAGTAAAAGAAGAACGTTAGGTTCAATCGAGTGCTAGCACGATTTCCTTGAACCTAATTGAATCTCATTCAGATCAATTGAACTAGATCAGTTCAATTGATGATCACCAGATTCAAACCCTTGTTTGTGTGACCCAGTTAGGTTCAGTTCTGTATGGTAATGGGATATGTCATGATCTCTATCATAGACATCATCGAAACTCCTTTCGATGGATCAGAACTCTTCTGATTCGAACAGCTAGAATGATCGATCATCTAAATCATTCTAATTGCTCCCAAAATTCACCAGTGACACCTAGCAGTATATGGTGGCAACCCATCAGAGCTGAATGTGAACCTCTTGGTGCAGCTACCTGTGTGATTAAGTTCTTCTATCTTGAGCCCCGATAAGATTAGGGTTAAGGTAAACTCGTCAAACCCTAGTTTCTGTCATATGATGTAATCATTCGATTCGAGTCCAATGTGAAAATCTAAATAGAAACTCTTTCTATTATTTCACTCTGCCATGGCCATGGGCTTCAGAACTTGATTCTCATGATTATCATAGGGCTGCTCCTCTACCACCGAGGTAGATAGATCCCATTTTGATGCAATCCAGTTCCTACAATGAACATGCTATAGCCAACATACACCTCAAGATTCCATATGGCTAGGAGATCGAGTAATGGTGTAGTCAAACTATAACACCCTCAAGGTGAACTGCCGATGCATCTCAGGTCAAAGAACCAGACACACTACTGCAGCATCGAGTCAGTCATTGACGAGAAGGTAGACTTCCTAATGACTACTCGAGGTGGTCACGCTCAGTGCCCTCGTTCTCTAACGAGTATCCATACTTTCGCTTTGGTGTCTCCACACCGTAGACTTAAGACTCATCTACTAAAGAGAAGCGATCATACACCAATCTTTCGGATCAATCACCATCCTCGTGATGATCCTATGGTCGGGAGCTGTTTATGAGTTAATAATGATTATTCATGTCTTAAATTTTCAACTCTTGAAAATATGAATTATCATTACCATTAACTCAAAGGATGTATCACAGACACTAAATACACATGTGTGATAGAAAATAACCTATTTCATTAATTATAGTCAAAATTATAATTTTGCCCCTAGAAGTGTATTACAAGTGTCAGCCAATTCTGGCTTCTAGGGCACATATATCTAACAACCTCCACCTATCCCCTTTCATGATTTCTCTTGGATTCATCCTCCACCAATGTGGAATGAGGCATGGGAGAAAGATCCAAGTTGTCCGAAGGAGATTACATCCAGTGGAGGAGCATAAATCTTCAAGCGATGATGATTCCAACTATAACGAAGGTAACACCATCCCCCAATCGCCTGTTCCTCCTTCTCCCTCTCTACTGGATCGACAAGTAATAACTAGAAGAAATGTAGATTTCTATTTCTTTGATTGGGAGGGATTGAGGATAACTAGTTGGATCCAAAATCAACAGTGGGAGCATTTCTTCTCCATCAACCAACCAACCTACCCTCGGTTAGTCAGAGAATTTTATAGATGCATGACTAGGGATGAAGATGATCTAAAAAGTATAGTAAAAGAAGTAACCTTCCATCTCATACCTGAAAGACTTGGACATATTTGGGGTCGCCCACTAAAGGAGCAGCACCACAGCGGCCAGTTGATAGGAATTTTATTTTTAGATTGATCACTGAGTTGGAAAGTGTTGAGGAAATCACAAAGCTAGAAGCTAATAGTCTATCCATAGAAATGAGAGTTCTCAGTCATATTGTTGCTTGGATTGTCTTTCTCGAGATCGATCAATTTGATTTAGTCCCGGATAGGGTAATTGAGATTATGGACTACATAGTTCAAGGTGAGCAGATTAATCTTTCATTATTGATTTTTAAACAAATGAGGGATGGAGTAGGCAGGGCTAGAGTATATCTTCCTTATGGTATGGCCTTGAGCTCGATCTTTAGGAAGGTTGGGATTGATTTTAAGGAAGAGCTATTTTACATCTGAGACATACTGATACATATGGAAAGAAAATACTTACTAGAATGGGCTATCGAAAGCTGAATGATAGATGGATCAAGAGAGCTTCCGGACAGAAGCAGCCATAGACTCGAGATGGAGTTGGACCTAGTCAGACTGTAGATATTCCTCTAGCACAGCCTCCAACCAAGCCAGCTGCAGATCCATTCACTACTCTCCCAGGTCCATCTATCACTACTCATTCTCCATCAGATCAGACTGTCGATGATCAAGCCATTCGGATCACCCACACTATTCTAGATGGACTGAGACCTCAGATGGAGGGGATTTAGATCGAGATAGCTAGGCTAGCATCTGAGGTTGGACATCTGACTCAGCTCATGAAGTAGAGAGAGATCCAGCATGTCTCTAGATATGATCACATCACTTCTAGCTTCCATGGGATAGCTGGTAGACCTTCTGAGGATCCATGCTCCACCAGGATCAGTGGCAACAGCGACCGCTACAACAACATCAGCAACAGTAGTAGAAGCAGTGACTGAGGTAGCAGCTACTGACATAGTTGAGATAGATCCAAATATTTTTTTTATTTAGCCTCTAGTTTCTGAGCCTCCTCCCAGTGCACTCGATCAGCTACCTACTACACAGCCTCCTCCTAGACCTCTTAGGACATATTTCTGAGTTGGAGGACCATCCACTCACACTAGAAGCAAGAGAGTGACTAGAGCTAGCTTCTCCACCACACTGGACTGATCTATTAGGACCTAGGTCATCTTGTATAGGTCTTACTTTATATCTATATAGTGTATTAGAAGTTAGTCATCGTATTAGGACTTAGACATGATATGTTATCCGTATTATCTTATTGTTGATGATACTTTATCTTAGGATCTTTTTTATGCTGTATGAAAGTACTTGTACTACTTGGATATTTTTTGTATGTAGTACATAACCCTATAAACTATGTATTTCTTTTTATATATGTATGGATGTCTTCTTCTATATCCTTTCTGTTGATGATACATTTTCTTGCTATTCATTCCTTGATGATGACAAAAAGAAGGAGAAAAAGTTGAGCATAAAGAAAGGAGGAACAAATACACAACGATGAAAAAGAAAGAGATAAGTATAAAGAAAGGGGGAGCACATAAAAATGAAGAAGAAAAATATAAGCATAAAGAAAGGGGAAGGATATAAATAAAAGCACATAAGAAAATAAAATAAATGCAACATGGCATGATAATGGCACATTAATGCTGAAAATGAGACACATATCTTAATATTCTAAAAATTTGGCACATCAATGGCATACTAGTGGCACATTAATGGCACATACCATAAAACTTTGAAACTTCTAAATTGTTGGCATATTTTACATTTAATAAATAGAAAGAGGGAGGATCATTGCAATTAAAATAATAAATTACTACAAAATGGATGAAATTATGTATAACCTAAATTTGCATTTGAAATATTATATTTTTTACTATTGAATGTCTTTTCGAATTTGTAATTGTTATGCATGAATTCAAAGGTTTTGTCATCATAAAAAAGAAAGAGATTGTTGATCCTAGGTATGATTTTGATGAATAACAAAATATTTGAGTCTATTTTGGATACTGACATTTTGGTTGAAGTATTTAAAATAAAGTTTAGGAAGATAGAAACTCATTTCAATGATGCTCCATGTTTTGATTGAAAGAACCAAGAAAGAGGAGCAAAACGAGGTCAAGCCAAACACTTTCAAGGAATATTGGGTCATGAACAAGCTTAAAGGAAGTTTAAAGATGGATTTGGCATTATTTTAGCATTTGACATAGTTCAAGAGTCGACTCCCGATTAGTAAGAGCCAACTCACGGGCTCAAGCAAGCACTAGGTTTAAAATAGAAATCTTTAGTATGGATCCTATCGCAGGAGTCGACCATGAGTCGACTCATGGAGGAGTCGACTTAAGAAAAGCAGGACTCAACTCATGTCTCAGAAATGACACCAGTCCAAGAACAAAATGCATAATCTTTCATCCTGTGACTGAAGTCGACTCATGAAGTTTAGGAGTCGACTTCGGCACACAAACCTAGCATGAGATAAAAATACAAAGAGTTAGAATTTTTCATCCTGCAGTTGGAGTCAACTCAAGGCTTTGGAGAATCGACTCCTGAGTTTCTGATAGCCCCAATAGCTAATTTTCAGAACTACCTAGATTTCATTTTTCATCCTCTAAATGATTTTTTCTGATGTTCCAATGGCTACAAACTCATTTTTGAAGTTCCTAGTTTAGATTAGAAGACTTCTAAGACTAGATTAAGGATTGAAAACTCAAGATATAAAAGAAAGAAAGTGAGAAACTTCAGCAACCACTACTACAAAAAGAAGCTACGACAGTGCATAGTATGATAGTGATTTTCGAAATCACTACAATAGATTCTATGATAGCAGTTTTATAGAACCATTGCCATAGGTCCGACCTATGGCAGCGGTTGCAGCGATTCTTTGTAACCGCTGCCATAGGTTGGACCTATTACAGCGGTTCTATAAAATCGTTGTCATATCTTTTTTTGATATTTTTACTCTAAATATTATATAATTTTAAAATTTAATATCCATTTTTATCATTTATTATTTAAATAATTATTATTAGAGTATCGTCACAAAAGATCACCTCGATCCGATAGCCCTAGCTTCATCGATTAGAAAAATTTAATTTCGACGATCACGAACAACGACATGATGATCTGATAAATGAAGACCTTCGATCAGTCCAAAAACTTACAATGATGATCTCGATAATATTTGTAGCATACTATCAAAATTTTACTTCAATCAGATATCGTTATCATGGTTAATTTAGTATGGAATAATTTCGATCATTAAATGAGAAATAAATGATCAAAATGCTAAACGATGTCTGATTATGAGATAATTTTTTTCATAAATGATCTTGGCTACTACTTTAATCATTTTTGTGATGGTGATTATAAAATTTAACTCATGGGTCTACGAATGATCTAAAACTATACGTCGCTTAATAACCATTCTTAAACTCCGTTGGTAGTTATGCTCATGCTTTTGTAATATCTACTTAACATAAATAGTTCATACAAAAATAATTTAAATTTTATGATTATCATCATATAAAATTATTAAAATTATAGAAAAGATCATTTAACTAAAAAATTATCTCATAATCGGATGCTATTTAGCCCTTTGATCGCTTGTTTCTAATTTAATGGCCGAAATTATTCTGTACTAAAATGATCATGATAATGATATTTGATTGAAGTAAAATTTTGATAGTATGCTACAAATATCATCGAGATCATCATTATAGATTTTTGGATTGATTGAAGATCTTTATCTATCAGATCATTGTATCATCATTCATAATTGTTGAAATCAAATTTTTCTGATCGATGAAGCTAAGGCCATTGGATTGAGGCGATCTTTTGTGATGATACTTCAATGATAATTATTTAGATAATGAATGATAAAAATGGATATTAAATTTTAAAATTATATAATATTTAAAATAAAAATTAATTTTTAATCTATGATAGTGGTTACTTAAACCACTGCCATAGGTCTATGGTTGCGGTTCGAGAACTGCTATCGTAGACCTATGGCAGTGGTTTAAGTAATCGCTGTTGTGGATTAGGTTAAAATTTTTTAAATTCTTCGTGTGCTCTATCTATCTCTCTCTCTTTCTCTTCCTTCTTTTCCTGAAGATAGTGAGACGCTGGCCTCCTCCAGCTCGCACCCCTCCTCTGCCCCCTCTTCCCTCAGTCGTCATCCGCCAAGACACCTCTTTTTCGATGCCATAAAAACACCCCCTCCCTCCCTCCCACCTTGCTCACCTATCTCAATCTTGCTTTTTGTTTTTAATCCCCGAAGGCTTAACTCCGCCCTAACCCCAAAGTATTAATAAACATAATATTAAAATGCTACCCCTATCCCCATTGGTCCAAGGCACCCCCACCTCCCCTAAGGCTGCCTAGCCTTTGCCCCATCACCGGCGTAGCACGCCTCTCTCCATAACCCCCTGATCCCGTTCCATGGACATATTCAAGAGAAAACCCTGCACCTCCTTTGTTACCTAAATTAATGTGTGCGAACCCCCCTGTAAGCGCCTTGCCATATAACCCCAACCTAGAATATTGATAATAAAGTATTTTATTATTCACCCCCATAGCCTACTGGCTAAAGCCGATACCCTCCCCATCTCCCTATGAGTTTTTCATACATGGCATTACCCAATTTTTAGCTATTTTTTAGTATCACCATTAGCCACCCTCCCGTCATCGGCCCCCCCAACCCCACCATCCCTGGCCTTTAAAATGGATATCTCGGATGCCCGATGAAGTTCCTTAATCAAGCCAAATGACCTGAAAAAATTCCCCCACTGCACCCCCCAGGATCCAATGCCCTGTAAAAGGGACCTCCCTACCTTCAAATGCTTTGGATCTCAAATTTCTTTAGTCTCTTAAAAAATCTCCTCTTGTCAACATCTTTCTTTCTATTTCTCTTCCCAACAGAGGAGGATGTGGATCAAATATTCTTATATTTTTTATTTTGTAAATGATACACGCGGCATCTCGTCGCATGATACTATGGTTTCGGTTGAGAGAAGGTCTCCATAGTTTTTAATATTTTATGGTTAGTGTGAATGATTAATTAGTAAGATTGTAAATGGGCCCGCAAGTTGATTGGAGAAACTAATGATTGTTTTATTATGGGCCATGTCGATAGTTGTGAGCTGTGCTGACCGCTAAGAGAATCCTCATCTCCACTAGCGGATTTTGGGCCATGCCCTCGACTGTTGGCCATGCCGGTCAATAAGAAAATCATTGCTGATGGATTCTGGATTGTATTGGTAGCGATGAGCTATGCTGGGCACTAAGAGAACCCTTAGCGATGAGCTATGCTGGGCACTAAGAGAACCCTCACCCCCATCGATGGATTTTGGGCCATGCCTACGGTCGTAGGCCATGTCGACCGCTAAGAGAACCCTCGGTCGTTAATAGAAAGTAAAATTATTTGTTGTTCATCTTTAATTATTTATGGATATAATTCATGTTGTAGAATTTATTGCATAATACTTTCTGTATGTTTATATATTGTTGCTTTTGTTTATTGTATTGCATAACGATAGACCCGTTAATTGATTAGTGTACATAATTTTTGACATTCGTACATTTATATGTAATTATACGATGAGAGAATTATGTATAATGATCAATTGATTATTCAATTTGGATAGTTTAAAAATTATAAATAATTCTATAGATAATTATAGTAATCGAACGGTATACTAAGAATTTTAAATAAAATTTTGGACAGTATTTTTCTTTTATTCTTCCTACATGAGAAAACTAAGAAAAAATACTGCCAAAATTTTATTCAATCTCTATTGCATATCGTTTGATTATTATAATGAACCTATAGAATTTTTTGAATGGGATAGGACCTATTTTTATCTATTAGTTGGTGATAGGATGCATTTATTACATATCTGAAAATGATATTTTATATGAGTTTCATACATGATATTTATTTTAATTTTTATTTATGATATATTTTTTATTTATAATGCATTAGTATATAATTTAAGTTCCACACATGATTTAATTACAATATCATCATTTTTAAAATGGATAAGAGATGGATGAAGTTTAGTAGACTCTCACCAAAATATGAGGCTAGATTTCAAAAATTTCTTGATTTTTCTATAAAAAATTGAAGACCATAGACTGATCCAATGTCCTTGTAAAAAGTGAATGGGTGGATCGTGGCTACCTCGTCAAGATGTAAATGATCATCTCACTATTTATGGCTTTAAAGTCGGTTAAAAAATTTGTTGGGACCAACATGGTGAGGGTAGGCTGCAAGGAGGCAATCAACATGATGGAGGAGTGGATCAAATAGTTCGTGATATTTTTTTATTTGTTGATCAGAATGACGGTGCATCTACGTCCATGCCTGATCCTATGGTTAGTGGAATGACAAATAGTAAGGATGTAGAGAAGGTCCGCAAGTTGATAGAGAATACTAATGTTTCGTTGTATCCCAGATGTGAAAAGATGGTGAAGCTGGAGTCTTAATCTGATTGTATCATGCATAATGCTCCAATGGATTCAATAATAATGGAGTGAACTGCATACTAGAGCTTTTGGAGAATATTCTTTCAGATGATGTACAAATTTTGAAGAATAATTATCAAGCATCGAAGATTATTGAATAGGTAGGCTTTACTTACATCAAGATATATGCATGTCCTAATGATTGCATGCTCTATTGGGAGAGGGATGTTAACCAAAATGAGTGCACGAGGTGCGGTGTATCAAGATGAAAATAGAATAAAGATGGCACATCGACTCGTGTACCTCAAAAATTGATATAGCACTTTTCTTTGATTTCAAGACTATAAAAGTTGTTTATATCGGCAAAGACATTGAAGGATATAAGATGGCATGAAAAAGGATCGAACAAAAGATGATGTATTGAGGCATCCAACCGATGGAGAGGTATGGCAAAAGTTTAATGAATTACATCCTGACTTTGCACATGAGATACGTAATGTAAGGTTGGGCTTATCGTGCGATGGTTTCAATCCATTCAAGTATATGAATATCGTCCATAGTTTATGATCAGTATTTATTCATGTTTACAATCTCCCACCATGGATGTGTATGAAAATTTTTTTTGCTTTCATGACAGTACTCATTCCTAGATCGATGGAGGTAAATAATGACATTGATGTTTATTTGTAGCCTCTTATTATCGAGCTGAAATAGTTATGGAACATTCAAGGTATTTCAACTTTTGATGCTTTGCTGAATGAGTCATTCTTCATGTGCACAACGCTTTTATGGATAATAAATGATTTTTTAGCCCATGCCCTAATATCGGATTGGATCACCAAAGGTGAGCTAGCATATCCGATTTGTGAAAAAAATATTTGGTCTAGAAGGTTGACACATCTGAGGAGTTTTAGTTATATGGGATATCGACGTTTTCTCCATCGAAACCATCCATACAGAAGGGATGCAGGCTCCTTCGATGACACTATTGAAGAAGGTGAGGTACCTAGTTGGATGTCTGAGGGTGATGTACTGAAAGAGTTGGATAGTCTTAGTGTTGAATTTGGAAAAAATGATTCAATTGGTGATTAGAAGAGGAAGCATCGATCAAAGAAAGATGACATATACTTTAATTAGAGGAAAAAGAGCATCTTCTTTGACTTGCCATATTGGGAGACAAATTCTTAGATGTAATACATATAGAAAAGAATGTGTGCGAGCTCCTATTGATAACAATCTTGAATATCAAAGATAAGACCAAAGATGACTTGAATTTTTGATTTGACTTGAAAGAATAGGGTATTAGGAGATCACTCCATCTAGAGTCGGTAGGAGGAGAATAGTGGACGCTCCCTCATGCATGCTATGTTATGAATGCCTCCGAACGGTCCATATTTTTTTATGTGTTGAAGAACATAAAGGTCCCAGATGGATACTCAAGCAACATATCAAAGCATGTGAATAGTAAGAATGTCAAACTTGGGGGATTGAAGACTCATGATTATCATGTGCTAATATAGAAATTGATCTCAATAGCTATTTGCCGCGTGTTGCCAAAAAATGTCAGAATGGCTATTATTCATCTTTGCAACTTTTATAGAGATATTTATGCAAAGAGGTTGCTTAAGAAAGACATGAAAAAAATGAACGCAAGGACGGTAACTATATTATGTGATCTAGAGAAGATATTTTCACCATCATTTTTCATGGTTATGATGCATCTCACCATGCACCTTACGGAAAAATTGCACTTGGAGGCCCAGTGTTCTGCCGATAAATGTATCCTACTAAGAGAAATATTCAAACTCTGAAATTTTATGTAAGAAATATGAATTGCTCGGAGGAATCCATAGCAGAAAGTTATTTGGATTAAAAGTATATGGATATTTATACCATATACTTAAACAAGCTCGAGATACGTCGTAATCGATCAATAAGGAATTAGGATGATCGGTATGAGTCAATTGAGCCTACATTTGAGTCCATTTCACAGCCAGGTGGACTTTCTACTTCATACCATCTTACTGATTTAAGCATTGAGGAAAGGGATAAGGCACACCGCTACGTACTCTTCAACTATGATGTCATTGAACCGTATATAAGATGAGTCACTCAGCCTTCTTTATTTTATAATAATTAAAAAAAAATATTTAATTATATCTAAATTTATTCTTTATGCATGCAGCAAACACATGAAGGTCATAAGAGTAAAATATGATGCTCTAAGTATGCGGGAGAAAGAGAAAATACATAGCAAAGGATTTTCTGAATGGTTCAAAAATCATATAAGCGATTATATATTCTTACCTTGTGCAACTTATTTGAATATGTTTACTAATTAGGTATCATCTCCTTAATTAGGTGTGGAGATTACTGCTCGGTGATGTAAGTCCTGAAGTGTGTACTCTTTTAATAGATCCTAATCGTATCGTGCGTGAGTATAAATAGCTCGTCATTAACAGCTACAAGTTTAATATTCACAGTAGATCCGTAAACATAGAAACACAAAATAGTGGCATGATGTTGAGCACCACCACTGGGTGTTATGCTAGCTCGAGGGATTCACAACCTCGTATGGAGGATTTGAACTATTATGATGTAATGGAGAAGATAGTCATCTTGGACTATTATTCTAAAGGAAGGATTGCATTGATGAAGTGCGATTGGTTTGACACCTTGTCACCATTAGGGCTGAAGACTGATGAGTATGATTTTACTCTCGTTAACATGTAATGCCATCTCTGCATTGAAGAATCATATATACTTGCCTCCCAAGCTAGTCAAGTTTTCTACGTTAGTAATCTCTTGAAACCTCAATGGGGTGTTGTTTTGAGGATGGTGCCTAGGCATATTTTTGATAATACTGAAGTTGATGATGATGTTGGATCATGCATGCAAAGTGCTCATCTAGGATAAAATTTATCTGATACTATCGAGTTTCCAAAAATATTTGTCAGGAGTGATGGTGATGTCCATATTGTAGATGCCACTAGGCGATGACTTCAACATTCTGATATAAATATTAAAGTCTATTTATTGATGCTATACTAATATTATTGTTCAATATGTTATATTGGTTAATGTTCATTAACATTACAGATCATGATAGCACCGAAATGCCATCTAGCTTTCACTCCCACCTCTTGACAGACTACACGAAGCTCCGCATTTGAGTCACAATCGAAGCATACTCCATCCATCTCCGCATCGACTACCCATGGACCATCAACATCTACTCCACCGCTGGCATTTACTCCACCATCGGTATCTACTCCACCGACATCTGAGCCTCCACCATTAGCCACATCTTCGACACATGCTATGATACCGACATCTGAGTGTACATTTTTATTATATTATTTATTTATTTTTTTTATATAGTATTTATATACTTATATATTTGCATAACGTATTTTTATTGTAGGTGCATCATCCAGTTAGATATTTCATGGTCCCACATGCATGCCGCATGTGTGGAACCGTCATCATCAGATGATGGTGCAGTAAGATGCGGATGGAATGCCAGTAGGGAAGATCGCACGGAATATGCATTACTTTTTTGGAGTGCTTGTGAGGCAGTCCGACATCATTCTAGTATTGCCCATAGACTGACGATTGATGGATGCTGGTGTCAGATATCGAGTATGGAAAGAGATATAGATAAGTGTATCTTAATTATATTTATGCATTTGATATGTTTATACTTTGATTAGAATAATTTGGTAACTGATTTTTGATCTTTTGTATAGAGAAAGTATGATTTTTCAGATCACGAGAGGGCTCGAGATGCCTTGGAGAGTTGTACTAGGGCTACAAGATTAAGCTCCATAGAAGATGGCTCGAGTACCGACGAGACACTTTGGAGGAGCTTGTTTCTTGGATACAGGACTGTCCTCCGAGTCAGTGAGAGGGGATGGTTAGACATTGGAGGAGCCAGGAGTTTGAGATAAAATTTTTAATTTTTAAATTTTTTAATATACTTAAAATTATATTTAAATATTATTTAAATATTTATTATTTATTTGAATATTTGTTAGGCTACCTTCCATCTGAACCGAAAGAACTGGATAGTTCAGGAGTACATGCACACTCTAGGCCGTGAGTTTATGGCCAGTCATGTGCATAGAAAAGTAATAAATTCTAAATTTTTATTTATAAATTTAATTAATATTTTTTATATATTTATAATAAACTAATCTATTATTATAGTTGACGAGAGGGGGTGATGCCCAGCCGTAGCGAGATCTTTCGATCCAGCCATACAGACAAGAAGGATAGGCCGATGAACATCATGACCGAAATGATTTTTATAAGTAATAAATATATTAGTATATATGATCAGCATTATAGCATTTTTTATAAAATTTTATTTAAATTTATAATTACAGGAGCAGTTAGATGCGCTCGCGAGCTAGGGCCCGGATACCTCTGGCCCCCATGACTATCTATCTCAAGTCTTGGGGCCTGAATACTCTAGGAGGATCCGATGCAGGCCCAGACATACACTGACGAGCTACTGATCTGAGACGAGCATCTCTTCACATACTTCTAGTATCGTCAGTTGGGAGCAGCTTGAGGAGGCATTGGCATGGGTAGATCAGGCTATGACACGAGCTGCTCATGCTGAGGAGTGCATATCTCATCTGGAGGGCATCCTGAGCATCATGCTGATGAGGCTCAGCTCGTATTTTGGAGTAAACTTCGTGGGCCTTGAGGACATGTTGGCCGACATTCCAACTCCAGCTCCAGCCCCTCCAGCTCCAGCTCCTTCAGCTCGTTTTCTATCTTCCAGTGACGATGACGATGATGTAGATTTAGGAGACTTCTAATATATTTTCTTTTAAAAAATATTATAATAAATTTTATTCGATAATAAAATTAGAATATTTTAGAAATATTCTTATATTTATAATATTTATTTATATTTTTTATTGTATTATATATATCTTTGTATTTATCAGATAAAATATATAAAAAATTAAAAATATATATTTTTTATTATTCAAAAGCTATGGCAACGATTTCAAAACCACTATCGTAGACGTGCCAAGCGAGGTGATAAGTCATGTACCAACCGCTACATTAGACCTATGATAGTGGTTTAAAAATTGCTGCTATAGCTCAGGTCTATGGTAGTAGTTCGAAAATCGCTGCCATAGCTCAGACCTATGGCAGCGGTTTGGGAATCGCTACCATAGGCTTTGTATGATAGCGGTTTTTGTAATCGCTACCATAGGCCTATGACGATGGCGGCAGTGATAGTAGTTAGAGAATCGCTGCTATAGACTATGATAGCGATTTTTTAGGCTATTATAGCGGTTATGAACTGCTGCCATAGTCTATTCTGTAGTAGTGAATCTTTTGAAAATCAGTTTGCAGTCTAAATAGTAAGCCTTAAAGAGCTTTCATTGCTGTTCAACCACTCAACTAGCTATGCAATCAAAGCATTCTCAAGTGAAGGAAGGAAGCAGGCATTGCTGAAGCCCTCCAACAACTCAGCTTGTGCATTAAAGCTTCAAATCTGCTCTTTAAGGAGTTTGTTTTATTTTAAATATTTGTACTTCAAAATTTTTATATTTCAAGTTTCAAAAGAGTTGAAACTTAGGGGATAGACTCATTCAAGCCTTGAATTGGATTTGTACAAGCCTATAAGTGGCTTGGGGTTAGGTTTTGGTTGGTTAGCCCGCAAAATCAATTGGATTTAGATTATGAGCCTAGTGAAAATAATCTTGCTATAATCTTGGAGATTATAGTAAAATTCTGAAGTAGAGTGCTTGAGGAGTGGATGTAGGTGTTGGATTTGATATCGAACCATTATAAAAATCTTGAATTTTTATGTGTGATTCTTTTCTTAGTTACTATTATTTTCTATATATTTAAATTACTATATTTTTAACATATCAATATTTAAATTCTATAAATATATTTAGTAAATCAAAAATTTTTAAAAAATTTAATTCATCCTCCCTCATGGATTGTTCTTCTGGACAACAAGCTAATTCCAACAATTAACTATACAAACATCTCTCTTTTTTAAGTAATAAGTGTGACAACATAATTCTCTCGAGTCTCATGCAAAAATAATAAATTAAATTATCTTCATTGGCATTATGTTTTTGGCCATTTACTATAGCTGATTGATGAATGACTAATTTTTGGGTGTAAACATTTTTTTCTCTTGCAGTTCAATGAAAATGGATATTTTTATTAAAATAGATAAACATAATTCAAATAATATAAATGCTAGATAGGTCATAACAATGGGCTATTGATTGATCAAGACACATCATCATAACATCTAACTTATTGACCATGTACATAAACTATGATATACACCGTAATTATAAAGTAACCAGATGCTATCAACCATGGCATGGCCATAAGTTTGAATAGGTCAATCATGGTTATCAATCATGATAACAACCATAGTTTTGAGTTGATTGGTCATAATTATCGATTGCCATAGTGGCTTTAGTTTTGAATAGGCCGATCATGTTGGTTGGTCATAATAATGATCATAGATTTGAATTGACCAATCATGCTTATCGACTGTATAATGACTATATTGTTGCATAGGTTAATCATGCTTACTGACTGTCATAATACTGCCCATGGGTCGATATAGTCATCAACATTAATTTATAGTTGAATATGTCAATCATATTTATTAAGGATGATGTTTGCCATGGTTTTGAATGGACCATTTGAATTTATTGCCAATGACATGATCATATTTTGAGTAGATCGGTCATTTTTATTAATTACGAGTATGAATCATATTATAGATTGATCTAAAATTTTTCATACTCTCAAATATGTAACAATTAACTTTTATTGGCTTTTCTAACCAATTCAAATGGTGCCTGGCTAAGTATTTTTACATCCAATTGATTGTCCTTTTTCTGAGCCAATTGTGATGATGTCCCAAAGTTTAAAGTTAATAGGACACACAAAATAATGATTCGCCGACCTGTATGTTTGGTCGATCTTTAAATAAATTGATCATATCCTTTGAATGACCAGTTGGTTGGATTTTTAAGCAATTTGTAATGATATCCTTCAACTTTAGATTAAAAGAGCACTTGAAATTAGCACTTAATGGGCTTGTGTGAGCCATCAAATCCCCCCTTAAAGGTAGCTATAGTTTTCTAAAATATCACCAAGGGATATATTGGCCCTCTCATGGTCTCCAATTGCTGTCCTTTTATTAATATGAGAAATTTCAGCGATTCCTGACCTTGAAAAGTAGTTGTGCTTCCTTACGAGCATCAAGAATTTTTTCGATCATTTTTTTCAACAACATTAAATTCATTCCACTAAGAATAATTTTCGTGCCTATGGGTTACCATGTCGATATTCTCAATGCAATCATTCTCCTGGAAAGTTTCACCCAGACTTATTGCCTTACAGCTGTTCTTTAGCATTCTATCCTATCCTATTAGATCGATGGCAAAAAATATTTCCTAAAAAACACAAATCTATGGATTGAGAGTTGTAAGCGTGCCAAATCAATCAGGCCGATCCAAGAAATCATATCCGGCCCTTAGTAAAACGCCCAAATATTTTTAATAGGATGCAAATATTATATAAAAAGAAAATATGAAGGAGAAATAATAACTCAAAGGTAGAGAAATAACAACAAAATGATTGATTATATAGAAGAAATGTAATTTAGCTAAGTGCTCTTCAGAATGGAACCAATAAAATTCTAGGATGTGAAATCCTCTCATGTTCGCGTGAGCTCATCCAAGCCAGAATGGAACGACATGCGGGAGAATCAAGGACTAGTACCATGGATTCTAAATCCTCTTGATGTGCACAGTGATACATGGAAGAGGAGCAGAAATTAGGGTTAGAATTGGGCCGAGCCATTTTCCTATCCAAATCTAGTCCGAAATAAATTTTTGGCCTTCGGGCTGGATTTTGGCCCGATTTTGTTTGGAAAAACCCATTCTGAATCCGATTGGAACAGCCTGATTTAAATGCAATTAGCTTAATTGGGCCACTACACTTCCTTCTCTATTGGTATATGACGTTGTCCTCCTGCAAGTTATAGGTCTGTGCAGATATGAAACAATCAAGAGAAATATAAGAATTGTTTACAGGACGGTGTAGGGTAACATCCAAAGTTAGAGCCCCATCTGTAGAAGGAAGGACTATAAACAAAAATGCATATACAGAAGATCCCTAAAAAACCAAAAAAACAACACCAGACAATATTAGGATAAGTAATAACCAAGACCAAGTTGGATAGAAAACCAGCAACCATAAGATATAGCCTGGGTGGAGCGGCTTTGAAGCGGTATTTGAGATTATGGTAACCAACCATGAAGCAGTGTGATAACATTGAAGTAGAATCCCATTGTAGGAAATATCCCATTTGAAGATAGATCCTGTTGGGAAAATGAGCCACTGATGATCGAGTCTGTACTTTCAGGCTCGTCCAAGACTACATGATGGAGTCACATCCAACACAATTTAGAGACCTATAATCAAGCCAACCAAATGGAAGAAGTCTCCGTCTCACATCCGTAACTAACTATCTTAACTTAGAGGAAAATGAGAGATTCCTCCTTCAGCAAAAGGCCAGAATGTGGCCAAATGACCTGCAGTAATAAGCCTAACAAACTTACAGATTCTAGCTAGTGGTCTTGGAACTCAACCTCCAGATGAAAGAGGTATAAAGGGGATCCTCAGGTAAGAAAAGGGAGGAGGAGAACACTCTATATTCTTCTGACTCTTATCTTCTTTTCTCTTTATAATTTTTAAGGCTTCGACTAACTTAAGCATCGAAGGATCCTCTATCGGAATACCTCCAATAAGTGTGGACATCCTCTGTAGGTACTCTCGGATCCCATCGATGTAGGATGGTATCTAGCTCCAGCCATATCAGCGATCTCTTGGAATGGGGTGGCAATAGATTGATGCTAGAAGGAGGGCCCAGTTACTTTCTAAGAAAAGAAAGCATGGTGCGGATCAGAGCACAGAACTCCACCATCTCTTCTCGACAATCCATCCGCTATTGCTAGAGCAATGTTGCCCGTGGCTCCGTCGTGGTGCTACCTTCGCTTACAATAGACCCACCACCGCTCGATGCCCTAGTTTGCCAAATCCAGGTGCTGACCAGCACTTTATAGCAACTCTAACAAATGATAGAGTGCAATGACAATGCATGGAACCAGACCACTAGGTGGCTCCCTCCTATTGCGGTTGATGATCTCGCTCCTCGAGCCTAGGGACCACCCACTGGTGACACTCCTTCCATTCTCCTCCTCTTGCAGTTTGCTCTTTCTCTCATCTGAGCTTGAGGAAGGAGGTGCGTTCGAGAAGCTCTCCCTTCACCATCGACTCGGTCTTGACCTACTCCCTTAGGCCTAGAGAATCTTGGTGAGAGGAAGAGTTGAAGAAGTTCAAGATATTGAGCGCTGCCTTGGTGAAGTCTAGAATGGGCCTTATCATGAAAATGACAGTCTTGGCCTTAATTCTCAACCACTATTCTTCTAGACCATCCTAGATAAATTGATTCCAAACTAGTTGAAGATGCTTTAGTTGGAGCCATACGACAGTTCCACAGATTCTCTTGATCATCTCCAGGATTACAGAACCCTTATGATGTTGCAAGGTGCTTCTGACGTCCTCCCCTACCTCGCCTTCCAGCCACTCTTAGAAAGTTGACACGGCCATGGTATTCTGGACTTTGACCAGGGTCCATTTATTTGTTTGAGCAACTACATCACGCACTTTAACACTGCCATGCTCGAGATGTAAAGCCTTGATGAGTACTCAGTGGTGATGTTGGCGCTCAAGCGAGGACTATGGAATGAGTATCTTGTCTTCTCTCTTGACAAAAAAATTTTAAGGAAAGACTTGCTAGCTCGAGCTCAGGGGTACGCTCAGGCAAAAGAAGCCTGAGAGCTATGTAAGCATGTAGTAAGAAAGAAGATCTCTAGCAAGAAGAGGGACTACGAGGACCCTTGAGCAACCTAAGCTTAAAGGATGCCTTCCCAGCCATGAAAGAGCTACCAACGGAGGAGTCTATCCTGATAGTTTGATAGTTACATCCCATTGTCCATCTCTCGATCCTAGATCTTGATACAGATCGAGGATCAAAGGTATCTACGATGACTTGAGCTGATGAAGTCTTCTTTAGGCAAGAGAAACAAAAGAAAATACTATCATTTCCAATGCTACCATGGCCACGATATCGAGGAGTGCCACTAAATGTTACCATGATCGAAACTGGCTAGATTGTCTTCATAGTAGCTACAATGGGCTAAGATGAGATCAAGGCCCTGATCAGGAGAGGCCGTCTCGATAGGTATGTTTGGAAGTGACGAAACCATTCACCTAACAAGGAGAATAATGACAATCGATTGACAACTGATGTCATCAACATTGTCTCTGCCCCAGCTGGCGGCGTGGGGGGTAGGAGACCGAACTAAAAGGGAGATGGAGTTCAGGGGGCATAGTTCCCCTTCCTAATTTTTGAAGGAAGTTAACCACGCCATCATTGCACTACCAATGATAATTAGCCATAATGTAAATATAATTTTATTTCATAATGAAAGCTTAACTGATGTTTTATCTTATAATACTTTTTGAAGGATAAAATTACCGACCCAAAGGAGGCCAAGATAAAACTGAGACTCGGTTGAATGAGGCTCGTCCCCTACAATAGCACCATTAGGCAATCATGAGAAGCTTATAAGGCTCGTGATGATCCAATCGAGGAAATCAAATCTTTTTCCAGACCTCATGCATGGGTAAAGCTTTGAACCAATCAAGGTTCGAGAATCAAAAGCTATTAGGCATCCAAGAATGGTCGAAAGGTTTCCCGAGGCTTTCCAAAGCCTGCAGGTCCTATAGGTGTGAAGAGTTGAGGACATTCGAGCCGACTTCTCGACTTACATGGCCAAGTGAAGCCCAAAAAGCTGAAGACATGGCCCATTGTAATCACCACGGTCCACTATAGCCATTACGAAGACAATCTATCCCACTGTAGCTAGTTTTGGTTCACTGTAGCCAATTCGATCCACCATAGTCGATGTGGCCCACTGTAGCCATCGTGGTCCGCTATAGTTGTTATGAAGACAATCTGATCCATTATAGCCAACTTCGGTCCACTATAGTGATGTAGTCCATTGTAGCCATCGTGGTCCACTATAGTTGCTATAAAGACAACCTAGCCTACTATAGCCAGCTTCTATCCATTGTAGCTGACTCAATCCACTATTCTCGACATGGCCCACTATAGCCTCTATAAAGATAATTTGGCCTATTATAGTCAGTTTCGGTCTACTATAGTTGATGTGGCTTATTATAGCCATCATGGCACATTGTAGCTATCTTAGCCCATTGTAGCTACTATGAAGACAATCTAGCCCATTGTAGCTAGCTTTGGCCCACTATAGCCGATGTAGCCCATTATAGTCATTTGAACCCATTATAGTTACTGCAGCCTACTGTAGTTGCTATGAAGATAATCTGATCCACTGTAGCTAGTTTCGATCAACTATAGCCGATGTAGCCCACTGTAGCCATCATGGCCCATTGTAGCCACTATATTCTACTGTAGCCGCTATGATGATTATTAGATGTATGACCTAGAAAGCTAATTATTGATTGACACAATCAAATAATTTCAGAACATAAATTTATAATTGATTTAATCAAATTAATAAAATAGATAGATTTTTATCCATTCTTGTTATTATATCCTTGAATCATTCAGAAAATCAATGTTTAAGATACATATTCTCAAAAGTTAAAAATTTGAGATATGTATAATTAATTTTTAAATTGCTTTTGATCGTAAATCATCTTAGGAATGGTGATTGATCTGGTTAGATCGATGCACGATTCGCTTTTAGATGAGTCTCGACTCTACAGTATGAAAACATTAGAGCGATAGTATAGGTGGTTGTTAGAGAACAACATTATCGAGCATGACCATATGAGAAGTCATATGGATATCTAGTCACTTATCAGTGATTATCTTGATGCTATAGTTGTGTGAGAGTTCTTTGATCTAAGGTACCTCGCTGCTCATAATAGGATTCTTGTAGCGTATATTGATTGTAGTAGATATATTGTAGGAGTAGAGAGAATACCAAGATGGGATCTATCAACCTCGGTAGAAGATGGATAGTCCTATGCAATCTAAAAGGCTGAGTTTATAAGTTTATGGCACGATAAGATGATGGATGGAAAGGTATTTCCATTAGAATCATGTTTTGGATTTGACTTGATTAGATTAGGCATATAATGGATGCTAGGATTTGACGAGTCACTACAAGAAAATTGGATATTAATGATGGTATTAGCGACGACAAAAATCTCTATCACTAATGAAACTTTTTGTCATCACAACACCAACAAAAAAAAATGCTGTCACTAACGCTAATAATATTAGCGACGACAACAGCCATCTTTAAAAGTATAAAAATTACTTTAAAATATTTAAATAAAAAGTTATTAGCAATGATAAATTTGAATTATTAGTGATAAAAATAGTATCGTTGCTAATAATTAACTATTAGCGATGGCTTTATTATTATTAAAGATGATGCAAGCCACCACTAAAATTATTTAAAATTATTTAATTTTTTATAATATTTAAATATAAAATAAAATTAGCGATAATATTTTTGGATATTAGCGATAGATGAAAACTTATTATCACTAATAGTTTTTTTAAAAAAATAATTAAAATATTATTATTGATGGAATTAATGATGACATATTTGTCGTCACTAATAATCCATAACTAGTTTGACTCCAATTCAAATTTGATTCGAATTCAATTTAAAATTCTGCAAAATCTAATTTAATTAAACTTTGAATCTAAGTCCTATTTAAATTATAAAATTTAATTAATATTAAATTAAATTAAAATTAATTAAATTAAATCTAATTTAAATTAATTCAAAGAAATTAATTTTCAATTTGGATTCAATTTAAATCTAATTTAAAATTTTATCAATTCTAATTCAATTAGATTTTTAATTCAAGTACTACTTGGATAGTAAAATTTAATTAATTTTAAATTAAGTTAAGTCTAATTAAATTTAAATTAATTTAAATAATTAAAAAAATAACTTTTAATTCAAACTCGATTCGAATTCAATTTGAAATTCCGTCAAACCTAATTCAATTAGGCTTCAAATCCAAATCCTATATAAATCATAAAATCTAATTGATCTTAAATTAAGTCAATATGAATCAAATTAAATTTAATTTAAATTAATAAAAAAAATAATTTTTAATTTAAATTTAATTCAAATTAATTCAAACTTGATTTGAATTTAGTTAGAAAATCTGTCAATCCTAATTCAATTAGACTTTAAAATTCAAGTCCTGCATGGATAATAAAATCCAATTACTTTGATATTAAGTCAAGCCTAATTAAATTTAAACTAGTTATAATTAATTAAAAAAATAATTTTTAATTTAGGTTTGATCTAAATGCAATTGAAACTCGATTCGAATCCACTTCAAAATTCTGTCTAACCTAATTTATTGAGACTTTGAATCCAAGTCCTAATTAGATTGTAAAAGTCAATTACATTTAAATTAAGTCAAGTCTAATTAAATTTAATATGATTTAAATTAATTATAAAAAAATAAATTTTAATTTGGGTTTGATTTAAATCTAATTCAAAATCATGTCAAACCTGATTCAATTAAATTTTGAATCTAAGTTTTACTTGAAATATGAAAATCCAATTAGCCTGAAATTAAATCAAGCCAAATTAAATTAAATCTAATTTAAATCAATTAGAACTTGATCCATAAATTAATTAAGTCTAAAAATTTAATAAAATTAAATATTAATTTTTAACCATCAAAAAAATAACTTAGAAGAAAAAAGTTAATATTAGTGATGACTTTAACGATTGCAAGTATACCATCGATAATGATTAAAAAAATATTATTTTAAAAGTATAATTATTAACGATGAAAATATTATTATCGGTAGCATTTTTTGTCACTAATAATATTTTTCAGATTAGCAACGAAAGAGGATTATTAGCGATAGAAGTTGCCATTGCTAATAATCTTTCTGCCCTTATTTTTTTCCACCTCACCATGCGCCCTTGTTTTGTCCCACGCCATCGTCCACTATCCCTTCATTTTCTCCCACCCCACCATCTATTGCGTTCTCATTTTTTCACCACCCCCTACCCTTTAGTGTTTTTATCCCCTACCACCACTGCCCTCTCCCCCATCCTTCGGTCCCCTTGCCACCCCTTCTCTCTCTAGTTGGTGGCCTACTCTCGGCTGCACCAGGCCTATCTTTTCGATCCCCCGACCACCTCCCGCTTTCTACCTCCTAGATCTCCCAACTGTCTCCCTTTGGCTACACCTAGCCTGCCTCCTTGAGCCTTTGACCGTAAGCTCTTGACCTCCTCCCACCTCCTCGAAACCTCGGCCCACCAAACCCCTCTCCACCGTCCTACGATTCCCCCCGCTATCCCCTCTCTCCTCTCGGGCGTGTCCTCCAACTGCACTTAGCTTGCCTCCCTGAACCCCTGCCACCTCCTACCTCTCCGAGCCTTCGGATGCAAGCTCTCAACCTCCTGTCTTTTCAAAACCTCGGCTCGCCACCCTCCTCTCCCTGTCATTTAGTTTCCTTGCCACCTACTCTCTCTCCATGGCTAGCTCCCATTGGTTGCCTCCTGCCTTCCTCTCCGGACCTCCAACCACCTCCTGCCTCCCCAAACCTCCAACCCTTCGATTTTCCTACCCGCCCTCTCTCCCCCGATCGATAGCTTTTTCTCGACCATCTCCCTCTGACTACACCCAGCCTACCTCTCCGAACTCCTGACCGCCTTCCACCTTCCACCTTCTCGAGCCCGAGGGTGCAAGCTCTGGACCTCCTGCCTCCCTGAAATCTCAGCCTGCCACCCTCCTTTCTCTTGCCATTTGGTTCCCCTGACACCCCTCTCTCACCTTGGCCGCCTTTCCTCGGCCTTCTCCTACCATCCTCCCCGACCCTCCAGCCATCTTTTGCCTCCTCGAACCCCTGACCCTTCGGTTCTCCCACCACCTTCTCTCTCCTCCAGTCGGTGGCTTTCCTCAGGCCATCTCCCCCTAGCTGCACCTAGCCCGCCTCTCCAAACCCTCAGCTACCTCCCACCTCCCCGAGCCCATGGGCGCAAGCTCTCGACCTTCTGCCTCCCCAAAACCCAACCCGCCACCTCCTCTCCCTTATAGTTTGGTTCCCCTGCCACCCCCTCTCTCCCCTTTGGCTACCTCTTGCCTCCCTCCCCGAACCTCCAGCTGGCTCCTGCCTCCCCAAACCTCTGATCTTTCGGTTCCCCCACCACCCCCTCTCTTCCTCCTAGTCGTCTCCCTCTGACTGCACCCGACCTCCTCGAAACTCTGGCCCGCTACCCCCGCTCCCCTGATTGGTGGCTTCCCCCGACCGTCTACCCATTGCACCTAGCCTGACTTCTCGAGCCTCCGGCTACCTCTCGCCTCCCCAAGCCCCTATCTGTGGCCGCATCCTCAAGCCTTAGTTCCTGCTCGTCTATGCCTCTTCGCACCTCAATTCCTACATGTTAACCCATGCCTTAGTCCTATACGATAGTCTTATTCTATTATGAGTATTAGCGACAGCTAATACAATTACTAAAAATTATTTTTTTATTTAAATTATATTAATTAAATATAATTAAATATTAAAAATTATTTAATTAAGTATTAATTTATACGAGATTTGAGTTCTAGCATGTAGAATGCTTGAACTGAAGGAAGATTTGGACTGTAAATATGGGGCCAAGATGTACCCTGCATGCTTCGATCTCGACAAGTAGAGCGCTCGATCCGAGATATTGTTCGAGTAGCATTACAAATATGGGGTCGAGATATGCCTTGCGTGTTCCAGTCTTAGCATGCAGAGTACTTAAATCGAAGGAAGGTTCGGACTACAAACATGAGATTGGGACGTGCCCTGCGTACTTTGATCTCAACATGTAGAGTGCTCAAACTAAGAAAAGATTCGAGCTGCATTACAAACATGGGCCCGAGACGTGCTCTATGCACTTCGATCTCGGCATATAGAGTGCTTGAATCGAGGAAAGGTTTAGACTGCAAATATGAGACTAAGACATGCCTTGTGTGCTTTGGTCTTGACATGCAGAGCGCTCAAGTCGAGAGAATATTCGGACTGTATTGCAAACACGGACCTGAGATGTGCCCTGCGTGTTTCGATCTTGGCATATAGAGCGCTCGAACTGAGAAAAGGTTTGGACTGCAAATATGAGACCAAGACATGTCCTGCACGCTTTGATCTCAGCATGCAGAGTACTCGAATCGAGGAAAGGTTCAGACAGTATTACAAACATAAGGCCAAGACGTGCCCTGCACATTTTGATCTCGACTTGCAGAGTGCTCAAACTGAGGAAAGGTTTGGGCTGCAAATAGAAGGTTGTGACATGCCCTGCATGCTCCGATCTTGGCATGTAGAGCGCTCAAACTAAGATAAGATTTGGGCAATATTGCAAACCATCCCCATTTGCAATGATATCCCTTACTTCCATGATTATGCTTTTGGAAATGCTACACTCTTAGTTCAAGGATGGGCTCATTGTCCTTATAAGAAATGTGTCAATAGAGAATGTTTAATAGTGATAGAATAGTTATCTATTTATATAGGAGTGGATTTATACCAAACTACAAGCATTAGTACTTGTATAAGGATTGAGACATGAGAGATAATTGCAAGGGCTTCGGAGGCTTTACTTGTCCAAACCTTGTTGATGTGCAAGAGTTTAATGGTGACAGCTTTAGCAGATGATTAACACATTTAATATTTGATCTGGTTATTGGTGGATGTCCATGTAATAATCTTTTAGATTACAACCATTATAGTCATGACGGACAGAGTTGCTATGGTTACAGTCATGCTTACCCTCTATAGGATTGCTATCCCATAGAAGTTAAGCAAGGCTATAACTATAGCAACCCCTATAGTCCATCATGACTATGGTGATACTATCTAAAAGATTATTACATAGGCTTCCACTAATAGCCAGATTAAATCCATCAAATGTACTAATCATATGCTTGAGCCTATCATCGTTAAGCTCTTGAACATCAGTAAATATATTAGACAAGTAGAGCTTCCCGTCCGTGCATATTGTCTCCCACGTCTTTTTATGTAGGTATCAATGCTTGTTGTTTGGTAAAAATCCACTTCTATATGAATGGGCAACTATTATATCACTATCAAGTATTTCTCTATTAACACATCTCTTATAAATAGTGCAGCATTCCAAAAAGCATAATCATAGAAATAAAAGACATCATTGCAAATGGGAATGGTCAAGATGTACATCCTGCACATGCAGACTTGGAGCTTGCCAGATGACTAGGATGCACGAGCACATGAGTTTTATTTTTAAGTTATTATTTTACTTTTTAATAAAATTTATACTTCTGATTTGCAGCTTGAGGAGACAATCAGAGGCTCAGAGATAGAGCTATAATGACTGGCTGTGCGAGATGTGCCTAAATGGAGGTGATGCATTTTTTTCTTGTTATTGTATGGTCAAGCTTGGATATTCTGTTACATTACAGACAATTGCTTGCAGCCATCTCACTACACTTTAGTGCAGAAGAACTTGCAAGGCATGGCAAGCTTGGATGGTCTATTATATTGTGGACAACCGCTTGTAGCTACCTCATGGTTAAAGGTGTAGAGGAACTTGTAATGCCTTATTTTTTAATGGCAAATCTGAGCTTTCTTCACATTATCATGTACTGAGATTATCATGTACTACTGGATGAGAATTAGATGCCTAAATTAGGAGACTAGTAGACTAACACATTATCATGTATTGTTGGATGAGAATTATTTTTCTACTGATATATTGCAGATGCTAACTAACAATCTTTGTTATACGTGAGTTAAATTTTGATCGTCTTATTATATTTTGATAGATATTTTATTTCAACCAATTTTTAGATTATCTACTTGCTCTGATTTTTATTTTTTTTTTTAGATATTATACATTATATTTTTTAGAGGTCAGAGTCATTCTAACTAAGGATAGAGCTCTCAAGGAGAGAGCGATCATATGGTCAGCTTGCATGGTTTCGCACATCTCATATTGGATGGTAATTAAACTCTCTAGTACTTTAGATATTATTATTTTATCTTTTGCTAACTAATATAATATTATTTATATTAGATATTTTATGCTCAAGTTTGGATGATGGGGGTCATTAGTGACCCCACAGTCACATGCAGTAGCGATCGACTCATAGACACAGAGTCATGATCAAAGACCCACTCGGCTCACGGCATCTTCGACTAGGCTAGAGGATAGATAGCTCATCCATGTTCAGAGCTGCTCGTAAGTACTATAATTTTAATTAATATATTTCTAATTTAAAAATTCTAGATTTAATATTTATTATTTAAAATTAATTTTATAGTAACTTTAGAAAGTTTGGAGTATCTTGTGTGATTATCAAGCATCATTCGATGCTTGATGCTGGGGCCGATGATCGAGTTTTTCAACCGGCCATCTGGAGCATATGATGCAGCTTGGGGAATGTTTTTGATAAGTCAAAACTAGTTTAATTTTTAAATTTTTGATAAGTTGGTATTTTAGTTACATAAAAATATATGCTTTCTTCTATCTTGTAGAAGTACTACCGATTCGAGACTCATCAGGATGAGGAGACTGGCCATTAGATCTTCGAGGAGGTCGCTATACGGAGGCTTCGATATGACCTCTATAGTCTCAGATAGTCCATCTAGCACTCTGGTTCTCAGTCACCATCAGACTGGAGATCCTTCATGGATCACTGGGTGCGGACAAATATATGGTAAGCCCCTTACGACTAGTGGAGCAGCGAGGAGTACTTCAGTGGGTGGTAGAGGGTCTGATAAAATTAGGTCATCTAGCAAGATCCGATTAAGCATACGAGCGACTCGGTCGGCACACATGTTGTGACCGATAACTAGTAAGAAATCAATATAAAAGTTCTTCATTAGAATTATAAAAACTTTTATATGCATATTTTAATTAATTTAATTTTATTATTTACTTATTGTAGATATAATAGCTGGATCATCTATCAGACTAGCTGTAGTTATGGTGGGCCACACACCAGTCTAGGACTTGTGACTATTTAGATTCTACTTCACGATAGATCGTAATAAGAACTTCAAACTTTATTTACTAATTAAGTTATTAGAGGATCTATTTTTTATATTATGACTAATATATTTCTAAACTGTGCAGGCGCATTATGCAATGTACATTACTGAGAGGTACAATAATGAGCCATTTTCTCAGCCTTCCTTGACCTTGAGGGATGGCTCAGTGCCATCGGGTGGTGAGTAGGAGCTAGATCATAGGATTCATCCATAGCTTGGACCCTCTACTGCCTCGATATCTTTCGGCATTCTTACAAGTCTTAACATCCCAATTCTAGAGCGATGCACAAATGGAGGAGGTCGTGTAGAGGCTTCTGAGCCAGCAATCTTAGAGCTTCCTGAATGCCATCCACAACATGGTCATGGAGCTTCTCTGGTAGCCACAGCCATGTGACCAGCTGGGCTTATCATCCTAGCCATCATATTAGATAATTATATTATTAAATTATTTTAATTATTTTAAATTTTTATTTTTAAAAGCTTTGTATATTTAGGTTTGAGTCTGGAAAGAAGATTTAGGAGCTAAAAATTCAATCTAACTATTCAATCGATGTGCCGGATGGGTCTATAGCTCCATATTATCGAATGAAATATATAGAAATAATTCATTCGAGAATTAAAAAAGTGTATTAAAAAATACGTCTCCATATCGAAACTTACTAATATTATTTTATTTTTTTATTATAGGATGCTGGGACATCCAGCTCTCATCTACCAACTACTGGAGAGGAGCAAGAGGAGGAGATGGAGGATGATGATGAGGATTAAACCTAATTCTTTTTTTTGATGTATTATATTATTTTGATATTACTTATAAAAATATATATATAATTTTTATGTTTAATATAATATAATTAGTTTTTAATTTTTGATTATCATATTATCTTTGAATTTTAATTATAACATGTATTAAAAATCATAATTCATTATGATTAACTAAAATAGATTTTAAAAAAATATTACTATTAATTTAAAAAAATAAAATTAACTATTATCATTGGTATTAGCGACGGTAATTATCGTCGCTAATAACTATTAGTGATGGCATCAAACATCAAAATACCATCCCTAATATTTTTAAAATAATTTTTTTAATTTAATTTAAAAATTAAATAAAAATAGAGATGGCATTAGCGATAGAATAACTCATCGCTAATAATAATTAGCGACGACATTAGCAGTGAATCCACCATCACTAATATTTTTAAAATTTTTTTATAAAAATTATTTAAAAGTTAATTAGAGATGGAATTATTCTATTTATAAAGTTATCGCTAATTTTTTTATTAGCGATGGTGATTTTTGCTGTCGCTAATGGACCCAATTAGCAACAAAAATTTTTTAGATTGGTTTTTACAATGGTATTAGCAACATCATCCCTATTAGCAATGGTAGAAGAACTATTAGCGATGGTATTTCATCGTTGCTAATAGTCTAAATTCTTGTAGTGGAGTTATCCATGATCTCATCCTATCGAAACTGATGATAAAAGAACCGAATCATATAGTAACTACACCTAGAGGTCTATATATTTTATTCTGCTGGATTGCCACTACATACTACTAGACGTCACTAGTGGATTGTGAGAACTTACTTGGATCATTTTGGATCAGTGATCTAAGTTCAAGATGACTTGAAATTATTTCAGCCCATCGAAAAGAGTTTTTGATGTTACTTTGATGAAGATCATTGTAAGTCTCACTATCAGATAGAATAGAATTTATGGGATTACACATAAAAAAAATTGACCAGGTTAATTAATTAGATCAAGATCCAACTATGAATTGGATTGATTGATAAAAGTTACTAGTAGAAGTTTTGCTAAGTATTAGCAAATTTGACCTAATTACAAGTATAGCAATTGAATTTGATAACATTAAGTTTGGGTTTAGAACCTAATTAAATTAAATCAAATTTAATTTAATTGATTTTGATCTAATTTGGGTTGAATGGGTTCTTCCAATCCAAGTAGGACTTGGACTAAAAACCTAGTTTTACTAGATTTTGCGTTTGACTCCAATTGGGCTCAATTTGGCTTCGAATCGGATTTGAGTTGAACCCAAATTAAACCAAGACCTCATCTAATCAGATTAGGATGAGAGAGTTCTAGTTTGACTAGAATTCTCCCTCCTCTTCCGCACACAAAGAGAGAGGGCCGAGGCCCTCTCCTTACATGCGCAAGAAGAGAAGGGCGCCAATAGTTGGCACCCCATTCTCCTTGGACTCTATCTCCTTCTCTCTTATGGAGTTAAATCAATTCTATTTGATTTAGGATTAGATTAGGATTCTTAAAAGGCCTAGAAATCTGGTTTGTGGTGTGGAATAAGAAAAGGAGTTGGACTCCTTTTTGATTTATGGTGAAACACCTCTTGGTTGCCCACCCTTGTTTACAAATAAGGGTGCCCCACCTCTAGGATGATAGAATCAATTCTCCACCAGATCTCACAGCAAAAGAGAGAGAGAGAGAGGAAATCATTGATAAAAAGGAGAGGAAATTAGAGAGAAAAAGAAAGAAGAGAAAGGGTTCTCTTATAGCTTCTTCTTCAAAGACCTGCGTAAAGGTGTTTGTGCTATCTTTTTCTATGACGAGATCCAATCAAACGGAGTAGATCTAAAAGAGACTAGCACCCCATTGATCTAGAAGGTTTTGGGTTTGCATCAGCCCTATGTGGATATCTGTAGGGGCTAGGCACTTGTGTGGCTTTAAAGCAATCAATCTAGATTTGGCTTGCAAGTGGATAATGATCTCAGATAAGTTTTTAGTCCTTCTTAATTTCTATTTTTTAGATCAATAAATCTAAATTAACCATGTATATTAGATCCCTTTTAGGTGATGCTAGATGAGATCTAGGGCACGTAATAGGTTAAAAATTTTAATCTATGCTTTTCACTGTATTTTTTATGAGATAAAAAAAAAATCTGCATGCTGAAATCACCTAACTCTAATAGTACAATCGACCATTGAAGCCAACGGAGGCTGACCCTTCGGGGACCTCACACTGCCAGCAGGATCCGACAACAATAACAAAAGAAACATCGGATGACACAAAAAATAAAATCTCAGCAAAAGAAGCACTTTATTTAAATGACCAATGTACATCCCAAAGAAATTCTTTATATATTAGTTTCATTCAAGTAAAGATCATTACAACAAAAGAAAAAGAAGTATAGAGCTTGGGCCCAGCCGATGCCTCCAACGAGCCTTAGCCAATGCAACCCCTGAAGTTGAGAGCATAACTCCTCAATTTGCAATGAGCACTAACCTCTGCAAAAGGATATCGGGGATGGCATGGTCATTTCCTCAGTGGAAACCCATCCACCTCTAGAATATCTTTTAAGGCTGGAAAGCAATACTAAGGAAGGCAAGAAATAAGTCCTCCAAAAGGATATGAGAACTTTTTGGGGAAGACAATGCATTAGCAGTCCTCAGATGGTCTCCGTCATAGCTCCATAGCTGGAACAATGAGATTTTTCAATACCTCTCATGCCAAAGTAGGATGTTTGCTAAGAAGGAAGATCTTCTAAGATGGAGAAGAGCGTCGATGACCCATCCACACTGAACAAGACAAGACGATCACAACATTATGGAAGATAACTAAGGCAATACCAATACCAATCAATGGAACCCCTACTTATAGAGGTGGCAGGCCTGGGTGCATTCAAATGCCCTATTGATCGTGTGATAGGTATTGCCACCAAAAGGCCTTAAAGACTGCTCCTCCTAAAGAGTAGGTATCAATATTAAATGTGAAGCCTTACTGAGTTTCTAGATGTATGAATCTCTACTGTGCAACCCCGGAGATGAATCATTATTATCTCTGATTCATGGAAGGCAATACTGCATCAATCATCATCTAGCACCTGGCAGGTGAATAAGTTTGCAATTTTCAAAAGAGTTCATCCATAGCATACTAAGGAAGCAAGTGCTTAGGACAAGGTCAAGAGAGATCTCTGCTTGAGTACAAAAATCAACCTTGCTGATCCATCCAAATCATTTGGACCCTTGATTGAGGCAAAGAGTCAACTAACGTGAAGCATTGCAAAAAGCAAAAAGCATTATAAGAAAGGTACATATCATAAAAATATATTTTTATTAACTAATAGTTTCTTTACAGAATGATGCCAAAAAGAAGGTACCAAAAGCAAGTACAAATAGGAGGAAGACCTAGTCTTCGTCCGAAATTTTTTTTTTCGATTTCTTCATCATTGCTCCTAGGGCAAAAGCATCTTATATCTAGCTTCAGAACTATCCACCTCAGGCAGGCCTTGTAGTCCTTGAAGCCCTGAATGAAAGTAATAGAAGATGCCTTGATGATTTCCTCCTTGAAGTCCACCGAAGCCTTATCCTCCTCGATCCATCAAAACCTAACCTTAGCGAGAATACTTGTTGAGGCACCGACGAACTCCCCATTGCCTTTGGGCAAAGGAAGGCCCATCCCATTGGCAACCCAACAAGAAGAAGTGGGCCAACCCAGACTGCAAGGAAGCAGAAGTAGAAGGCTCCATCTGAGTGCTCCTTGTCCTCTTGGATGAGGACTCCCCCTTCGAGGAGCTTATCTTCTTCTTTGTAGTTAACTTAATAGATGATGGTGATGACTTCATGTTATAGGACAGAATAGAGAATCTTCTTATAATGGCTCCAATAACAAAAAAGCAACTAGCAATAGGATGATGAAAATTGGTCGGATGGATAGTCTATTTATATAGGCTACCGATGGTATAGATTCAGTCATCAAGTCACATAATTTTGCCACCTGGCTGACTTCGAAGTGGTAGGCCTCATGACTCTTCATTGCACTCCTCTCCAATCGAGTAGTGTGAGGCAGTCTGTAAAATGCACCTAGGAACTTACCATTGTTTGACACGTGGTAAGCACCGGTGAGGCCAAGGACAATCCCCAGACTTCTCCTTCTTGGTGCTTCTCTCCATGACTCCTCAAATTCTCCCACAGTAATGGTGTAGCAGATCGCGAAGTATTATGGCAATTGATCCCCAGAAGCTTCTTTCAAGGTACAATAAAGAGGACATGCCTGGTAATCGAGTCGGCGGTTTAACTACTAAGATGATAACTTCTTTCGCTTGAAGTCAAAAAGCCACTTTGAACTTGAAAGTGGGGGGCATCTATTGGAGAAATGACGTTCCGACCGAGTTCAATCCTTTTCGACTCGTCCAAGACTACCTGGTGGAGTCACACTCACCATAGATTAGAGACCGCTAATCTAGCCAGTCGAATGGAAGAAGTTTCTACTTGATGCCCATGACTAAAAGCCTCAACTCAGAGTAAAAGGGGAGATTCCTTCCTCAGCGAAAGGCCAAATAGCTTACAGTGCTGGGCTTAACAAACTTATAGATTCTAGCTGGTGGCCTACAGGCTCAACCTCCAGGCAAAAGAGGTACAAATGAGACCCTTGGGTAAGAAAAGGGATAAGAACAAGCAAAGAATAAGAAAGGAGGAGAATACTCTCCACTCTCTTGACTCTCATCTTTTGTCTCTACCATTCCTAAGGCTTTAGCTAATTTAAGCATTAGGGTCCCTCGTTAGAACACCTTCGGTGAGTGTGGATTTTCTTTATAGGAATCCTTTAGTGACGTTGATTCATGATAGCACCCAGCTTCAACTACATCAGCAATCTTCTAGAGTCTGGTAGTAACATATCCCATGTACAGACATCGACTGATAGCCTATTGAGGTAGTAAATAACAACAACAATAGCAACCAGCTGTGTTGACGTGTATATGGTCCACCTCTTCAAACAAAAGAACAAAATGGCATGGAAACGGAATAGGTGGCAAAGGTTGTGAAACAAAAACAAACGTGTCATATGGTCCACCTCTTCAAGAAAAGAACAAAATGGCATAGAAATGGAATAAGCGGCAAAGTAGCAGAATATACCATATCGCTGTTGTGAAACAAAAACCAGCTGGAACGACATACATAATTGAAGAGGTAAAACCTGTGTAATAAGTTCCTTCACCCAAAATAATTGAATGAACATAACCATAACTTCAAAAGAAGGAGAACAATGTGGCACAATGTAAGTTGGAGAAGAGGCCTCCTAAGTATGAAACATTAAGAATGATGAAGAAAAGCCACACCTCACCTTTTTTCCAGCAACATAAGGCAATTAAAATGCCATGATGATAATAAAAAGTTATAATATTATAAGTGTACAAGATAATAAAAAATTCTATCTACGCATTTAATAGATACTAACATGAAAAAGTAGAGCAATATTATATATTAACCACATTAACTTTTTCTTACTAACTCATCAACTTTTGCTCAGACGTAGTAAATAACTATCGCAATTATAACAATGTTTCACCTTCCTATTGTTTCCACATTTGACAAAAAGAACTAACATCTAGGAATGTATGTACAAAAAGAACAAACAAATGTGTGTGTACCATGAAACTTGCAATAGTTAGGGCTGGAAGTGGGCTTGGACCGATCTGAGGCCCATTGGATAGGTCCAGCTTCGGATCGAATTTTGGACTTAGTCCGAAACCATTCAGACCAGACTTGGACCGAAAAAATAGAGTCCATTTTATTTTCGGACCGGGCTTGGGCCTATCTTTGGCCCAGCTCGAGCTCGGAACCGATTAAAACTCACCACCCACCCAGCCCGATTAAAACCCATCTAGCCAGTCCTCCCCCTACCCCAACCCTTACGAATGCCTTCCCACCCCTTGCTCTCCCCCAGCCCCAGTGCGAACCCCCCTTCGACCCCGGCTCTTGCGAACCCCCCTCCACCCTCCCCCGATCCACCTCCATCGCACCTCTCCCATCCCCATCGTGCCCCTTGCTCTGTCGCACCCCCTCAATGCACTGTCACCTTCCCCACTCCCTACCACCTCCTCTCCCACCTTCATCGTGCCCCTCCCCCACCTCCATCACCTCCTCCCAAACCTCCATCATGCCCCTCCCTCCATCATGCTCCGTCATTGCCGCCCCCTCCCTCTATCATGCTCCATCAACGTCGCTCCCTCCATCGCACTCCATCATCATTGTCGGCCACTTTTCATCGTCACCACTGGCCGTCCCCATTGTCGAGGAAGTTGCGGGAGTAGGTTGGCCCAATTGGGCTCGAGCTGGGCTTTTTTTAAAAAATCGAGCCTAAGCCCGGCCCAAAGCCCAAAATATTATTTCGGGCCGAGCTCGAGCAGGGGTATGGTCTGGCCCAGCCTGGCCCAGTTCCAACCCTAGCAATGGTTCAGCATTAAGTAAATAATTAAAATTTTTTTTAGCAAATCTCATAACTTCATTCCTCTATCTCTATTCATCCATTGTCATGAAAACCTACATTTTGAATAAAGTAAATACTTAGACATGAAGAAATTTAAATATGGAAACTTGTAACTTTATATGGATAAAAAATTTATAGAGATGATTACTAAATATTTATGTCCCAAATTTATTGCTTCGCCTATTTCAGGATGCCATCATCCGCATTCAACTTTAAAAAACTTGAGCTAGTTATAACTGTTAACACAAATATCATCATAAATCTGTGAAATGTAAGTATAATAAATATTACATAAATTTAAAAGAATCATATACCTTTGTCATATACTCATGAATTCAAATCTACATACGAACCAAAGCCTTAATGGTAGATAGGTTTAAAGAACTATGATACTAATCAACAAATTCTATCACTAGTACTAAATGCCGACTCTGATGAATAGTTGAGATGGGAATTGTTGGGGATAAATCCCGCTCCTGCCGAAGCCCGGCCCGACGCTCAACCCAATGTAACCAGAGGCCACTGAAGAGCTATAGCGCCAGGCGCCAGGCCGAGCCCCTACCACGGCCGAACTGCCTGGAGGCCGAACTCCCCTGCGCCAAGGTCCGGGCCGAACTCCCCACCGCCAGCCGAACTTCCTGAGGGCCGAGCTCCTTGGACTCCAAGCGGCTGGACTTCTTCGGGAGACGAACTCCTTCGGACCGACCCCAGGCGAGCCCGTGCAGCCGAACTCTTCTTGACTTCCCACGGCCGAGCTCCTTCGGACCGACCTCAGCGAGCCCCTACCACGGCCGAACTCCGAACTCCTAGAGGCCGAACTCCCTCCGCCCGCCGAACTTTCCCACGGTCGAACTCCTTCGGACCGACCCCAGGCGAGCCCATGCAGCCGAACTCCCTCGGACTTCCCACGGTCGAACTCCTTCGGACCGACCCTTAGGCGACCGAACTCCTCAGCGAGCCCTGGCCGAACCAACTAGCAACCGAAATCCTTCAACTGGCCAGCCGAGCTCCTTCGAACCTCTCAGCGGCCGAACTCCTTCGGGCCGACTCCAAGCGGCCGAGCTTCAATGAAGTCCTCTCAGCGGCCGAACTCCTCAGCAGTCGTCACTGGGCCGAGCTCCTCAGCGGTCGCCTTCATCAAACTTCGGCCGACCGAGCTCCTACCGAACTCTCGAGTGTCCAAGCCTCAGCCCAAGCCCCAACAGCCGGCTGAACCCCAGACGGCCGAGCTTCGACTTCTCAGCAGCCGAACTCTTCTGCGGACGAGCCTTAGCTGCATACCTCTTACCAGACGCCTATGGGAGCCGAACTCCCTCCCATCTTCCTCTTCAGGAGCCCGAACTCCCATGAAATGGGCACACGACGAAGGCCTTCAACCCTTCATTCGGCAAGCTCTGCAACCATCACTATCAGTCAGTCTACCATACCATCGGTCAGTCCGCCGCGGGCGATAGCGACCCACTGCCAGGCGGCGATGGCTGTCTCCCTCAATCCGCCGCACACGGCACCAGTGGGACTGACTCCGCCGAACCTCGAGCGGTCCGCCAGCACGCGGCTGCAGTTGTCACCATCAAGCTCCACTATATAAAGGACCCTCCCGACACGCTAAGGCTAAGCTCTCTGGACTCTTAACTCTCTAAGCTCTCCTCCACATCTCTAAGCTCGGGAACTCATTCCGAGCACTCCATTACTGTTGGTCGGAAACTAACTTGACCGTCGGAGGGTCCTGTCGGAGCCACCACCCCACCGGCTCCGGACGGGACTTCGTTCTGCAGGTCCCCGGCGGCGCCCAGCGGCCTCGATTGCGGCGACCTCCGGCGGCGACGGATTTCTGCACCAACAGATTGGCGCGTCTGTGGGAAGGAAGGGCCTTGAACCTTCGAGGTTCCCTTGTTCTTAAAGGAGTGCTCGGCGACGATTTCTCCGCCCCTGCTCCGGATCTCTCTTCTCCCTCTCCAGAATTCCTTCTCTGGAAAGAGGAAATGCCCCCTAGAAGGGCTTCGACGCGGCGCTCGACGGCTTCCGCGGCTCGATCCCCTCCGAGTCCGTCTGTCCCTGCTCCGGCCCCGGTGACTCAGCCCCCGTCTATAGCCGCAGTGGATACGGAGCAGTTCAACCAGCTCATCCAGCACGTTCGCGGTCTCACGGAGGCGGTGCAGGCGGTGCTGCACCAACAAGTCCCAGTGCCAGCCCGACCGGCGCGGGACTCTCCGAAGTCGGATGATCCAGTCCAAGAGCGACCGGCCTGGGCAGCCCGACCTCCGATACCCGGATTGGAGAGGCGGAGGAGGGAGAGCCCTTGTTCGGATCATGGATCGACCAAGGGTGAAGCCTCGCGCCCATCTCACCAGAAAGCCTTGGAGATCAGAGACCGGGAGGACCTGCTGGGCCAAAGGCTCTTCGGAAATGAACCGGCGAATTGAAGAACTTCGTCCCCCCTCGCGTGGTGACGACGTTTGTGCAGACCCTCCTTTCTCGCAGAAAATCATGCAAGAACCTGTTCCACCGACCTTCGAGCTCCCTCAACTGGAAAGCTACGATGGAACTTCTGATCCGGTTGATCACCTGGGGGCCTTCCGGGCCATGATGCTGCTTCACGGTGCTTCAGATGCCGTGCTGTGCCGAGCCTTCCCGTCTACCTTAAAGGGAGCAGCGAGGAACTGGTACTCGGCGTTGAAGCCCAACACGATCTTCTCTCGTTCGACCAGATGAGCAGTCGGTTCGCGGCCCACTTCATCAGCAGCCGACGACCGAGCCGAGGTTCAGATTCCCTGATGAGCGTCAAGCAGAAGCAAGGGGAATCCATCCGGACTTACGTCACTCGATTCAACGCCGCGGCATTGGAAGTCCGGGACCTGGACCAGTCTGTCGCGATGGCCGCACTTAAGGGCGGCCTTCAGAAAAATAGCTTGCTGTTCTCTCTGGAAAAAAGGATATCCCAGGGACTTCGCCGACCTGCTGGCTCGAGCCGAGAGATATGCCCGTGCGGAAGAAGCCTTCAAATTGAAAGATGAGGAGCTCGTCAGAAAGGACCGGCTGGCGGACGAGGAAGAGCTGGGTGAAGCTCGGCTGCACTCGCAGACCCCCTACGAAAGCAGGCGGGCCCGAACTCCTCGAACTCGCCCTGATAAGGAGGCGCGAAGGAGTCCACTTCCCGGAAGGTTCCGCCGCTATGCCCCCCTCAACGCTCCTCGAACCCAGATTCTCACCGAAGTAAAACACCAGCTGCCAAGACCGGAAGGATTACGATCTCCCCCAAACAAGCGCGATCGAAATAAGTACTGCCTCTACCATCACGACCACGGCCACGACACGGAGGGATGCATCCAGCTCCGAGACGGAATTGAGGAGCTCGTCAGAACGGGTCGGCTGGGTAAATTCCTCCGGTACCGGCCTGAAGCAGAAAAAGATCGGCTAAGGGCGCTGCCGTAGCCAGACTACAAGAAGGTCGGCCACCTTACGGCGTCATTCACATGGCCCCTGGAAAGATCTCGGTGCATTAGCGATTCGCCATCTCCCAGCAACAAGAGCTTGCACCAAATTGAGGAGCTCAGCATGAGGAGGTCGTCCACCCCGGAACTTATTGCCGAAGAAATGCGGAGGAATCAGCCTTAGGGAGGAGCCCGATCGCCCCTAAGAGAGAAACGGAGAGCAGAAGTTCCCCCGCTGAAGCCGAACGAAGTTCGGCGCGAGGAAGGCCGAACCCACCTATGAGCCCGTCAGCGAGGAAGCTCCGACAAAGAAGTATGAAGTCCTCCCGCGGAAGCTTCCGCGGGAAAGTGGAACGAAGTTCGGCGCAAGTAAGGCCGAACCCACGCTCCAGAATGTCCCCCAAAGGAACCGCCTACAAAGTGTTCACTGGAGGCGGAATGAAGTTCGGGCGAGAAAAGCCGGGCTCACCCCAAAGCCCGGCATCAAGGTAAAATGAAGCTCGGTGGAAAGCCGAACTCCTCAACTCAACCTCCAAAATAAAGTTCGGCGCCGGCAAGGACGGAACGAAGCCCCCCTCCGAGAAGGTTCCGCAACTACGACCCGCTCCTCTAACTCGAATTCTCGGCAAGGTTAAGAGCCAACCGCCAAGACCTGAAGGGCTACGGCCTCTCCAAACATGCGCGATCAAGGAAAAGGTCGGCTATAGGCACTGCCGTAACCGGAAAAGACAAGAAGGTTGGCCGCCCCGCGGCGTCATCAACGCCACCCCGGGGAGGAGCTAGGAGCTAGCTACATCGGTGATTGTCATCCCCAGCGACAAAGTCAAGAGAAGCATGGTCCAAATTATGAAGGCCGGCAGGAGATAGAGGAGGTCGTCTGGACGGGACTTGCTGCTCGAGGGAGCTCCGAGGAACAACACCACGTCGACCCCTCAAACGAGAGCGCGCTGTCCACGATTTCCCTTCGGTAAAATTCTCCCCTCTGCAAATATTATTTCTGGATGCGAAAACTATGCGATGACAGGAGAGCAGCAGTCGATAATCGCCGCGTTAGGAACAGGAGGAGAACCTCGTCCTAACGCGAGCAACAAGCTCGGCCGCAGGAGATAAGATCTCCCCCGAGCGCGCACCTCTCGCAGGAGATAAGATCTCCCCCGAGAGAAGCTCGGCCGTAGGAGATAAGATCTCCCCCGAGCGCGCACATCAACCTCGGCTAGAGATAAGATCTCTCCCGAGCGACCGTTGACAACCTCGGCTAGAGATAAGATCTCTCCCGAGCGACCGTGAACAACCTCGGTTAGGAACAGGAGGAGAACCTCGTCCTAACACGAGTGCCAACCTCGGCTAGAGATAAGATCTCTCCCGAGCGACCGTTGACAACCTCGGCTAGAGATAAGATCTCTCCCGAGCGACCGTGAACAACCTCGGTTAGGAACAGGAGGAGAACCTCGTCCTAACACGAGCACCAACCTCGGCTAGAGATAAGATCTCTCCCGAGCGACCGTTGACAACCTCGGCTAGAGATAAGATCTCTCCCGAGCGATCGTGAACAACCTCGGTTAGGAACAGGAGGAGAACCTCGTCCTAACACGAGCCAACCTCGGCTAGAGATAAGATCTCTCCCGAGCGACCGTTGACAACCTCGGCTAGAGATAAGATCTCTCCCGAGCGATCGTGAACAACCTCGGTTAGGAACAGGAGGAGAACCTCGTCCTAACACGAGTGCCAACCTCGGCTAGAGATAAGATCTCTCCCGAGCGACCGTTGACAACCTCGGCTAGAGATAAGATCTCTCCCGAGCGACCGTGAACAACCTCGGTTAGGAACAGGAGGAGAACCTCGTCCTAACACGAGTGTCGGCAACCTCGGCTAGAGATAAGATCTCTCCCGAGCGACCGACAACCTCGGCTAGAGATAAGATCTCTCCCGAGCGACCGGAACAACCTCGGTTAGGAACAGGAGGAGAACCTCGTCCTAACGCGAGCGCGCACCTCGGCTGCAGGAGATAAGATCTCCCCCGAGAGAAGCTCGGCTGCAGGAGATAAGATCTCCCCCGAGCGCGCACTTCACTTCGGCTGCAGGAGATAAGATCTCCCCCGAGCGCGCACTTCACTTCGGCTGCAGGAGGTAAGATCTCCCCCGAGGGAAGCTCGGCCGTAGGAGATAAGATCTCCCCCGAGCGCGCACTTCAACCTCGGCTGCAAGATAGGAGGTCTCCCTCGAGTCGACTTCAACTGACGAAGATAATGTCGCCCCCGAGGAGCTCAAATCCGACCTCGACCGAAGGAGGCGAGTCTTACTTCGGCTTCAACATCAGCTTCATCGACTTTAGCCGGAAACGAGTTCCATTTCAACTCCAAACATCGACTGAAGATGAGGTCTCCCCCAAGCCTCAGCCTCAACTTCAGCGTCAATCTTGGCTGGAGATGAGACCTCCCCGAGCTTCAGATGCAACAAATGCGGAGCCTGGAAGAAGACTTCGGCAGTCGCCTGTTTTGGTACTCCCTTCCTTCAATTTTTGAACTCGGGAGTGGGGGGGCTACTGTTGGGGATAAATCCCGCTCCTGCCGAAGCCCGGCCCGACGCTCAGCCCAATGTAACCAGTAGCCGCTGAAGAGCTTTAGCGCCAGGCGCCAGGCCGAGCCCCTACCACGGCCGAACTGCCTAGAGGCCGAACTCCCCTGCGCCAAGGTCCGGGCCGAACTCCCACCGCCAGCCGAACTTCCTGACGGCCGAGCTCCTTGGACTCCAAGCGGCTGGACTTCTTCGGGAGACGAACTCCTTCGGACCGACCCCAGGCGAGCCCGTGCAGCCGAACTCCTTCGACTTCCCACGGCCGAACTCCTTCGGACCGACCCAGGCGAGCCCCTGCCGAACTGCCGAACTCCCTCGGACTTCCCACGGCCGAACTCCTTCGGACCGACCCCAGGCGAGCCCATGCAGCCGAACTCCTTCGGACTTCCCACGGCCGAACTCCTTCGGACCGACCCTAGGCGACCGAACTCCTCAGCGAGCCCTGGCCGAACCAACTAGCAACCGAAGTCCTTCAACTGGCCAGCCGAGCTCCTTCGAACCTCTCAGCGGCCGAACTCCTTCGGGCCGACTCCAAGCGGCCGAGCTTCAATGAAGTCTCAGCGGCCGAACTCCTCAGCAGTCGTCACTTAGGAGCCCGAACTCCTCAGCAGTCGTCACTGGGCCGAACTCCTCAGCGGTCGCCCTCATCAAACTTCGGCCGACCGAGCTCCTACCGAACTCTCAAGTGTCCAAGCCTCAGCCCAAGCCCAACAGCCGGCCGAACCCCAGACGGCCGAGCTTCGGACTTCTCAGCAGCCGAACTCTTCTGCGGACGAGCCTTAGCTGCATACCTCTTGCCAGACGCCTATGGGAGCCGAACTCCCTCCCATCTTCCTCTTCAGGAGCCCGAACTCCCACGAAATGGGCACACGACGAAGGCCTTCAACCCTTCATTCGGCAAGCTCTGCAACCATCACTATCAGTCAGTCCGCCGTACCATCGGTCAGTCCGCCGCGGGCGATAGCGACCCACTGCCAGGCGGCGATGGCTGTCACCCTCAATCCGCCGCACACGGCACCAGTGGGACTGACTCCGCCGAACCTCGAGCGGCTCCGCCAGCACGCGGCTGCAGTTGTCACCATCAACAAGCTCCGCTATATAAAGGACCCCTCCCGACATACTAAGGCTAAGCTCTCTGAACTCTCGACTCTCTAAGCTCTCCTCCACATCTCTAAGCTCCGGAACTCATTCCGAGCACTCCATTACTGTTGGTCGGAAACTAACTTGACCGTCGGAGGGTCCTGCCGGAGCCACCACCCCACCGGTTCCGGACGGGACTTCGTTTTGCAGGTCCCCGGCGGCGCTTCCAGCGGCCTCGATTGCGGCGACCTCCGGCGGCGACGGATTTCTGCACCAACTTCCGGAGCCACCACCCCACCGGTTCCGGGAACCTATAGAAGATTGTACTTTAATTTATTACATCTACATACTCATTATAAGATTTATAAAGACAAGCATGAATATCATCAATCTTCTATTAGATGTGTGCCCTAGAAGCCAGATTGGCTAACACTTATAATACACTTCTAGGAAGAATTTTATAATTTTGACTATAAATTAACAAAAAAATTATTTTCTACCATAATGTGTATTTAAAGTGTCTGTGATACATTCTTTGAGTTAATAGTAATGATAATTTATATTTTCAAAAGTTAAAAATTTAATGCATGAATTTTTATAATTAACTCATAAATTGCTCCTGACCGTAGGATCATCATGAGGATGGTGATCGATCTAGAAGATTGGTGTACGATCATTTTTCTAGGATAGATGAATCTTGAGTCTACGGTGTGGAGACATCAAAGTGAGAGTATAAATACTTGTTAGAAAATGAGGACACTAAGCGTGACCACCTTGAGCAGTCATAAGGGAGTTTACCTTCTCGTTGATGATTGGCTCAATATTGTAGTGGTGTCTCTGGTTCTTTGATCTGAGATACATCGATAGTTCATCTTGAGGGTCTTATAATTTGACTATACCATAACTCGATCTTCTAGCCATTTAAAATTCTGAGGTATATATTGGCTATAGCATGTTCATTATAGAAATTGGATTGCACCAATAAAGGGATCTATCTCACTACTACAAAAATGGCCTATCGTAGCACTTACTATGGCAGTGATTTTTGAAACTGCTGTCATAGCTTCTACGACAGTGATTTTCATTAACCGCTGCTATAGGTCGGACCTATGATAATGATTTTTATAACCATTGCTATAAGTTCGACATATAGCAGTGGTTATAAAAAACCACTGCCGTAGGTCGGACCTATAGCGATGGTTATAAAAAAATTATTATTATAGATCGATCTATAGTAGTGGTTTATTATAACCGCTGTCATAAGTCGGACCTATAGCAGCAGTTAGTAGGAATCATTGCTATAATCTGATTTATGGTAGCGGTTAATTATAACTACTGCCATATATATATATATTTTTAAATATTATATAATTTTAAAATTTAATATTCATCTTCACCATTTATTATCTAAATAATTATCATTAGAGTATCATCACAAAAGATCGCTTTGATCCAATGGCCCTAGCTTCATCGATCAAAAAAATTTGATTTTGATGATCACGAATGACGATGCGATGATCTGATAGATGAAGACCTTCGATGGATCCAAAAATCTACAACGATGATGTTTGTAGTGTACTATCAAAATTTTACTTCAATCGAATATCGTTATCTTGGTCAATTTAGTATAAATTAGTTTCGATCATTAAATGATAAATGAGTGATCAAAGCACCAAACGGTGTCCGATTATAAGATAATTTTTTTTATAAATGACCTTAGCTACTATTTTAATTATTTTTTATGATGGTGATTATAAAATTCAACTCATGAGATAAAGAACGATCTAAAACTATACGTCTCCTGATAGTTTTCTGAAACTTCACTGATTGTTATGCTCGTGCTTTTGTAATATTTGCTTAACATGAACAGTTTACACGAAAATAATTTAAATTTTACTATCATCATCGTATAAAATATTTAAAATTATAACAAAGATCATTTAACTAAAAAATTATCTCATAATCGATTGCTATTTAATCCTTTGATTGCTTATTTCTAATTTAATAGCCAAAATTATTTCGTACTAAATTGATCATGATAACGATATCTGATTGAAGTAAAATTTTGATAGTATGCTATAAACATCATCAAGATCATCGTTATAGGTTTTTAGATCCATCGAAGATCTTCATCTATCAGATCATCGCATCATGATTCATGATTGTCGAAATCAAATTTTTTTGATCGATAAAGCTAGGACCATTGGATCGAGGCAACTTTTAGCGATGACACTCTAATGATAATTATTTAGATAATGAATGGTAAAGATGGATATTAAATTTTAAAATTATATAATATTTAAAAAAATAAAAAAAAATATTTTTAACCTATGGCAACGATTATAAAAAATTACTGCTATAGATCTGCAGCAATGGTTATAGAACCGCTGCCATAGATCTATGGCAGCGATTTTGGATAATCACTGTCATAGATCTATGGCAGCAATTCAATAATCACTGCCATAGGTTAGGTTAAAAATCTTTAAATTTTTTTCTTTTCTTTCGTGCGTGCTCGAACTCTCTCTCTCTCCTCCTCCTCATCGTCGGTGAGGCTCCTTCCTTCCTGACCGGCATCGCCCCTCCTTCCCCCCAACCGACGTCGCCCCTCCTTCCCCCTCGGCCGATGCCGCCCCTCCCCGTCACTCGCCACCCGCCACCCGGCCCCCCACCCCTCCATCCGACCCTCCCTCGACCTCCAGTGAAACCCTCCTCTGGCGAACCCTCATCCGACACTCCCTCAGCCCCCCATGAAATCTCCCTCCGATGAACCCACCTCCACCCTCGCTTGGCCCCCCATGAAACCCCACCCTCTCTTGCCCCACACATCCGATCCTCTTTCGATCCCCAGCGAACCCCCCTCTAGCGAACCCCCATCCGACCCTCCCTCGACCTCCTGTCCGTCCACCCTTGACCCTTCGTCGGCCCCCGTGAAACCCCCTCCCCACACTCTATCCTCCTCCGATTCTGATGCAAAACCAAACTCTCCTTCCAATGAGCCCCCCTCTACCCTCCTTTGGCCCCTGCGAAATCCCATTTCTCCACCACCACCACCATTTTGACCCTCCTCCAACCAAGTGCGAAGCCTCCTTTGGCCTCCTCATCACTGTTTCCCCTCCTCCGAGTTCCCCATCCCCGACCGTCCCTATTCTCTCTTTCCTTTTTTTCTCTCTTCTCTATCTCACTATCTTGCTTTTGTTTCGTAGGTTGTCTTTAGTGCCATCATCCTCTTCTAGCATCATCGTTGGCGATCCTTGGAGCTTTCGATGCGATCCGCTCTCTATAGCTATAGGTATAATTTTTTTTAAATTTTATAGTATTATTTATTAATCATGTATATTTATAATAATTTATAAAATATTTATAATAAATATTATAAATATTTATTATAAATATTATAATTTTCTGTATGTCGTAATTTTTCGATCGTACCGTGGTGGTAGCCTTGGGCCGTGTCATGTTGGCGGCTGTGGACTAGATCTGTCAATGGATTGGATTTAGATCAGAACCTGGATATTTAGATTCGAACCTAATTTTAGTTATTGATATCGAATCCAAACTTAAATATCTGATGGGTTTGTACTTGAGAGAAGAAGGAAGGGATTCGGCCTCGCCGCCATCATTGGGAGGTAGGGGGTCCGACCTCATCGCCATCATTGGGAAGAAGGGGGTTCGGCCTCACCGACGAGGGAGATCGAGAGAGCGAGAGAGGGAGGAAGGGGGTTCGGCCTTGCCAACAAGGGAGATCAAGAGAGTGAGAGAGGGAGGGATGGGGTCCGGCCTCGCCAATGAGGGAGATCGAGAGAGGGAGAGAGAAAGATTGAGAGATGGAAAAGTTGGGAGGGAGGGGTTCGGCCTCGCCGCCATCATCGGCGAGAGAGATCGAGAGAGGGAGTGATCGAGGGGATGGCACATAGCCGAGCTGGTTCAGATACATAGCCGAGCTGGCTTGGGTCATGATCGAGCTGGTTGGGGAAGGATCCTAGTCGGATATCTTAGGCACAGAGCTGGCTGTCTCAGGCATGGAGCCGGCTCGACTCCGAGTGAATAGAATTTGATATGTCTCTTTAAGGTTTCAACTTTTAGCCTTAATGTGCCACCATCATCTACTTTATCCTTCTTTTAGATTTCGAGATTAACACCAAGATTCGCACAAGAGATCAGATCTATGATTGCTGCTTATCCTTAATTATTTATGAATGTAATTCATGTTGTAAAATTTATTGCATAACATTTTTTAGATGTTTATATCATTTTGCTTTTGTTTATTGCATTGCATAGTGATAGATCCGTCAATTCATTAGTGTACATATTAGAGACTATTTATTAATACTATACTAATATTATTGTTCAACATATTATATTAATTAATGTTCATTAACATTATAGATCATGATGGCACCGAAATGCCATCTAGCTTTCACCCTTGCCCTTCGATGGGTTATGTATACTTCAACATTCGAGGAGCAGTCAGAGCATACTCCATCAACCTCGGCATCAACTGCTCAGGAACCTCCATCGCTGGCATCTACTCTACCGACGGTATCTACTCCATCGACAGCTGAGCCTCTACCATCATCCATATTTGAGGTATATGCTACTATGCAGGCATCTGAGTGTACGTTTTTATTATATTAGCATAATTTTATTTTTTATATAGTATTTATGTATTTATATATTTGCATAACGTATTTGCATTGCAGGTGCATCATCCGATCGGATATTTTACGGTCCCACATATATGGCATGCGTGTGGAACTGCCAGCATCAGGTGATGGTTTATTACGATTCGGAGGGATGGTCGGTAGGAGAGATCGTGTGGAAGATGCATTCCATTTTTGAAGTGCATGTGAGGCAGTTGGACATCATTCCCGTAGAGACTAGAGACTGGCTTTTGATGGATGCTACCATCAAGGATCGGGTATGAGAGTAGATTGTTAGATATATGTGCCTTAGAAGCTAGAATTGGCTGACACTTGTAATACACTTCTAAGGGCAAAATTATAATTTTAACTATAATTAATAAAATGGATTATTTTCTATCACACCTGTGTATTTAGTGTCTGTGATACATCCTTTGAGTTAATGGTAATGATAATTCATATTTTCAAGAGTTGAAAATTTAAGACGTGAATAATCATTATTAACTCATAAACAGCTCCCGACCATAGGATCATCACGAGGATGGTGATTGATCCGGAAGGTTGGTGTACGATCGCTTCTCTTTAGTAGATGAGTCTTGAGTCTACAGTGTGGAGACACCGGAGCGAGAGTACAGGTACTCGTTAGAGAACGAGGGCACTGAGCGTGACCACCTCGAGTAGTCATTAGGGAGTCTACCTTCTCGTCAATGACTGACTCGATGCTGCAGTAGTGTGTCTGGTTCTTTGACCTAAGATGCATCGGTAGTTCACCTTGAGGGTGTTATAGTTTGACTACACCATTACTCGGTCTCCTAGCCATATGGAACCCTGAGGTGTATGTTGGCTATAGCATGTTTATTGTAGGAACTGGATTGCATCAAGATGGGATCTATCTACCTCGGTGGTAGAGGAGCAGCCCTATGATAATCATGAGAATCAAGTCCTAAAGCCCATGGCCATGGCAGAGTGAAATAATAGAAAGAGTTTCTATTTAGGTTTTCACATTGGACTCGAATCGAATGATTATATCATATGACAGAGACTAGGGTTTGACGAGTTTACCTTAACCCTAATCTGATCAGGGCTCAAGATAGAAAAACTTAATCACACAGGTAGCTGCACCAAGAGGTTCACATTCAGCTCCGATGGGTTGCCACCATATACTTCTAGGTGTCACTGGTGGATTTTGGGAGCAATTAGAATGATTTAGATGATCGATCATTCTAGCTGTTCGAATCAGAAGAGTTCTGATCCATCGAAAGGAGTTTCGATGATGTCTATGATAGAGATCATGATATATCCCATTACCATACAGAACTGAACCTAACTGGGTCACAGAAATAAGGGTTTGAATCTGATGATCATCAATTGAACTGATCTAGTTCAATTGATCTGAATAAGATTCAATTAGGTTCAAGGAAATCGTGCTAGCACTCGATTGAACCTAACGTTCTTCTTTTGCTATCATAAATAAGTTGTCCTCTCTGAGCCAAAGGAGTTTGTGCTCAATCAGAGGCCTTCGTATGGTCTGACTGGAGGTTGTCCAAGTCAGAATAGGTTATCTTATTTGTAAGACATTACCTGCCATTTTTGGTCACCTGCAATTTCTTGTTCTTTGACTTTGGTCAAAAGTCTACCTTTGACTGGTCAAACGTTGACCATTGACCCTTTGACTTTTGACCACATGTCATGCACCTATTGGAGAGCTGGTGGGGGCCTGTCCCCCTACCAGAACCTAGCAAGGAGAAGGGCGCACGCCAAGGGTGGCGTGAGCCCATGTAGGAGGCGCCTAGGAGTCCTTGTTGGATAAGGACTCCACCTCCCTTTTGGATTCCAATTAGAGTTCTACTAAGAATCCAGTTTGACTGGTCTTAGGTGCCCTCTAAGGAGGAATCCAGGGGTCTCTATTCCAACCAATCAGATTTAGATCTGATTTCACAAAGGGTTGTGATTGGTTGAGAGGAAGAGGAGTTGGATCACAAGAGGTCTATAAATAAGACCCTGCGCCCAACCCTAATGCTAACGCAATTCAATTGAGAAACCCCACGCCCCAAGGCTACCTCTCCCCTCTTTCTCCATGCCATAATCTCTTCTCCCCTTGCTCTCCACGTCCAAAAGAGTTTTGGACTTAGGTTGGTGCGATTCAGATCAAGGAAAGGCGATCAAAAGCAAGAAGGCTGCGCTGCTGCAAAAGGACGACTGCAGATCTTCAAAAGAGTTTTGAAGATCCTCCAGATCAGATCCAGATCTGATTTTTGGAGGTGTGATAGAGAAGAAGAGGATCTCTAGATCCAACCCGAGTGGATACCGGTAGAGGCCAGGCGCTTGCGTGGCTAGATCCAGAACCTTCCGCTGCAAACAGGATCATCATCAGGGTAATAGGATTACCCAAATCAGGTAAATTTGATTTAATTTATCTTATTTTATTTTATTTTATTAAAATAATAAGAATCAGATCTGAAATATATCAAGATCTGATTGGGAACAAAAGAAAAATTTTTGAAATATATCTCTTGATCTGATCAGATCTGGACGAACCTGGACCGGGAAATTAGGATTTCCCTTCATAGATATGGGTAAGTACGCACATCTTAGTTATATTTATACATTTTATATGTTTATACTATATATGTTTGATTAGAATAATTTTGTAACTAATTTTTGATAAATTTATGCAGAGGATATATGATTTTTTCAATCATGAGAGGGCTCGAGATGTCTGACTGAAAAAGATCAAAGAGTTGTACCGGGATTACAAGGTCAAGCTCCATAAAGGATGGCTCGAGCATCGATGAGACACTCCAAAGGAGCTTGTTTCCTAGATACAGGACTGTCCTCCGAGTCAGTGGGAGAGGATGGTTAGACACTGGAGGAGCCAGGAGTTCGAGATAAAATTTTTAACTTTTAAATTTTTTAATATGCTTAAAGTTTTATTTAAATACTTTTTAAATATTTATTATTTATTTGAATACTTGTTAGGCTACCTTCCATTAGAATCGGAAGAACCGTGCAGCCCAGGAGTATACACACGCTCTAGGCCATGAGTCTATGGTCAGTCGTATGCATAGAGAGATAATTAATTCTAAATCTTACTAGATAAATTAAATTTATATTTTTTATCATCTTTCTGATAAATTTATTCTTTATTATAGCTAATGAGAGATGGAGTGATGCCCAGCCGTAGGGAGATCTTTCAATCCAATCGCACGGATAAGATGCGTAGGCCGATGAATGCCGCGATCGGGCATATTTTTGTAAGTATTAAATATATTAGTATATATGATTAGTATTATAGCATTTCTTATAAAATTTTATTTTAATTTATAATTATAGGATCAATTAGATGCGCTTGCGAGCAAGGGCCCGGATACCTTTGGACCGCATGACCATCTATCTCAGGTCTTGGGGTCTGAGCACTCTGGGAGGATCCGATGCAGGCCTGGACACACGTCGATGAGCTACTGGTCCAAGACAAGCATCTCCTCATAGACTTTCAGTGTCTTCAATTGGAAGGAGCTTGGGGAGGAGTTGGCATGGGTAGATCATGCTACGACGCGAGCAGATCGGGCTGAGGAGCACACATCTCATCTAGAGGGCATCATGAGAGACATGATGTTGACGCTCAATGTGCATTTTAGAGTCACGGGCTTTGAGGATATGTTGGCCCGCATTCTAGCTCTAGCTTCGACTCTGGCTCTAGCTCCGCCTCCGACTTTGGCTTCCGACGACGACGACGACGATGTAGATTTAGGAGATTTTTGATGTATTTTATTTTTTTTTTAAAATTATTATCATAAATTTTATTTGATAATAAAATTTTAGCATTTTAGAATAATTTATGTTTATTATATTTTTTATGTTATATATCTATATTTATCAAGTAAAATATATAAAAAATAAAAAATTTTATTTTTTTAATTATTCAAGATTTACGGTAGTGATTTTATAACCGCTGTCATATCCGTGCCAACCACTGCCATAGGTTCTTAGTGCAAATGGTACCAACCACTATGTTAGACCTATGCCAGCGGTTAAGAAATCGCTGCTATAGATTACCTATGGCAACGGTTATGTAACCGCTACTATAGATTAACTATGACAGAAATTACATAACCGCTGCTATAGGTCAATCTATTACAGTAGTTTATAAACCACTGCAATAGGCTATCTATGGCAGCAGTTCAAATAATTGCTGCAATAATCGCTGTCATAGAGCTACGCGACGATCGCAGTAGCAGTGATTAGAAAATTGCTGGCATAGCCTATAGTAGTAATTTTTTGGGCTACGACAGCGGTTACGAACCGCTGCCATAGTCCTATTTTGTAGTAGTGTCTACCTTGATAGATGAGGAGTAGTCCTATGATGATCATAAGATTTAGACCATAAGCCCATGGCCATGATAGTGTGAAGATGATATAAAGAGTTTCTATTAGAATTTCATATCAGACTCAAATCAAATGATTAATTCATATGATAGATATTGGGTTTGACGAGTTCACCTTAACCCTAATCATGTCGGGGCTCAAGATAGAAGAACCCAATCACAGAAGTAGCTACATCGAGAGGTTCATTTTTTATTCTGATAGATTGCCACCATATACTGTTAGTGTCATTAGTGAATTTTAGAAGCAATTAGAATGATCTTGATAATTCATCATTCTAATTGTATGAATCGAAAAAGTTTTGATCCATCGAAAGGTGTTTTGATGATGTCAATGATAGAGATCGCGATATATCCCATTACCATATGAAACTGAACCTAATTAGATCACACAAATAAGGATTTAGGTCTAGATGTCATCAATTGGACTAATCTAATTTGATTGATTTAGATTAGATTCAATTAGATTCAAGAAAATCATGCTAGCACACGATTGAGCCTAATTTTTTTCTTCTGTAGTCTTTCTGGTTCATCTCGGTTGAGCCAAATTAGTTTGGGCTCACTAGAAAACCCTGTATAGGTTTGTCTTTGATTGAATGGATCTTATCCAGGTTAGAAAAGAATTATCTTAATATATCAAATAAAAATAAGATAACACCTGCTAATTCTTATCGCCACTTGCCATTTTCTGACACTGCCCAGACATAAGATGTCTCAATGCAGGAAAGAAGAGGCAAGGACATGCACCCCCTTTGGACATGTCATTAGGGTGCACACCTCCTTGGAATCCATGCACAAAAGTGTGCGTATGCCCTAAGTTGGCGTGCGCATATGATGAGAAGAGGAGTCCTATACAGATGAGACTCTGGGTTGCTTGATGGCTTCAAAGTCTTAGGCGCCAAAGTGTTTGGGCCTATCCATCCTTGGTGCTACATTTGAGGGATTAATGGGGTCTCTGATCTGATTGAATTAGATGATATCATTCCATCAATCAGATTTAGATCTAATTAATCCGAGCAATACGATTGGTCGGACCTGTGTGGCACTGCATGGCACAGTAGGGTCTATTTAAACCCTGTCTGTGCCTAGGTTTTAGAGATCATGCCTATTCACCATGCCACAAGGCAGCCCCTCCTCTCTTCCATTTCTCCCTCTGATCTTCTCTCTTCCCTCTCCATGCCCAAGGTGTTGGGCTGATCCAGTAAGAGAAATCAGGGAGACTTGGCACATAGATAAGGAAGAAGACAACCCTCACTTGAGAGACAAACGTGTTGCCTTTAAAGACTCTTTTGAAGCTTCTTCAGATTAGATCTAGATCTAATCTCTGGAGTCATGATTTAAAAGGAGAAGACCATTAGATTCAGCCTGAGTGGATACTGATAGAGGTCAGGTGCTTGCATGGCTAAGATCCGAACCTCAAAAATATCTAGATTATCGATAGGATAATCAGATTACCCAAACAAGGTACAAAAATTAAATCTAATTTAATTTAATTTTTTATTTTAATATTAGATATTTAAGATTAAATTTGAGATATCTCAAATCTAATTAAGATTTTTTTAAAAAAATTTAAAATATTTTTTTAGATTCAATCAGATCTGAATGATCCTATGGCAGAAAAAAATAGTTTTTCCTTCAGCTGGTATAAGAGCTGTGTTTGCAGTCTTTTAAATCTATTTTATATCTAATTTTTTTATATTTTATGATCTGATATTAAAAATTTTAGATATCACATCAGATATGATTAGATCTAAAATCAAAAAATTAAAAATTTTAGATTCATATCAGTTATGTATGAGATATATATCTAGACTGGGTGTAGAATTATTCTATATGTAGTCTAGTATAATTTTTTCTTTTGATATGATTAAAATAAATTTTTAGATTAATTTATTTCTATTTTTTTATATTATAAATATTATAATTATATCTAAAAATAAAAAATTAAATATTTAAATGTTCATATGAGATATGATAGATGCATGCCTAGACTAGTTGTAGAATAGTTCTATGAATTATTTAGAAATGATTTTATATTAATATGATCAATTTAAAATTTTATTTTTTAGATATTATATATGATATAATAGATCTGAAAGTATGCATTTATGATTTAATGATTGATACATGTAATGTATACAGAACATGCATGATTAGATCTATAATTTTATATAAGATATATATTGTAGATCTTATTATTTTGTAGTATAGTATTTATTTCTGATCGAGACATTTCTTTTGACTGTTCGGTCATAAGAGTAAGAAAGATTTAAAGACCCTCTCTTTTCATTCAATGGGGTGCTCTTATGGCATATAGGGCTGCTGTGCATTTATCCTTAATCAGAAATAAAAAACTTACTTTCCTACAAAATTCTAGATCCTAAAATTCTAAAATTTTTAGCATGTTTCTGTTTATGATCCAAACTTAATTAAGAATTAAGATTATGAAATCAATTAGATCTAAAAATATAAATTTTCAGATCTAAGACACCATCATAAATTTGGGTTTGAGTTTGGATAGCTCAATTTGATCTGGCAGTTGATCAAATCGAATCAAAAGTTGGTTAGATAGGATCAAGAGTTCTTAAAATTATTCTAAGAAAATATTAAATCATAGGTCTTCCACCATTGTAGATGTGTGGGCCATTTTCGGGGGTTGATTGTTCTCAACTAGATATAGTGATTCAGTTGCATCAGAAAGATACAATCATATCTATTAGACATTGGATGCTACGGATTGGAGGATGGATTGGGCTCAATATTTTGGATATGATGAAGGATCCATTAAAAATCTAATTCATGCAAATGATGGATCTGCCTTAACTAAGGAGTGGAGCAATATTTCGAGCGTGGTAAGCTTCCTAAATTGGAGATCAGATTTGGGTGCATCATGATTAGAAAATTATTGGACAAGAGTTATCCACTACTCATCGATTGATCCATCACCAATAACTGTTAGATGAGTTGATGAACCAATCAGTGGGACCGCACTATCCACTAGAAATCAATTGATTATGAAGATTTTTGCAGCTCTACCAAGAAAGTGTAGGAATCCAAAAAAATAATGAAAGCCTAATTTATTTAAAAATAAAATATCTAAATAAATTAATTAAGTCTAATTATAAAATCTAACTAGAAACTTTGACTCTCTATAGAAAAATATCTGCATCCAATCCACTAGCCCATATCCTGGACAACCATAGACTGACCGAACTCAATTATAAAAATTAGCTCTAAAATTATAAAATTATTTTAAATTCTAAAAAGCCGACTCATGTATTGGATCAAAAATCCCCCACCTTACCAGTCCGTCCATCCATCGAATAGCGAGCATCTCTGGATAAGTGGATGGATGAAGATAATAAAGCTAGATACTATATGTTGGGCTTGATGTCTGATGAGCTTTAGCGTTAACATGAGGATATCAAGATTGCTCACCAAATGTTGGCTCACCTACAAGAGTTGTTTGGAGAGGAGAGTCGCACAGCCAAGTATCAAGTCATAAGGAGACTATTTAAGGCTCAAATGCATGATGGGTAGTCGGTCCAAGATTATTGTCTGATGATGTAAAAAACCTAGAAGAGCTTGAGAAGCTCGGTGTCAAGCCAGACAGGGATTTGCAAATTGATGTAATCTTGCAGTCCTTGATTGATGCATATGGGTAGTTCATCATGAATTTTTATATGCATAAGCTGTAATGTCCTCTAGTCGAATTGATAAACATGTTGGTTACTGCTGAGCTCTCTTTGAAAGATTGAAAGGGCTTAGTGCTTGCTGTGGAGCAGACTTCTTCCAAGAAAATTTTTTTTGGAAAGAAGAAGAAGCTGTAAAGAAGTAGAAGACTGAAGATGGAAGAAGAAGAAGGGAGAGTCGCAGAAGAAGACCACGGACAAAGAAAAATATTTTCATTACAACATCGATGGCCATTGGAAGTAGAATTGTCCTTTATATTTAGCCAACCTGAAGAACAAGAAGGAGATAGGTAATTTTGGAGGTATGCTCATTATAGAATCTAATCTTATGATTTCTTCTGCATTCAGTTGGGTGCTTGACTCTGGTTCAAGTGCTTACTTGTGCACTTCTATGCGGGATTTTAAAGAAAGTAGGAGGCTGAGGGATGGTAAGATGATCCTGCACATCGAGAACGGAGCAAGAGTTGCTACTGTGGCTGTGGGGATCTAATTTCTTCGACTACCATCAAGATTAGATTTAGTACTTAAGAACTATTTTTATATGCCTGCAATAAGTAGGTATTTAATTTTTATTTCATGTTTAGCATGGGAAGGCTATGTAATTAGTTTTCTTAAGGATCATTATAATATTTTTTTTAAAAAAATAAAACTATAAGTAGTTTTCTTATAAATGGTCTCTATCAGTTACATATTGATATTTCTATTTTCAATATCGAGAAAAATATGAATACCATAGGATCAAAGTGACCTAGGGATAATCTAAATGATAGATATTTTTGGCACCTTAGGCTAGGTCATATAGCTGAAGACATGATTAACAAATTAAAAAAATTTGGACTATTGAGTTCGTTGATTTTTGAGTCATATACGATTTATGAATTATGCCTTCATGACAAAATGATTAAGCTTTCTTTTGTAGGATATGAGAAAAGGGCCATAGACCTGCTTGTCCTAGTACACATAGATGTGTGCGATCGATTTAATGTGCCAATCAGAGATAATTATATCTACTTTATTATCTTTATCGATGATTTATCTTGATATGGATATGTGTATTTGATGCAACATAAGTCTGAAGCTTTTGAAAAGTTCAAAAAATTTAAACTTGAAGTAAAAAAATAAATAGAAAAAATTCATTAAGATTTTTTGATCAGGTTGAGGAGGCGAATACCTTAGTCAGAAATTTTTAGATTATTTTAAGAATAATGGCATAATCTTACAATGGACTTCATCAGAATGCCTCAACTCAGCGATATTTTAGAATTGAGAAATCAGATCCTATTAGATATGGTCTGATCTATGATGAGCTATATGGACCTTCTTGAGTTTTCTTAGGGATATAGTCTAATGATCGCTATATATTTACTAAATAGAATTTCTTCTAAAATCATTTCTACCACATCGTATAAGATATGGCATGGTAAGAAACCAAGTCTGAGTCACCTCAGAATTTAGAGTTGTCCAACCCATGTCAAGAGATAGCAGGCAGATAAGTTAGAATTTAGGTCCTTTAGAGCTCGGTTCATTAAATATCCTAAAGAGTCGTTAGGATATTATTTCTATCATCCGAAAGATCACAATGTGATTGTGAGTCGACATGCTATTTTTTTTGAAAAATAATTTATTCAAGATGGTGGCATCGAAAGATAGATTAGGCTCAAGAAGAAGATCTCCAAACAGCAACGAGCTAAGAAACCTATCGAACCCAATCAGATTAAGCCAGTCCAAACACTATCTCCTCCACCTTGAAAATCAACTTGGATTTTCCATCCTCTTGAAAAGTACTTAGATATTATTTTAGAAGAGGTTAAGAAAATATTTTTCATGAAAAATAGGATTTATAGTGATGATCCCAAGATCTATGATGAGGTGATATCAGATATCGACTCCGAGAAATGGTTAGAGGCAATGAAGTCAGAGATTGACTCAATGCACTCGAACCAAGTCTGGATCTTGATAGATCCATCTGAAGGTATAGTACCTATTGGATGTAAATGAATTTTTAAGAGAAAGATAGGTATCGATGGAAATGTAGAGACATTCAAAGTAAGGCTTATAGCGAAAGGATATTGTCAGCATGAAGATATTGACTATTAGGATACCTTTTCGTCAGTAGCCATGCTTAAATCCTTCCGTACATTGCTTGTTGTTGTAACTTATTTCGATTATAAAAAATGTTAGATGGACATAAAAATGGCATTTTTAAATGGATATTCTGAGAAAGATATCTATATGAAATAGTCGCTTGGTTTTACATCTAGTGATGGTGATCATAAGGTATACAAGCTACAAAGATCCATATATGGAATTAAGCAAGCCTCTCAGAGCTGGAATGCTCGTTTCAATGATGTGATCAAATTATTTAGTTTCATCAAAAATGAGGAGAAGCCATGTATTTTCAAAAAGGTCAGTGGGAGCGTCATTATCTTCTTCATATTATATGTGGATGACATCCCCTAATTAGGAATGATATTTTCATGTTGACCATGGTCAAAATGTGGTTGTCTAAAGAGTTCTCTATGAAAGACTTAGGAGAAGCATTCTTTATTCTAAAAATAAAAGTCTATAGAGATAGACTGAATAAGATGCTAGGACTTTCACAGAAGATGTACATAGAAGAGGTGCTGAAGAGGTTTAGCATGAAAAACTCCAAAAAGGATCTAGTACCCTTTAGACATGGCATTCATCTCTCCAAGATGATGTGCCTTAGCACACCTGAGAAGATTGAATGCATAAACAAGATCCCAAGATGATGTGTCACAAGCAGGTATCAGTCAAATCTAGGTGAAGAGCACTAGACCTTTGTGAAATATATTCTTAAGTACTTGAGAAGGATTAAGGATATATTTCTAATTTTTGGTGATGGAAAACTCCAGGTTCAGGGATATGCAGACTGAAATTTTATGTCTGAAATAGATAATCGAAAGTCGACATCTAAAAATCTATTTATATGCAATGGTGGTATTGTTAGCTAGAAGAGTTTCAAGCAGATGATGATAGCAGACTCCACCACGAAAGCAGAATACATTGTTGCATCGAAAGCTATGAAAAAAGCATTTTGGTACAAGAAGTTCATCATAAAGCTTGGAGTGATGCCATCGGATGCCATCCTTCTGTACTGCAATAATAATAGCACCATATTCCTAGCTAAGAAGCTGAGGTCTCATCAGAAATTTAAGCACATCGAGCGGTGATTCCACTTGATTCGTGATTACCTTGAGAAGAATTACGTTAAGGTCAAGACCGTAGATAATGCGGCTAACCCACTGACAAAGCTATTGAGCCAGTAGAAGATCGAAGCCCACTTAGAGAAGATGGGACTTAAAATTATAGCCAATTGACTTTAGGTCAAATGGAAGTTTGTTAGATATGTGCCCTAGAAGCCAGATTGGCTAATACTTGTAATACACTTCTAAGGATAATTTTATAATTTTGACTATAAATTAATAAAAAGATTATTTTCTATCATAGTGTGTATTTAAAGTGCCTGTGATACATCCTTTGAGTTAATAATAATGATAATTCATATTTTCAAGAGCTAAAAATTTAATGTATGAATCTTCATAATTAACTCATAAACTACTTTTGATCGTAGGATCATCACGAGGATAGTGATCGATCCGGAAGGTTGGTGTACGATTGCTTTTCTAGGATAGATGAGTCTTGAGTCTATGGTATGAAGACACCAAAGTGAGAGTATAGATACTCGTTAGAGAATAAGGCACTAAGCATGATTACCTTGAGTAGTCATAAGAAAGTCTACCTTCTCATCGATGATTGGCTTAATGCTGTAGTGGTGTGTCTAGTTCTTTGACCTAAGGTGCATCAATAGTTCATCTTGAGGGTATTATAGTTTGACTACACCATAATTCGATCTCCTAGCCATTTGAAATCCTGAGATGTATGTTGGCTATAGCATGTTCATTGTAGGAATTAGATTGCTCCAATAAAGAGATCTATCTACCTCGGCAGATGAGTAGTCCTATGATGATCATAAGATTGAGTCCATAAGCCCATGGTCATCATAGTGTAAAGATGATATAAAGAGTTTCTATTAGAATTTTACATCAAACTCGAATCGAATGATTAATTCATATGATGAATATTAGATTTGATGAGTTCATCTTAACACTAATCTTATCGGGGCTCAATATAGAAAAATTCAATCATGCAGGTAGCTACACCAAGAGATTCATTTTTGATTTTGATGGATTGCCACCATATGTTGCTAGGTGTTACTGGTGGATTTTGAGAGCAATTATAATGATTTTGATGATCGATCATTTTAATTGTATGAATCAAAAAAGTTTCGATCCATCGAAAAATATTTCGATGATGTCGATGATGAGAGATTGCAACATATTTCATTACCATATGGAACTGAACCTAACTAGGTCACACAAACAAGGATTTGGATCTGCATGTCATCAATTGGGCTAACTTAGATTGATTGATTTGGATTAGATCTAATTACATTCAAGAAAATCGTGCTAGCATATGATTGAGCCTAACTTTCTCTTTCTGTAGTCTTTCTGATTCATCTCGACTAAGCCAAATTAGTTTAGACTCATCATGAAATCGTGTATAGATTTGTCTTTGACTAACTGGAGCTTATCCAGGTTAGAAAAAGGTTGTCATAATCCATCAGGGAGAAATAACATAATACCTGCTAATTTTTGTCCCCACCTGCCATTTTTTGACATTGCCCGGATATAAGATGTCTCAATGCAGGAAAGAAGAGGCAGGGGCATGCACCCCCTTTCAACATCTCCTTGGGGTGCATGCTGCCTTGGATTCCATGCACAAAAGTGTGCACGCGCCCCTAGTTGGCATGTGCACATGATGAGAAGAGGAGTCCCATACAAATAGGACTCTGGGTTGCTTGATGGCTTCAAAGTCTTAGGCACCAAAGTGTTTGGACCTATCCATCCTTGGCCCACTTTTGAGGGATTAATGGGGTCTCTCATTTGATTGGATCAGATGACATCATTTTATCAATCAGATTTAGATCTAATTAATCTGAGTAATATGATTGGTCGGATCTGTGTGGCACTGCATGGCATAATAGGATCTATTTAAACCCTATCTACGCCTAGGGTTGTGAGATCACACCTACTCACCATGCTGCAAGGCTACCCCACCTCTCTTCCATATCTTCCTCTGATCCTCTCTCTCCCCTCTCCATGCCCAAGGTGTTGGGCAGATCCAATAAGGGAAATCAAGAAGTCTTGGCGCATAGACAAGGAAGAAGATAGCCCTTGCTTGAGAGATGAACGTACTGTCTTTGAAGACTCTTTTGAAGATTCTTCAAATCGGATCTAGATATGATCTCTAGAGTTATAATTTAGAAGATCCAACTTGAGTGGATACCGATAGAGGTTAGGCTCTTGCATGGCTAAGATCCAGAACCTCAGAAACATCTAGATCGTCGATAGGATAATCAGAATACCCGAATAAGGTATAAAAATTAAATCTAATTTAATTTAATTTTTAATTTTTAATTTTTAATATCAGATCTTTAGGATTAGATCCGAGATATCTCAGATCTGATTAAAATTTTAAAATTTTTTTTAAAAATATTTCTTTAGATCCAATCAGATCTGAATGATCCTATGGTAGGAAAAGTATATTTTCCTTCATCTTCTTCTTGCTCTCTTCCATTAAATTCTGTTTTATAATAAAACTTTATAAATATCAACTTCAATCTAGGATGCAAAATAGAAGCAATTACTAACAAATTATTGTATTAAGAGATCAACATTGGTTTAACTTTTTTACATCTCATTTGTTAATTGCTTCAATGTTTCATCAGTATGAGCACTGGCATCATCAACACCACACCCTATTTTTCCAAACATCTTTTAGATACAAATTAGATATGGGATATTTAGATCCAAAAAATACTTTAGTGGCATGGAGAAAGGTTTATAAGGATTTAAGAATTATATCAGTCTTTTTCCATTCATTATTTGAAGGGCATATACATGAATGCTTGATTGTATATCTAATGAAAACATTTTTATAGCTAAGTGCATTATGCAAAATTTTATATATAGAATTCCACCTTGTAGCAACATTTAAAGTGAGCCTTTTTCTAATAGAAAGTCTCATGTACTGTATAATTTTATTAAAAACTTATATTCAAGATATTGGATTGTAGATGCATATCTAACAATCTCTTTTATGTATTCAATAACTCCGTGAATTATTATCATTTCATTTCGAACGATAATATTTAATATGTGTGCACAACATCTAATATGATTGTACTCTCCGCCAAAAATCATTCCATAATAAAAATGATCTTGGACCCTTCAAATTATAGTACCATTTGTTGTGTAACTATCTAAAATAATGGCACATATTTTAGAATCTTGTTTCCTTTCAAGAAGATACTTTCCAATGGTATCTTCAATTGCAAAACTTATACGACCTATATGATAGTTTTTTGAAACTAATTATCTTCTTATACATAGTAAATTGGAATCAATATAATGTGCTGTAAAGGATATGTCACCAATTTTTTAATTGGATGTCTAAATCACTAGTAAAACTAAAATGAGAATTTAATAATTTTTTTCTTCTCTCTTTGATACAGAGTGATATAATAATTTTTAATGGTCTTATAGCCTATAACACTGAATATCAGCTGAATATATGTCATAAAATCCATAAAAACATGATGCTCAATAATATGAAAAGGAAACTTAGCATATATAATAAATTTTGCAAGAGCTTTTCTATTCTTTTCTTGATTGAATTTAAAAGACTTCACTGGATCATTTAAATTTACTATTATCAATATTTGATTAACCAAATTTTTTGATACTTCTTGCAAATAATTTCAAGATGGCATTTTAGATGATTTATTCTTCTTTTAATACTATTACTTAATAACTTTTTATAATATTTATAAATATTTATTGATCCATCGATTTTTTTTCTCTTGATAAAATGATTTCATACGCAAGACCTTTTTTAGAGCCTTTATCACATTCATTTTCAATGTTATTTTCATTTTTATCATCCTCATCCCTTATATATTCGATGGTCTCATTTTCACCCATTTTCGATTGAGACATAAGAAAAAATCTTCCTTGCACTTTGATTTTGGTAGTTCTGAATTAAGAGGGAAGTGGTTAAAACCTCACAAGTAACTCATTTTTTGTGGTTATAGGGTCAAAATAACCAAAAATTGGTTTAAAATGTAGTCTGCATGTGTGCACATGTACGACATATCTTGGAAAACAAATTGTCCAAATAATTTATATAAGATTGCTAGGCATTTTGTATCTTGAAAACAAAATCAGATGTATTGAAAATGTTGCTAATTTTTATTTTTTGGACATCAAGGTGGTTTTTCTGTGTTTATAGATATAACAAATGGTAAGCAAAGAAACTGCCAAGTTGTTTTCACGTATAAAACAAAGTTTACTAATGTTAATTATTGCACATCAACAATTCCATTTTAGGGGCACAAGCCTATTAAGTATCCAGCTGCAAGGTAAAATGAGCACTCTCATGATTGATAACTAAGAAAACGGAACTTGCTTCTTATGATACACAGAAATTGACATAATGAACGATAAATTCTTATCTTTCTTGATTGTTGCGAAAATCATAATATCCATGTAAAAAAAAAAAAACATAACCAAATCCAATTATCTGATAATCACCTCAAATTAATTAGTAGAGCATGTTGGAAAATGGAACTTATTCTGGAACACTATAGTTGATATATCACAAATCCCATTGGAAGTTCCCTCTGAAGCCAATATCATTCCTCAACAGGAATCAGCGATGTAGAGAAAGATAAAAACCTTAGTGTATTATTTTGGGACATCGCATGCTAGCAACGTCTTTCAATAAGACCTGTTCAGTGAGCAGATCATAGTAAGCTATTGTGACTACATGTCTCCAATAGAGAGGATTGTCTTTCAATAGACTTTCAACTGTAATCAACCGAAAGAGCCTATTTCAATACCTCCAAAACCAACATTAATTTAATCATACTACTACAAAAAAAGACTACGGCAGTGGTTTGTAATCACTACCATAGTCCGAACCACTGTCGTAGTCCAAAAAATTATTGTCATAAGCTATAGTAGCGGTTCTTAATCACTGCTATTGCAGCTATTGCCGTAGCTCTATGACAATGGTTGTTGCAGCGGTTGTTTGAATCGTTACCATAGATAGCTTATTGCAGCGGTTTATAAGCCGCTGCAATAGATCGATCTATAGCAGCGGTTATGTAACTACTGCCATAGATCTAATGTAGCAGTTGACACCATTTTCATCAGGAACCTATGACAGCGGTTGGCACAGATATGACAACGGTTATAAAACCACTACCGTAGATCTTGAATAATTAAAAAAATAAAATTTTTATTTTTTATATATTTTACCTGATAAATACAGATATATAACATAAGAAAATATAATAAACATAAAAATTACTCTAAAATACTAAAATTTTATTATCGAATAAAATTTATTATAATATTTTTTTAAAAAAATAAAATACATAAAAAGTTTTCTAAATCAACATCATCGTTGTCATCACCGAAAGCCAGAGCTGGAGCTGAAGCCGGAGTTGGAGCTAGTACTGGAGCTGAAGTTGGAGCTAGAATATGGGCCAACATATCCTCGAAGTCCGTGACTCCAAAATGCGTACTGAGCGTCGACATCATATCTCTCATGATGCCCTCTAGATGAGATACGCGCTCCTCAGCCCGATCTGCCCGCGTCGCAGCATGATCTGCCTATGCCAACGCCTTCTCAAGCTCCTTCCGACTGACGATACCGAAAGTCTGTGAGGAGACGCTCGCCTCGGACTAGTAGCTCATTGGCGTGTGTTCGGATCTGCATCGGATCCTCCTAGAGTGCTCAGATGCCAAGACCTGAGATAGATGGTCATGAGGCCTAGAGGTATTCGGACCCTCGCTCGCTCACACATCTAACTGATCCTATAATTATAAATTAAAATAAAATTGTATAAGAAATGCTATAATACTAATTATATATATTAATATATTTAATACTTACAAAAATATGTCCGATCGTGGCGTTCATCGACCTGCCCATCTTGTCCGTACGGTTGGATCGGAAGATCTCACTACGGCTGGGCATCACTCCATCTCTCATCAGCTATAACAAAGAATAAATTTATCAAAAAGATAATAAAAAATATGAATTTAATTTATCTAGTAAGATTTAGAATTAATTACCTCTCTATGCACACGATTGGCCATAGATTCATGGCCTAGAATGTGCGTATGCTCCTGGACTGCATGGTTCTTCTGGTTCTGATGGAAGGTAGCCTAACAAGTATTTAAATAAATAATAAATATTTTTAAAAAATATTTAAATAAATTTTTAAATATATTAAAAAATTTAAAAGTTAGAAATTTTACCTCGAACTCCTAGCTCCTTTAGTGTCTACCATCCTCTCCCACTGACTCGAAGAACAATCCTGTATCCAGGGAACAAGCTCCTCTGAAGTGTTTTGTCGGTGCTCAAGCTATCCTCTGTGGAGCTTGACCATGTAACCCCGGTACAACTCTCTGATATTCCTCAGTCAGACATCTCGAGCCCTCTTGTGATCGAAAAAGTTATACCTCCTTTGTACAAGTTATCAAAAATTAGTTACAAAATTATTCTAATCAAACATATATAGTATAAATATATAAAATACATAAATATAACTAAGATGCGCGTACTTATCTATATCTCTTTCCATACCCGATCCCTGATGGCAACATCCATCAAATGCTAGTCTCTGGGCTCTATGGGAATGATGTCTGACCGCCTCACAAGCACTCCAAAAAAGGAATGCATCTTCCACGTGGTCTCCCTTGCCGACCTCCCCTCTACATCATAATAGACCATCACCTGATGCTGGCGGTTCCACACGTGTGCCATACGTATGGGATCATGAAATGTCTTACTAGATGATGTAACTGTAATGCAAATACATTATGTAAATATATAAGTGTATAAATACTATATAAAAAATAAAGTTATGCTAATATAATAAAAACGTACACTCAATTGCCTGCGTAGTAGCATGTGTCTTAGATATGGACAACAGTAGAAGCTTAGCTGCCGGTGGAGTAGATACCATCGATGGAGTAGATGCCGCCAGTGGAGGATCCTGAGCAGCTGATGCCGAGGTAGACGGAGTATGCTCTGACTGCTCCTCGGATGCTGAACTACGTATAACCCATCGAGAGGTAGGGGTGAAAGCTATATGGCATTTCGGTGCCATCGTGATCTGCAACGTTAATGAACATTAATCAATATAACATGTTGAACAATAATATTAGTATAGCATCAATAAATAGTCTCTAATATGTACACTAATCAATTGACGGGTCTATCGTTATGCAATGCAATAAATAAAAGTAACGAGATATAAACATCTAGAACATATTATGTAATAAATTCTACAACATGAATTACATTCATAAATAATTAAGGATGAGCAACAGTCGTAGATCCGATCTCTTGCGCGAATCTTAGTGTTAATTTAGAAATTTGAAAGAAGAATAAAGTAGATGATGGTGGCACCTTAGGACTTATGTTAGAACCTTAGAGAGACATATCAAATTCTATTCACTCATAAATCGAGCCAGCTCCATGCTTGAGACATCCGACTCAGGTCCTCCTCTAGCCAGCTCAATCATAGCTTGAGCCAGCTCGGCTGCGTATCTGAGCCGGCTCGGCTGTGTGCCATTCCCTCGATCACTTCCTCTCTCCTTCTCTCGATCTTTCTCGTCGACGACGGCGGTGAGGCCGAACCCCTCCCTCCCAGCTTTTTCATCTCTCAATCTTCCTCTCTCCCTCTCTCGATCTCTCTTGTCCATGAGGCTGGACCCCATCCCTCCCTCTCTCACTCTCTCGATCTTCCTCATCAGCAAGGTCGGACCCCATCCCCCTAATGATGGCGGCGAGGCCGCACCCCCTCCCTCCCAATGATGGCGGTGAGGCCGGATCCCTCTTTCTCTATCCCTCTTTCGATCTCCATCGTCGACGATGGTGGCGAGGTCGGACCCCCTCCCTCCCTCCCTCCCTCCCACTCTCGGTCTTCCCTTGCCGGCGGTCGATGAGCGACCGGACCCTCCCTCTCTCAATCTATCGATCTCCCTCTCAGTCTCTCTCATTTCTTAGTTTTGGATCTCAAAATTGGGTCCGACCTTCCAGAATCCATTAGGATCCGGGATCTGGTACTTCAAGTACAGACCCATCGGTATTCGATTTGGATCGGTATCAGTAATTAAAATTTAGATCCAGAATCTGAATATCCAGGTTTTCGATCCGAACCAATCCATTGACAGATCTAGTCCACAAGCCACCGACATGGCACAGCCCAAGGCTACCACCACGGCACGATCCAAAAACTATGGCATGCAGATAATTATAATATTTATAATAAATATTTATAATATTTATTATAAATATTTTATAAATTATTATAAATATATATGATTAATAAATAATACTATAAAATTAAAAAAAAAATTATACCTACGGCTATAGAGAGCGGGTCGCACCGAAAGCTCCGAGGATCGTCGACGATGATGCTAGAGGAGGACGACGGCACTAGAGGTAACCTACAAAACAAAAGCAAGATAGTGAGATAAAGAAGAGAGAGAAAGAGAAAGAGAGAGAGAGCAGGGCAGTCGGGATGGGGGGCCAAGGGGGGGCACAGTAATAAGGAGGCCCAGGAGGCACAGTGACGGGAGGGTCGGTGACTGGGAGGGAGAGTGTGGGGGTGGGGGTGCCTGATGGGGGTGACGGGGAGGGGTGGTCGGGATGGGGGGCTAGTGGTGGGGGGGTGGCAGGGTAGCGGGGAGGGACGGTCGGGGATGGGGGATGGAGGGGTGGCTGGGGGGAGGGTGGGGGAGCTGTATGGGTTGTGGCGGGGAGGGCGGCTAGAGATGGGAGGGCTGGGGGTGGTAGGGTGGCGGGGAGGGTTGACCAGGGATGGAGGGAAGGAGGGCCGATTGGGGGGAGGTGGGGGTGGCGAGTAGAAGCGATCGGAGATGGGGGAAGGAGGGATGGCTGGGGGGAGGATTGGGTGTGGGTGGGTCGGGTGGGGGGTGGCGGTGAGGGGCGGTCGGAGATGGGGAGGCTGGGGGTGGTAGGGTGAAGGGGAGGAGCGATCGGGGGATGGGGGGAAGGAGGGCGGTCGGGGGGTGGAGGGTCGGGTGGGGGTGGTGGGGGGAGGAGCGACGAGGATGGGGAAGGAGGACGGTCGGGGGGGGGGGTGGCAGGTGGTGGGGAGGGGCGGCCTAGGATGGGGGGAGTAGGAGGAGGGGGATGGAGGGGCGACGCCGGCCGAGGGGAAAGAAGGGATGGCACCAATCGAAGGGGAAGAAGCCTCACCGATGATGGAGAGGAGAGGGGGAGATAGAGAGAGAGATCGAGCCGCACAAAAAGAAAGCAGAAAAAATTTAAAAATTTTTTTGGTAACCGCTGCCGTAGATTGAAAATAATTTTTTTCTTATTTTTTTTTAAATATTATATAATTTTAAAATTTAATGCTCATTTTTACTATTCATTAACTAAATAATTATCATTAGAGTATCATCGCAAAATATCGCCTCGATCCGATGACCCTAGCTTCATCGATTAAAAATATTTGATTTCGATGATCATGAATGATGATGCGATGATCTAATAGATGAAGACCTTCGATGGATCTAAAAATCTGTAATGATGATCTCGATGATGTTTATAGTATACTATCAAAATTTTACTTCAATCGGATATCGTTATTATGACCAATTTAGTACGAAATAATTTTGGCCGTTAAATTAGAAACAAGCGATCAAAGGATTAATTGGCATTCGATTATGAGATAATTTTTTAGTTAAATGATTTTTGTTATAATTTTAAATATTTTATACTATATTGATAGTAAAATTTAAATCATTTTCATATAAACTATTCATGTTAAGCAGATATTGCAAAAGCACGAACGTATCAATCGGTGAAGTTTCAGAATGGTTATCAGAAGACATATAGTTTTAGATCATTCTTCATCTCATGAGTTGAATTTTATAATCACCATCATAAAAAATGATTAAAATAGTAGCCAAGATCATTTATAAAAAAATTATCTCATAATCGGATACTGTTTGATCCTTTGATCACTCGTTTATCATTTAACGGTTGAAACTAACCTATACAAAATTAACCAAGATAACAATATCCAATTGAAGTAAAACTTTGATAGTATGCTACAAATATCACCAAGATTATCGTTGTAGATTTTTTTATCCATCAGAGGTCTCTATCTATTAGATCATTGCATTATCATTCATGGTCGTCGAAATCAAATTTTTCTAATCGACGAAGCTAAGGCCATCAAATCAAGGCGATCTTTTGCAACGACACTCTATTGATAATTATTTAGATAATGAATGGTGATGATGGACATTAAATTTTAAAATTATATAATATTTTTTTAAAAAAAATATAGTAGCGGTTACAATTAACCACTGCTGTAAATAAGCTTATAACAGTAGTTCCTACTAACCGCTGCTATAGGTCTGACTTATGGCAGTGGTTTCGAAAATCGCTATCATAGTATGCGCTGTCATAGAACCTTTTTGTAGTAATGTCAAAAGATTCTTATTTTGTGAATCGCATGTCAACAACATCTACTGGAGTTATGGGGACGTAGCATAAAATGTAGTGGCGATGCATCCAAACAGCCCAATTCAAATGTATGTTTACCAAAAAAAAAAAAAATCAAAGTGTTTTAAACAATTAAGTGATTTTGATTTTAATGATGTCAAAAGTGTTTGAGTATGAATCATGATTACTTATGATGTTTTGAGGATGATTGTAGGATTTCTCAATATGCTCAATTGCTTATTCAAAAAGTTCTCTTAAGAAAATTCATGTTTCTAAATTAAAGACCTATAGCTAGAAGCAAAGAAATCATATTTTGCAAAAAAAAAAATTCTAGTCTATAAGTACCTCTTAATAAGCTTATATATGTATAAATTAAGTTTGAGAAGGCAAATCTAGAATAAGTATGATTAATGAAAGCTATCTAATGGCACACTTGACATGCTATGGAGTTGACCAAGTATGAAGCTTAGTTGACCCAATCTTAGTTTAAGAAATAAATAGAAATCAAGAAATATCAGAATAAGTTCCTTAGCTGACCATATTTCTAGGTTAGTCGATCAAGATAGAGTCTTAACAACTTAAGATTTTGGATAGCCGACTAAGTGTCAAACTCTGGATAAAGATAGAAAGGTGAAGATTCAAAGTATTTTATCAGAGCCGGCTCAGTGATCAATATAGCCGACCAAGACTAAAGCTTTGCCAACTCATGAAAAATGATAGCTGACTCAGTCTAAGAGACAAAAGAATACATAAAGTAATATAAATCAGTAAATTTTCTGGGCCAACCCAAAAAAAGATTTAGTCAACCAAGTAATCAAGTTAGCCGGTCAAGAAAAAATTTGAGTCGATCGAGTCTCAAGCAGACAGAACAGACAAAAAGATGAAATTTTAGTATGTACTATTAAGCCATCTCAAAGATTTTCTTAGCTGACTCTATTGCCTAGAAAGATAGCAATCCAAGAGCAGGGGGTGAATTAGGTTCTTAAAAACTTTAAACTAATCTAAAATCTAAATAATTATATGCTTTAAATTAAGCCAACTTAAGTGTTTATGAGATGTATGCAATATACTATAGTAGAATTAAGATATAGATGAAGCAATGAAAGACTTAAAATAATACAAAGCAAGAATTAAAAGCAACACGGACTAGAAAAGATAAAGCAGACCATAAACAACAAAAGTTTATAATGGTTCAGTACAATCCTACACCTACGTCAAATCCCTAAGCTTTTCTAGAAAATTTTACTATAATCAATCCAATTATAGAACAATTTTTTTATCTGGACTCACAAATAAATCTAGTTAGTTTTTTAGAATCACCAACCAAAATCTTATACAATTATTTTCTAGGATCATAACTAAATCTAATTGGTTTGGCGAGATCATCAACCAAAATCTTGTTTGTCCAATTTTAGACTTGGACGGGCCTAATCCACGTTTCTTTCATCCCAAAGAAACATGTAAAGAAAACCCAATATATAACATATGAAGTTTCAGCACCAAATAAAATAAAAAAAAAAGAACTCTTCTTGGTCTAGAGAAGTCATTGATGAGTTGCTTAAATAAAGCTTGAACTTCTCTTCTTGATGCTTGAGATGATGTTGTAGATGATGGTGAATTTTACTCTTGAAGGCTCACTCAATTCTTTGCATAGATCTCCTCTCTTTTTTTCTTTCTCAAGGATATATAATAAATACTTCACAGAATGATGTATTTTTTCTTTCAATCCTTTTCTCTTAGCTCTTCACTAAATTTAGAAGCCTTTAATTTCTTTATAAGAGCCAAACTAGTTGTTTCTAATTGTTGGGGACAGAAAACTAGTTGTTGGAAGGCTTTTGTATAAATCTATAACTTTTGAAAAACTAGCCATTAGAGTTGAAGTCGACTCATGGACTGTACTAAAAATATTTGCTTTATCTTTCCTGAGAGAATTGACTTGAGTTTTTCAGAAGTTGACTCAAGCTCTGTGCTAGCTAGTACTAACATACTAGAGTCAACTCAAAACCTTTCAATTTTATTTTTTTCATATTTTGATCTCTTAAACTTGAATTTCTTAGTTTTAATGATTCTAAATGATATTTGCTTTCTCTAATTTTGTTTTCTTCGTAATGCACCATATAAACTTGTGAGAACTTATTATTTGAAGTGTTTTGGCATAACATCTTTAGAGAATTTCTTCCATGGATAATTTTTTCATTGTAAGTATGCATTTAAAAAATCCTATATTAATCCTTAAAATACATGATTAGTATCATAATTACTCAATATTTTATAATCATAAAAATAAATCATAGGATCAACAATCTTTCGCTTTTTGATGATGACAAAACTTTGAGTATATGTGCAATTAAGTATAATGGTTTTCAATTAATATACCAATATGATCATAAAGTGAATAAATAAGCACTTATAAACATATACTTTATGAATGTTTCAATTCATCTTAAATTCAAATTTCAAAAATCAATACTCACTCCAAGTATATTCAATACTCATTTTATATGATTGTCTCAATTCAAATTAGTGAGTATTTCAAGCATCTTCAGTATTTCAAGCATGTGATCAACTCAAGCATATATTCAACATAACTCTTCTTCTTTTTGATATCATCAAGAAAGAATATCATCAAAATCAACTCAAGCTCAAATATATGCACATTCAATTCTCACAATTTGATTTGAGCACTCCCCCTTTCAAATTTAACTTGGATTTAATTTTCAAATTTTGATTTCATATTTTCTCCCCTTTCTGAATGTATACTACAAATTCAGAATAAATATCTTCCTCCCTTTTTGAATTCTCTTTATGAACAATATAAACTCAATAATACTTCTCCTCTTTCTCAAAAGTATAGATTCAAAACATTTTTTCTTTATGATCAACATAGATTTAAAAATACATCTCTCTCTTTTTGAATAAAACAGATGTATTAAACAAAATTATTTTAAACTTCAAAGATTCAAGAGAGATGAAGCTTTTCAATATTAAGGATTTTGATCATCAAAACTAAGCAAAAGATTTATTTTACTTTTTCAAAGAGCATCTCTTTCTTTTCTTTAAGAGGTATTAATCCATTAAATTTAGACAAAATATAAATTTCTCAAATTAGTTTCAAATGGTATTATATCAATAATATGTCAACACAAAGCAGATTTGAGACTAAAGTATTCTTTTTTTTGCTAAAGATGAAGCAATATAATGCAAGGCAAGAATGAACTCTTTGATACCAAGTATAAAAATTTTCTTAAGAAGAACTTCTTAATACTAATTATGAAAATGATCAACTTTATACTAATTATTTTGAAAATCAAATCAAATAATAACTTTCTTGAAATTTTTTCTTGATACCACTTAAAGATTTAAGTAGAGCAAGTTTTAAATCTATTTCTTAAAATATGATCAATCATAGCAAAATATGAAAAAATTTTTTCAAATTTAGCTTGATACCAATAAATTATCAAAAATGATGATGTGATCAAACTATGCAAAGTATGAATAAATTAGTCAAATGATCAACAACACATGATTGCTCAAATCAAAATAAGCAACATATACAAGGTTGTCAATGATTTCTCTTATTCAGTTCAAAAGTGATTTTTGCCCTTATTTTTCATAATAAATGATAGAAAACTTAGTTTTCTTAACTCTCCCATTGTTTTTAATAGTTAATGCTAGAAAATCCATTTTTCTTGATTCTTCCATTTTTATTCCAAATTATGTACTTTTGTTTAATTCAATCGAGCATTCATTTAAATTCAACATAAGCTTTTTCATTTCTCCCCCTTAGTTTTATAAACAAAGCAAATATACAAGTGTAAACATTAAGTATACTGAATTTCCATGAAAGGTCAAATTTTCATTGATTAGCAAAACATGATTATAGCAAATGATAAAAATATAAAATGATGCAAAATGTATAAGAGTTATATCCTATATAGATGCCAAAAAATGGATTGCTAGGGTCTTTAAAGCTCTAAGAGATTAAACTTAGCATCCTAAGAGAGTGGGTCAATATAGCTCTATGATGATGGTCTAGGTCAACTAGAAGGAGAAGGTGGTCTGATGTCTTTAGATGACTGGCCTTGATTGTGAACATCCTTCCTTATAGAAGTAAGTGCCTAGATCAGTCTAGCAATTTTCTTTCTGATTAATGATAGAGCCTTCTCTCCTTGCTTATTATGCCTCTGAAGTATATCTCTAAAGCTCTACATAGACTGAAGACACGATCTTAGTGAAAACTGTCTCGATAAGTGCATCCTCATTCAGTCTATCAGGTAGTTATGAGCTGCTCTCTAGACAACTAATCTAAGAAAGAGAAGCGGCCTCTATGTGCTTATGCTGCTCTACTGGCTCCTCAGTTCTGATATCTATTATAATGGGCTATGTTGTAGGAGTTTCATCATCATCATCATCAGCTGTAGCATGAGTGATGATATATATCCTCAGTACCCTCAACATCATCTCGATCCAATCTAAATCTTAAATGTATAGCTGCTTGAGATAATTCAAGGTGCTCCCATCACTCTGTATATGTAGTGTGTGTCCAATTCTATCAACATCCATCTCAATCTGTAAACCTTTTACTTTGAAAAGTAGACTTCCAACTTATTCTCTTAATTTTCTGATCAATTACAATTCCTTCTTGCTTTATAAACTTAAAGTCTATTTTTCTGCTCATGATCATTTCAAAGTTTGATCCTTCTTTCTTATATAGGAGAACTACTTGGAGAAGCTCTAGATTCTTGAATTTGCATGCGGGCCTTTCTTTTCCTTTGGATGAGTAGCTTTTGGGGTATCATTGGAGAGCAAGGACCATAAGAATATGATGGAAATGAAGAGAAAAAAGTTTTAAATTAGATAGAAGAGGAATTTGAAAAGAATTATGACTTGATAAAATTGAAAATGGAATGACATAGCCTTGGAACATTTTTAATTAAGAAATCTATCCTTGACACAAGGGTCGACTCCTACTAAATCAGGTGTTGGCTCCTGAAGAGGTGCCGACTTCGATAACATTGGGAGTCGGCTCCTTATAGAATTATTTTTCTTCTTGAAACCATGAGTCGACTTCTCAAAATAGAAAATAGTTCGAGGAGTTTAGATCCAAAGAAAATTGGCTCAAATAAGATTGGGATCAAGTGTAAATCAAATCAATGATAAAAGATGATATTTAGATCAGAATCAATGAATTAATTTGGGAGAATTGAGAATCAATATGATCAAATCAAGGAGGATCTAGATGAGGGCTCTAAAAGTGAGGTCCAACTAGGGGATTTTGAAAGTCTTAAAGGTCAAATTAAGATGCAACCATGCAAATAACCATATCAAACAAATGATCTTTTATGAACAAATCATGTGTTATCTTGAAGTTCTTAGTTCATGCAATTTTCGTCAAATTTTGATAATTAGGTATCTTATGGGAATGACCAAGTTTACTTTTGTAAGATTTTCACGCAAATAATTTCATATCCAATCAAGCTTATTTTTAATTTAAGGTTCTCAAATAATTTATGATTGAAATAACATGATATAAGGGATTAAAAAAGCATGCTGATTTCAGATTAAAACATAAGCTTATAGTAAGCATTCAAACTAATATATAGAATTAGGAGAGCATGTTGAATTATTCTAAGCATAGAATAAAATCATCAATACATCAAAATATTCAAGTCATACAATAGGATTGTTGCAAACATTAAAAAATCATCAAAATCAATAAGTCATAGAATAAGATTATTGCAAATACTGAAAAATCATCAAAATCAATCAATTATACTAAACAATTTCAACAATCAATGATTGTATGATGTAGAGAAGCTTTAGCTTTTATCAAATATCATCATCCATCTAATTAAAGTAACAAGCATCCATTTTCCAAGAACTCACTCCATTCATATCGTTGGATGTTTGGCATACTTGCAAAATTTTTTTCTGAATTTTGATACCTAATCTTTCTTGAGTCCATTGGAGTTAGTACATATGATTCCTTTTGGAACCTAAATTTATTTACTCAAAGCATGATGATTTCTATTAATATTGCATTCAAAAATCTTATAGTCTACTTTATTATATTTGAAATAAATAATAGAATGATTTTTAGAAGAAGCTTTACCAAACATATTTTAACAAATTTTTATTTTTTTAAAGAATCGAAACTAATTCTAGCTTTATTGAAAATAGCTTTTTTGTTATTTAAAATCAATTAAAGTTTTTGGGAACCATATATGAACTTTTCAAGCACAGACTTCAACATTTCTACCTCTTTTTTAAGTTTGGCATTTTCTTCCATTAAAAACTTTTTAGATGTCAGAATTTTTTTTCTTCGGCCAAAATTTTTATTTCTTTCAAAAACTCTTTTTTTTTTATCAAGAGCTTATTCTTTTTCTCAGATAAAAGCACATTTGACTATTTAAGCTCTTTATTTTTTAGCTTTAACTTTTTGAAATCATCCATTAATTCATGAAAGGCTTCAAACAACTCATCAAAAGTAATTTTGGAAGAGTTTTCAATGTTTACCTCAGCTTCTTGTGTCATAGAGCACAAGTTGTCTATCTTTTGCACTTTTTCCTCCTTTTTCTTTTCCTTGTTTTCCTTCCCCTTAATCAAAGCTTTCTTTCTCCTTAGTTCTTTCTTTTCTTCTTCCTCTTTTCATCCTCATGAGCCATGAGGCATAAGTTGGAAAATACTTCTTTATCTTTTTTGGAGCTTGATTCTTCTTCTTGATTTGCTCCCTTATAGATTGCTTTCAATTTATCCCAAACTTGTTTAGCTGAAATATAAAAAAAATTATATTAAATTCATTTATGTCCAATAAAAAATACAAGGTATTTATGGCTTTAGTATTTAGCAGAGCCATCTTTTTATCATGCTCATCTCAATCCTTTTTCTAGTTTGGGAAGGAACATTCCATTAACTACAAATATGGATGTGTGATCCATTAATTATGACTCTCCGCATATCATAATCTAAAGCTTATATAAATATTTTCATCCAAGTTTTTCAAAATATGTAATTTATGCTATTAGAAAATAGTGATCTAGAAGAAGATTGGCTTTTGACAAATATGAACCAATCGGGGTTCTCATGATCTTTATCTCAATACCACTAGATTAACAAAGATACAAGAGCACCTGCTTTGATATTACTTATTGTCCAGAAAGATAGCAGCTCAAGAGGAGAGATGAATTAAATTTTTAAAAATTTTAAGCTAATCTAAAATCTAAATAATTATGTGCTTCAAAATAAGCTAACTTAACTATTTATGAAGTATATGCAATATGCTACAATGAATTAAGATATACGTGAAGCAATGCAAGATTTAAAATAATGCATTTCAAGAATTAAAACAATGCAGAGCAAGAAAGACAAAGCATACCATAAATAACAAAAATTTATACTGGTTCAGTACAATCCCCTACCTACGTGCACTCTTTAAGTTTTTCTTAAAAAATTTACTATAATTAATCTAATTATACTACATTTGTTTACCTAGGTTCACAAATAAATATAATTAATTTTCTGAGATCACCAACTAAAATCTTATATAATTATTTTTTGAGATAATAATGAAACCCAATTTATTTTGCAGGATCACCAACCAAAATCTTATAAGTCCAATTCAGAGCTTGGACAAACTTAACCCAAGTTTCTTTCATCCTAAAGAAACTTATAAAGAAAATCCAATATACAAGATATGAAGTTTAACTACAAAATGAAATAGAAAATAAAAACCTTTCTGGCATGGAGAAGTCACTAATGAGTTACTCAAATGAACCTTGAACTTCTCTTTTTGATGCTTAAGTAGATGTTGTAGAAGATGGTGAAGATCACTTTGGAAGGCTTACTCAATACTTTGCATAAATTTCTTCTTCTTATTTTTGCTTTCTCAAGGATATTCAATAAATGATCTAAAGAATGATATATATTTTTTTCTTTCAATCATCTTCTCTTAGCTCTTCATTGAGTTTAGAAGTCTTTAAATCCTTTAAAGAGCTAATCTAGTTATTTCTAAATGTTTGAAAGCTTTTGTAAAAATCTGCAACTTCTAAAAAATTAGCCGTTGGAATTGGAGTCAACTCATGGATTGTAAGAGTCAACTCATGGACTACATGAGTCAGCTCGTAGACTATACTCAAAAAATCTACTATCTTTCCTGAGAGAGTCGATTCGAGCTTTTCTAGAGTCAACCCAAGCTCTTAGCCACTTGGTGCCAACATGCCGAAGTCGACTTGAAACCTTCCAAAGTTGACTCAAAATCTTTCAACTTTATTCTTTCATATTTTAGCCTCTCAAACTTAAATTTTTAAGCTTTAATACTTTCAAATAATATTTACTTCTTTTAATTTTATTTTCTTCATAATGAGCCATCCAAATTTGTGAGAACTTATTCTTTTAAGTACTTTGGCTTGGCATCTTGAGAAGATTTCTTCCATGGATAACTTTTTCAATGGGAGCATCTAAGAAATTCTATATCCATTCTTGAAACATATGATTAGAACCATAATTATTCAACATCTTATAATCATCAAAATTAATTATAGGGTCAACATACTTAAAGTTGAAGGTTAGCCGACTAAGTGTCTGCATTAGCCAACTCATAGAATTTTGACAAAATAATGATGTATCCAATTTATCTTCAGTAGCTGTTTTCAAGTTTTCAATAACTAGAACATTAAATGAAGATATTTTTGAGCCTATAAATGTGAAGGATTAATAAATGGAACAAAGTCTTTGAAGTTCAAGGAGTTTATTGAGTTATTTTATTTAAGTTAGTAAAAAAAACTCAAAAAGAAAGTGAAAGAAATTCAAAAGTGAATTTAATTCAATCATGCACAAATTTATTCCACTAAATACATTAATCTGAGCTAATTATATTTAAGATAAAGCATTGAAAGCTTCCTCAATCCTCTTAAGCATTCAAGAAAGAAGTCAAAGCATCAACAACTCTTCTACCTCGACTTCTTCATTTTAAATAATTTTTATTATTCTAAACTCTATTTCTTTGTATATTTTGATTTATTTTATTGGGACAAGTTTCTTGGATATAGAAACTTGGGTTGGTCTAATCCTAAAGTTGGATGGTATATGGTTTTGATTGGTATCTTTGGAAAAGTCAATCAAGGTTGATTATGAGCCAGGGATAAAATAATTGATTATAAGATAGTGGTTGGTGGCTAGTAAAAATTAATTGGATTGGATTATGAATCCAAAAAAAAATCAAACTATAATTTAAAGAGGTTATAGTTGGAATTCCTAAGTAGACTTGCTTAAGGAGTAGGCGTAGGTGCTGAGTTTAGTATTGAACTACTATAAAATTTTATATATTTATAATTTTGTTGCTTTGTTTATCTTATTTTTTGTGTTGCATTTTAAGTTTTCTGATTTTAACTCCATAAACACTATTTGAATTATTTCTGGACACAAGTTTAAAATTAAAATTTTTTAAGAAACCCAATTCTTCCCTCCCCCTTTTGGGTTGCCTTCTCAAGAAAATAAGTGATATCAAAGTAGGTACTTAGCTCATTTGATCTAATCATCAAGAGTTAAAGATCTATGGCAACCTCAATTGGTACATTATTGGTTGAAGGCAATCAACTAATAGACCTCCACTATTTAATGGCACAAACTACACTTACTGGAAAGCATGAATGAAAATCTTCATTCAAGCATAGGACTATGACTTATGGAATATTATAGTAAATAAACCTCACGCACTCATAATTTTAATTGATGGTATGCCTTCACCCAAACTTGAAATGGATTGGGATGAATTAGATAAAAGATTAGCATAATTAAATACTACAAATATTTTATATTGTACTGTTGATGCTAATGAATCTAATTGAATATCTATTTATTTATCTACTAAAGAGATATGTGATCCACTTAAAGTTATCCATGAGGGTACAAATCAAGTCAAGAAATCTAAAATAAATATACTTGTACATACATATGAGCTTTTCAAGATGGAACCTAGTAAAAGTATCACTGATATGTCTAGTAGATTCATGAATATAAATAATGATTTGAAAAGTCTTGGAAAAGACAATACTAGCTGCAAACTTATTTGCCAAATTTTCAGGTCATTGCTTAAGAACTGGGAGGCCAAGATGATTATAATTCAAGAAGCCAAAGATTTCAATAAGTTAGCTTCGGAAGAACTCATTAGCTCACTCATGACTTATGAGATGAGTATGAACCAAAATGCAGAGGAAGAAGTGAAGAAAAGAAAGACCATTGTTCTAAAATCAACGGCCATTGAAGATATCTAAAGTGACTCTTTGGAGGAATCTAAAAATGATAATGAAATGGGCATGATGATGAGGAGATTTAGAAGATTCATGAGAAAGAAGAGATTTAGCCTCAAGAGGAAAGGTTATGCTAGAGAGGAAGGAAGCAAAGAAAAAGAAAAGAAAAAGGAGAAGGAGCAACCGACTATTTGTTATAAATGCAAAAGGCTCCATCACTTTAGACCTGGTTGCCCCCTTCTCAAGAAAAGTTCAAATAAATTCAAAAAGAAGGCCATGATGGCCACTTAGAGTAATGATGAGCATTCAAGCTCAAAGGAAGAGGAACAAATAAAGGAAGAAAATCCAACATTTACCTCATAGCTTATGACGATGAGATAACTGAAAATAATGTTAATGATTTTATATTTGATGAATTATATGATGCCTTCAGTGAGTTACTTGTTAATTATAAAAGGATCTCTCTTAAAAATAAGAAACTTATAAGAAAGTTGAATATTTTGTTATTTAAAGAAAAAAAAACTTTCAGGAAGAAAAAAATATCTTGAAAGAACAAAATGATTGATTGAAAAGAATAATACTTTGCAAAAAGAAGTTGATAAACTAAAGTCTATAGCAGATAAATTTATCTTGAGTTTACAAAATTTACAAATGCTTATTGAAAAATAGAGAATGGTTTTTGGCAAAGCTAATTTAGGATTTAATAATTTTTCTGAACAAATTTTTTTGAAAAATATATTTATGAAATCTATACCTAAGAGAAATAATATAACTTGTTTCAAATATAATAAAAAGGGACATAAAGCTATTAATTATAATCTAAAAAATATAAAAATATTAAATCTAAAAATATTAAAATTAAGTAAATTTTGATTACAAAAGAAACCCTTCAAACCAATTCCAAAGGATCCAAGTTAGCTTGGGTACAAAATGACTTGATGACTATTTTTTTGCTGGTGTGCTTAGCATCCCTTAGGTCAACAAGAAAGTAGCATCTTGACAGCGAATGTTCAAGGCACATGAGGGGAGATAAATTTTAGTTTATCTCTTTTAAAGCTAAAGATGGTCGAGTTGTAACTTTTTAAGATAATGGTTGAGAAAAATAATTGGTCTTGGTAATATCAAGATTACTTCTACTATTTTTTATTAAAAATATTTTGCTTATTGATGTATCGATGCATAATCTTCTTAGCATAGGTCAATTATATGATAAAGATTTTGATATTTCATTCAAATCATCTCATTGCATTGTAACTAATTCCAATAACAATTGTGTTAAGTTCATTGGAAAGAGATATAAAAATATTTACTCGATAGATCTTGATGATCTTAGCAAGGACAACATTGAGTGTTTAGTACTATGAATGCTAAAGTCAATGAAATTAGTTGAATTTGACATAGTAGATTAGGACATGTAAGCATGGATTCTATTATTAGATTAATCAAAAAGAATTTGGTTAGAGATTTGCCTAAAATCAATTTTGTAAAGAGGAAAAATTGTAATGCATGTCAATTAGATCAGCAAAATAGATCTTCACTTAAACCCAAAAATATTATTTTAACTACTAAGCCATTAGAACTTCTCCATATAAATTTGTTTAGGCCAATCAAGACTACTAGTCTTGGTGATAAATATTTTGATTTTGTTATTATCAATGATTTTGCTCGATATATATAGATTTTATTTCTTATGCATAAAGATAAGGCTTTTGAAATATTTGTAAAACTCTTTAAAAAAATAACCAATGAAAAAATGTTGTAATATTTTGAAAATTACAAGTGATCATGGCACATAATTTTAAAATCATGATTTTAAAATGTTTTGCTTTGAAAATGGAATTGACCATAATTTTTCTACCCCTAAGATTCCTTAGCAAAATGGGATAGTAGAAATAAAGAATAAGAATTTGCAAGAGATGGAACGGACTATGATTTATGAAAGCAATCTACCATAATATTTTTGGATAGAAGCTATAAACACTACATACCACATGCTAAATCGAGCATTGATTAGACCTATTTTAAAGAAAACCTCCTACGAGCTTTTCAAAGGAAAGAAATCAAATATCTCTTACTTTAAAGTTATTGATTGTCATTGTTTTATTTTGATAAATGATAATGATAAGTTAGATAAATTTGATACACTACTACAGAATGGGTCTATGGTAGCATTTACTATAGCAACGGTTTGAAAATCGTTATCGTAGAGTCTATGGCAGCAGTTATCTATAACCACTACCATAGATCCCAACTATAGCAGTGGTTACAAATAACCACTGCCATCGGCTAACTACGGTAGTGGTTATAAATAACCACTACCAAAGGTCCACTCTATGATAGCGGTTATAGATAACCATTGTTATATTGAGGATCTATAGTAGTGGTTACATAATCGCTATCTTATGTTGGACCTATGGTAGCGATTATCAGTGACCGCAGCCATTGGTCGAACATACGGCAGTGGTTATAAATAACCGCTATAATAGGTCTAATCTATTACAGTGATTATGGTAACCACTATCATAGATCAGATCTATGGTAGCGGTTATTAGTAACAACTACCATAGTTAGCCTATGGCAGTACTTATTTGTAACCACTGCTATATTTTTTTATTTTTTTTAAATATTATATAATTCTAAAATTAAATATTCATCTTTATAATTTATTAATTAAATAATTATCATTAAAATATCATCATAAAAGACTGCCTCGATCCGATAGCCCTAGTATCATCGATCAGTAAAATTTGATTTCGACGATCATGAATGATGGCGCTGATGATCTGATAGATGGAGACTATCGATGGTCCGAAAATCTACAATGATGATTTTAATGATATTTATAATGCACTATTCAAATTTTATTTCAATCAGATATCATTACCATGGTCAATTTAATATGGAATGATTTCGATCGTTAAATGAGAAACAAGTGATCAAAAGGTCAAATGACGTTCGATTATGAGATAGTTTTTTAGTTAAATGATCTTTGCTATAATTTTAATCATTTTATATGGTGATGATCATAAAATCTAAATCATTTCTGTATGAAGTATTCATGTTAAGCAAATCTTGCAAAAGTACAAGCATAATTACTAAAGGAGTTTAAGAAGGGGTATCAAGCAACATATAATTTTAGATCGTTCTTAGACTCGCGATTTAAATTTTACAATCACCACCATAAAAATAATTACAGTAGTAGCCAAGATTATTTATCTAAAAAATTATCTCATAATCGTATGTCATTTGGTCCTTTGATCACTCTTTTCTTCTTTAACGATCAAAATTATTTCATACTAAATTGACCATGATAATGATGTCTGATTGAAGTAAAACTTTGATAGTATGCTACAAACATCACCAAAATTATTATTGCAGATTTTTAGATCCATCGATGGTCTCCATCTATCAGATCATCAGCACCATCATTCGTGGATGTCGAAATTGAATTTTGTAGATCTATGAAGCTAGGGCTATCGGATTAAGACGGTCTTTTGTGATAACACTCTAATGATAATTATAGAGATAATTAACGATGAAGATGGATATTAAATTTTAAAATTATATAATATTTAAAAAAAATAAAAAAAATAATTATTAATCTTATAGAGATAATTAACGATGAAGATGGATATTAAATTTTAAAATTATATAATATTTAAAAAAATAAAAAAATTAATTATTAATCTATTGCAGTGGTTAGAAAATCATTGCCAGAGATCTATGGTAGCGATTTTCAATAACCGTTGCCATGGACCCCTATGGTAGTGGTCCAAAAATTACTACTATAGGTTAGGTTATAATTTTCTATCGTTACCCTCTAATTTCATTTTTTCTTTGGTCATCAAGCTCTCTCTCTCTCTCCATCCTCTTCGCCGTCGGTGAGGCCGCTCTCCTTCATTTCTTTCCCCGACCGATGATGCCTCCTCCCCCACCTCGTCTTTCTTCTCTGATCGGCACTGCCTCCACCCTTGTCCTATCTTTCTTCTCCGACCGGCACTACCTCCACCCCCGCCTCCACCTTCTTCTCCGATCGGCTTAGTCATCGTTTTCGCCACCTCCCCTTCCTGCCCCTTCTTCTCTTGTCGGCCTGGCCTCCGGCCCCGCCACCTCCCCCTCCTCCTCCTTCTTGTCCGACCAGCTTGTCCGCTGGCTTCGCCACCTCCCCCACCTGCCCCTTCTTCCTCAACTGGCTTGGCCGCCGGCCCTGCCACCTCCTCTGGTTGGCTCGTCTGCCAGCTCTACCACCTTCCCTACCTATCCCTTCTTCTCCGATTGGCCTGGCTACTAGCCCCGACCCCTCCCTACTATCTCTCTCCTCTCTTCCCTCGACCTGACCTGCTCCCTTCCTGCTCTCTCTCTCTCCTCTCTTCCCTTTGCCCGACCCTCCCCCTTTCTATTCTCTCTCTAGATCTCTCTCTCTTTCTTTATCTCTCTCTTCCTTCTTTCTCTTTCTTTTTCCTCTTTCTCTTTCTCTCTCTTCTCTCTTTCTCTATCTCTAGATGTCTCTTTCTAGATCTTTCTCTTTCTTCCCTCTTTCTCTCTCTTTTCTCTTCCTCTTTCTCTCTCTATATCTCACTATCTTGTGTCTCTCTTGTAGGCTACCTCTAGCATCACCGCCAATGACCCTTGGAGCTTTGTGCGACCCCCTCTCCATAGACACAGGTATGATTTTTTTATTAAATTTTATAGTAATATTTGTTAATCATTTATAATATTTATAATAATATTTATAATAAATATTATAAATATTTATTATAAATATTATAATTATCCATCGATCGTTGATCATATCGGTGGGTAAAAAAACTCCTATCGGTTAGTTTTGGATCGTGCTGATAGATTTTAGGCCGGGCCATGTCGTGTCAGTGGTCATGTACGACCCTAGGCCATGTTGGTTGATAAGAAAATCCTCACCAGTAGGTTCTAAACCATGTTGGTGATCATGAGCTATACTGGCCGCTAAGAGAACCCTTGCCCTTGTCAGCAGGTTTTGGGCCGCGCATACAAAGTGCACCTTTAGGATAAAATTTATCTGGTGCTGTCGAGGTCCTAAATATATTTGTCAGGAGCGATGGTGATGTCCATATTATAGATACCACTAGACGATGACTTTAACATTCTGATATAAATGTTAGAATCTATTTATTGATGCTCTACCAATATTAATGTTAAAGTTTATTTATTGATTAATATTCATTAACATTGTAGGTTATGATGGTACTGAATTGCCATCTAGCTTTCATCGAAACACCTAATATGCAGTGTAACTCTACTAGGAGGAGGGAACCCTCCATGTCATGTACTACAATTTTTTGGATGTCTATGATGTGCTCTATTGTGACAATTGGTACCGCTCTGATATCAATTGTTGGGGATGTCTCGATCAAGACACCACCACTTTAGGATCTGATACCGTTTTGTTGATAGCAGGAAGAAAGAAGACATAAAAATAAGAACACAATTAGGTACATGGATTAGCCTAAGTGCTACCTCCATGAGGCATGTAAGCTTCACTATGAAAGAGAAAAATCAAGTACAAGAGGAGAACACCCACTCTCAACTCACAGTACATAAATCTCTCTTAACTAGAAGCTACTCTCACAAAAGCTCTCTCAAAATCTCCATGGAGATCCTCTCATAGGCCTGCCAGTACCAGGGTCCTCGACACCTCTGGATGCTTTCTGTGAAAGTTGCTACATCATGTCTAACGATCAGTTACACGACCGTTGCCTTGCTTTACCTGATGCTTTGCTCTGCCTGAGCATGCTCTCGGTGCTCTGCTTGGCTCCTTCTGGCAGCTGCTAGAGCCTTCTATGCTCTCTCAGCTTTTCTCCATAGCACCAACAGTCTTTAAATAGAATGAAAATCCTATTCTCATCAGTTCACAAGAGTCCTAATAGGGCTCTTTCTCCTAATATGAGTCAAACATGATCTTGATGGAGTCTTAAAATATTTTTCAACCTTCAGATCATGACCACAATCCTCCATGGCCGCTAGATCCTATGGTCCACATGCAACTCCCATAGATTCCTTGGATTATTCATAATCTGAGTTCAAAAAGAAAATTTTGTCCTATTTTGTTCATCTCTGTCGAGCCAACTCTGTCAAGGGTCTAGCTAGCTCGAGTGCATCTCATCCAAACTTCTCGTTTTTATTTGCTTGAGAGAGTTGGCTTGGCTATAGTTCGAGCTGGCTCGATCTCAGCCCAAGCCAGCTCAATCTCGTATCAGAGCTAGCCCAACTGCTATGCTAATACTGATTCTCCTCCATCCAAACTCAGTTTGAGCTATTCTTGGGCTTGTTGGACTCCACTCATCATCCTAAATCTTGCTGTGAGCTTCTTGTGGGTCAAATTCAAGATATTAAATTCTAACAATCTCTACCTCGACTCGACATTCGATCTTCATCTAATTTTGAGAGCTTGTGATCCATCTCGCTCTCATGCCTTTGGACACGCTTGCTACTCATAGATGGGCAGACATGAAAGTTGAGCTAGGCTGCTCGATCCCTTCTCCATTATGTGCCATGCTCCATCTGACTCGAGACCTGCTCGGGGTAGCCATTTTGCGATGTCGCTCAAGTCTCCCATCTCATACCCGATCCATCTCCACCTATAGCTCCACCTTGCGCTGGGCTCCTGCTAGCATCTTCTATGTAGATGGCTCCTCCTTGTATAAGAGAATATTGATCAACCCTTCATGGTTGATCTCTATCTTAATTGCACCTATCTTCTCCATCTTCAATCTTGATCACCACTACCACAACTTATATCGATAGCAATCCGGTTCCACCTAGCTTTGATACCAATTATTGTGACAATCAGTATAGCTCTGATACCAATTGTTGGAAATATCTCAGTTAGGATACCACCACTTCAGGATCTGATACTCTTTTATTGACAACAGAAGAAAAGAAGAAATAAAAATAAGAACACAATCAGATACATGAATTAGCCCAAGTGCTACCTCCATGGGACATGCAAGCTTTACTATGAAAGAAAAAAATCAAGTACAAGAGGAGAACACCCACTCTCAACTCATAGTACATAAATCTCTCTCAACTAAAAGCTATCCTCATAAAAATTCTCTCAAAATCTCTAAGGAGACCCTTTCACAGGCCTACCAGTATCCAGATCCTCGATGCCCCTAGATGCTTCCTATGAAAGTTGTTGCATCATGCCAATGACCAGTTACATGGCTGTTGCCTCACTCTGCCTGATGCTTTGCTCTGTCTTGATGCTCTATGTGTGTCTGCTTTGCGGGATGCATGCTCTCGATGCTCTATCAGGCTTCTTCTGGTAGCTGCCAGAGCCTTCTATGCTCTCTTAGCTTTTCTCCACAGTACCAACAGTCTTTAAATAGGATGAGAATCCTCTTCTCAGTAGTTCATCGGAGTCCTAATTGGGCTCTTTCTTCTAATATGAGTCGAACATGACCTTGATGGAGTCTTGAAATATTTTTCATCCTTCAGATCATGACCGTAATCCTCTATGGTCGCTGGATCCTGAGGTCCACATGCAACTCTCATAGACCCCTTGGATTATTCATAATTCGAGTCTAAACAGAAAATCCCATCCTATTCTATTCATCTCCATCGAGTGAGCTCTATCAGGGGTCAAGCTGTTTCGACTGCATCTCACATAAACTCCTCCTTTCTATCTACCTGAGAGAGCTGGCTCGGCTGTGGTTTGAGCCGACTTGATCTCAGCTCGAGCCAGCTTGACCTCATATCAAAGTCGACCCAACTGCTATGCTGATATTGATTCTCCTCCACTGGGACTCCGTTTGAGCTGTTCTTGGACTCGTTGGACTCCACTCATCATCTTAGATCTCGCTATAGGCTTCTTATGGGTCGAATTTAAGGCATCAAATTCTAACATGCTTAACCTATCCATGAAGACATATAAGAAAGAACAATCATCTAGATTAACATTGATTTTCAATGTAATATTTATTAGATACTGCTTGTTTTTCTTACTAGATATGTGCTTTGGTAAGCAGCATTGCTATACAATGCTAAGCTCGGTATCACATACCCACTTGATTTTTCCTATCAATAGAGCATTATCTAAAAGTATGGTAAGATTTAAATAGACTCCAATTAGTTAGGATCTTATTGATGCTCTACTAATATTATTGTTCAACATGCTATATTGACTAATATTCATTAACATTGCAGGTCATGATAGCACTGAAACACCATCTAGGTTTCACCCCCACCCCTCAACGAACTATGCGAAGCTCTGCATCTGAGTCATAGGTGAAGCATACTCCATCCACCTCTGCATTGGCTATCTAGGGACTACTAGCATCTACTCATCCACCAGTATCTGCTTCTTCATCATATCTGAGCCTCCATCGTTAGCCACATCTCTAGCACATGCTCCATCCACTGATGAGTCTCCATTGGCATCCACGTCGTATGATCCCATAGCCAGTGAGTGTATATTTTTATTATTTTATATATTTATTTATTTATATAGTTATTGTATACTCTTATATATTTATATAATATATTTTCATTGCAAGTGCATCATCTAATAGGATATTTTATGGTTCCACATGCATGCCGCATGTGTGGAACCTCCAGCATCAGGTGATGGTGGAGTATGACATAGAGGAGAGGCCAGTAGGAAAGACCATGCAAGAGATGCATTACCTTTTTGGAGTGCTTATAAGATGGTTTGACATCATTCTGGTATTGCCCATAGACTAGGGATTGATGGACGTTGGTGTTAGAGGTTGGGTATGGGAGGAGATATAAGTAAGTGTATCCTAATTATATTTATGCATTTGATATTTTTACATAATATTTGATTAAAATAATTTCATAACTGATTTTTAATAATTTTATGTAGAGAAGGTATGACTTTCTAGATCACAAGAGGGCTTGCGATGCCCGACTGAAGAAGGTTGAAAAGTTATATTAGAACTACAAGGTGAAGCTCCATAGAGGATGCCTCGAGCACCGATGAAACACTCCAGAGGAGCTTGTTTCTTAGATTCAGGACTGTTCCTCGAGTCAGTGGGAGAGGATGGTTAGGCATTGGAGGAGCCAGAAGTTTCATGTTTAATTTTTAACTTTTAAATTTTTTAATATACTTAAAATTATATTTAAATACTTTTAAATACTTATTATTTATTTAAATATTTTTTAGGCTATCTTTTATTAGAACCAAGAGAGTCGAGCAACTTAGGAGTACACACACACCCTCCATCATGAGTCTATGGCTAGTTATGTGCATAGAAAGATAATGAATTCTGAATCTTAGTTTATAAATTAAATTAATATTTTTTTATATATTTCTAATAAATTGATCTTTTATTATAGCCGACGAGAGAGAGGGTGACGCTCACTCATAGTGACATCTTTTGATCCAGTCATATGGACAAGAAGGGCATGCCGATGAACATCATGATTGGAAGAATTTTTATAAGTAATAAATAAAATATTAGTATGATTTGTTTTATAACTTTTTTTATGATATTTTATTTAAATTTATAATTATAGGAGCAGTTAGATGCGCTTGCGAGTGAAGACCCAAACACCGCTGGTTTTCATGACCATCTATCTCAAGTCTTAGGATCTAAGCACTTTGGAAGGATCTAATGCAGGTATGGACATACGCCAATGAGCTACTGATCTGAGGTGAGCATCTCTTCACATGCTTTCGATGTCGTTAATCGGGAGTAACTTGATAAGGCAGTGGCGTAGGCATTTCAGGCTAAGGACCAGACTGCTCAGGCTAGTTAGTAGGCTGCTCAACTATAGGGCATCATGATCACTATGTTGACGAGACCCAACCCATATTTTAGAGCTGACTTTATGGGTCTTGAGGACATGTTAGCTGGCATTTCAGCTCCAACCCCTCTAGCTCTAGCTCCTCTAGCTCGTGTTCTATCTCTTTTCGATGATGATGACTTAGATGTAGATTTAGCAAACTTTTGATATCTTTAAAAAATATTATAATAATTTTTATTCAATAATAAAATTTAAATATTTTAAAAATATTCTTATATTTATAATATTTTTTTATATTATATATTAAACTATATTTATTAGATAAAAAAATAAAAAATAAAAAATATATTTTTTTATTATTCAAGGTTTATGATAGTAGTTACAAAATCACTATCATAGGCATGCCAACCGTAGTTGTAGATCACGTGCCAACTACTTTCATAACCCATGATAGTGGTTTTCTAACTACTACCAAAGATTCTATGGCAGTGGTTAGAAAATCACTGCCATAGATCCATCTATGGTAGTGATTGGATAACCGCTGTCATAGTCATCTATGGCAGTGTTTAGCAAACCACTATCATAGGTAATCTATGGTAGCTATTTCTTAACCGCTGTAATAGTATCTATAGCAGCGATTAGAGAACCGCTGCCATATGTTATTTTTGGTAACGATTACTATAATCACTGTCATAGATCCTCTATGGCAGTGATTATTATAATCACTATAAAAATTACTGCCATAGATCTACGGTGTTGGTCATAGTGGTAGCGGTTAACTAACCACTGTCGTAGGTTATGACAATAATTTTTTAGGCTATGGCAGCGGTTGTGAACTGCTACCGTAGTCCTTTACTGTAGTAATGATACTAAATCTAATGAAGATATTTTTTTTTGGTTATTCATCAACTAGTAAAGTATATAGAGTATTTAATAGAAGAATATTAGTTGTAAAAGAATCTATTCATGTTGTTTTTTATAAGACTAACATTTTCAAATCAAGAGAAGTAGATATAGGTGATGATACAAGTAATCTTGGAAAGAAGATGAAAGAAATGTTATTAGAAGACCCTCCTTAAGACCAAGAAGATAAGGAGAAAGAACATTAATGCAAAAGCTTTCTTCATCTACTTAATAAGGTATACATGATTTACTAAAGCAATGGATGTATGTTCATAGTCATCCCTAAGAACTCTTTATAGGTGATCCATCTCAATGTAGGCTTAGGTGTGGTGCTCCCAAGTCTTGGAAGATCAGGAGTTGAGCCATGGAGTTTGCTTAATGACTCTAGGACTAGTTTGGATCCTAGGGCTAGGACCGGTTTGGTTCTAAGATGGAAGTTAGGTCCTCCACAGGTCTTTAGATTAAGGGATTTGGTCCTAAGGGGGCTAATTCATGTATGGGCCGAATTTAGATCCATGGGGATGAGATTGGGTCAAGTCATAGGTGTATATAGCTTGGATGAGTGCAATCTCATATGGGTTAGCTAGTGAAGTTTTTGAGTTAGGATTTATTAGGGTTCATGTTATGTTAGGAAACATGTGAAAATCCTAAGGTATATAAACTCATGTATTATAACCAAAAAATAATAATAATAGAGCTTTTCTCTATTCCTCTGCTCTCTCTCTAGTGTGTTGCCGCCACCTCCATCTCCAAGAAAACCTAGAGAAGGGGGGTGTCTCTTCAAACCCTAGTGCCTAGGGTTTTGGAGGGGGTGCCCCATGCTAGTGTGCGCCTCCCTTGGGTGGCCACCCAAAGTCCTTTGTATGCCCTCTTTCTCCATGCCCAAGAGGGGGTGTGGAGGGTGTTCTTGCTGTTGGTTTAAGGGATCATGAGTCTCCTAGGGTCAAGAGTTGTGGCCACCACAAACAACTCTTTGTTAGAGATTGATTCCAAGTCTATAAAGTGTTGTAGTGGCATCTCCAATAGTTTTCCATACCAAGACTCTTCTAGAAGGAGATTGTTGCTAATCTCTAGATCCCCATGCAGGTGAAAAGATCCTCAACAATTAGTATTAGAGCAAGGAAAGGCATGGTTGTGAAGAAAGAATCCATGGAGCGCAAGATGCAGCACAAGGTAGTCATAAAGATCTCTAGGTTATTTCTTCTTTGATTCTTCTTTTCTTCTTATTGGTTCTAGATTTTTAGAACCTGGTGAGGGCCTCTACAAGGGGTAGGAGTCAAGAAGAAAAGCCCCATGCATAACATTAGGTGGTATTGGGGAGGAAGAAGAAGAAGATCCATCAGGGAAAAACAAATCAACACATCTTGTTCCAAGGTATATGTTTCTCAAATCAGTTTTACCTTTTGTTGTAATTATAGTTGGCACTGACCATAAGCAGCGGGATGAAGGTGGAGTTTGAGAAGATTGATGAGAAGGGAAACTTTTCAACGTAGAAGGTTAGGGTATAGAATTTGTTGGTCCAACTCAAGTTGGATCTGGCCTGCTTGGAGAAAAGGCTGAAGGATATGATAGATCGGAGTGGAGCTCTTTTGAAAAGAGATGTAAGGGAGAAAAGGAAGGGTCTATTACCTGAGTACCATTACTGATTTATAAGAGATGGACTTCTTCTTGGTGGTTTTGGAAGGGTCTGCAGTATATGGAGGATCCAAAATAGCAGTAGTAGTGGTAGAGGAGCAGTAGGAGATGCAATAGGACAACATTGTGTAGTTGATTTTGTTTTCAGTTTTGTCTTCTGCAAGTGCATCAGATAGACTTCATATTTAGGTGGTGGACTAGCTAGAGGTGCCTCCACATGTGGAGAATGGTTTGGCACATGTTCAGGGTCGAGGGGTGCAAGGGAAGGAGGAAAATTCTAGCATAAGTGGCGGTGTTGCACTACATAGGTTGATGCAGATTGTGTGGCAGCCAAGAAAGCATGGCTTTGAGGATATGGTGTCATATGTAGTGGTGGCAGTAGGAGAGGACCCAGATATTTATGAGGGAGCAAAGACAAGTTTAAGAGATGATAGGTGGGTTCAGAGCATGCCAAGGGAACTGCGGTCAGGGTGAAAGGGTTTGCCAAGGAAACCTAAAGCTGCGGTTGGTACAATTGTCCAGCAGAAGGAAGCCTATAGGATGAAAATTGGTGTACAAAAGCAAGGAAGGACCTTCAGCCTAAGGGGAGGTGGACATCTTGTTAGCCTTCAAGGGACCTCCAAGGATGAAAGGGTTTGCCATTGGTGATGGATTTGCATAGGATGCTGTCAGGGTGTGCAATGATAATAGGATTAGTGCAGATGGATCATGCAAGGGTTTTCCAAGGTTTTGGAATACAAAGGTAGAGATTGTAGGCACAGGTGTGGTGCTCCCAAGCTTTGGAAGGCTAGGAGTTGAGCTATGGAGTTGGCTCAATAAGTCTAGGACCGGTTTGGATCCTAGGGCTAGGACCGGTTTGGATCCTAGGGCTAGGATCGGTTTGATTCTAGGATGGAGGTTAGGCCCTCGACGAGTCTTGAGATCAAGGGATTTGGTCTTAAAGGGGATAATTTATATATGGGTTAGGTTTGGATCCATAGGGATGAGATTAGGTCAAGTCATGGGTGTACATGGACTTAGGTAAGCACAATCTCATGTAGGTTTGCTAGGGGAGTTTTTGAGCTAGGGTTTATTTGGGTTCAAGTTATATTAGGAAACATGTAGAAATCCTAGGATATATAAACCCATGTATTGTAACCAAAAAAAAAAAAGAGAATCAATAGAGCTTTTCTCCTTATTCCTCTCCTCTCTCTCTAGTGTGTTGTTGCCACCTCCATCTCCATGAAAACCTAGAGAAGGGGGGCGCCTCCTCAAACCCTAGCGCCTAGGGTTTTAGAGGGGGCACCCCATGCTAATGGGCGCCTCCCTTGTGTGGCCACCCAAAGTCCTTTTGATGCCCTCTTTCTCCAAGCCCAAGAGGGGATGTGGAGGGTGTTCTTGCTGCTAGTTCAAGGGATCATGAGTCTCTTATGGTTAAGAGTTGTAGCCACCACAAACAACTCTCTGTTGGAGATTGATTCTAAATCTACAAAGTGCTGTAGTAGCATCTCCAATGGTTTTTCAAACCAAGACTCTTATAAAAGGAGATTGTTGCTGATCTCCAGATCCTTATGTAGGTGAGAAGATCCTCAACACTCAAACTAAAGCTTCGATTAGAGATGCACTAAATTATTTTGCATTTGTTTCACACATTAAACCTAAAAACATTCTTGAAGTAGAAAAGGATGCTAATTGGATTATAGATATGCAAGAAGAATTAAACCAATTTGAGAGAAATAACATATAAAATTTAGTTAAAAAAACTAAAAACTATCTTGTTATTGGTACTAAATGGATTTTTCAAAATAAACTAGATGAGTAAGGCAATGAAATTAGGAACATGGCTAAATGGCTGCACTAGGTCACAATAAAGAGGAAAGAATTGATTATGATGAGACCTTTGCACTGTAGCTAGGCTTGAGACTATTAGATTGCTTTTAGCTTTTGTATGCTTCCTGCATTTTTAACTTTTTTAAATGGATGTAGATAGTACTTCTTTAAATAGATACATTGCAGAGAAAGTTTATGTATAACAACCTTCAGGTTTTGAATAAATTTTTAAATCATATTTTCAAGTTAAATAAAGCTTTATGTGGTTTAAAACAAGCATCAAGAGCATGGTATGGTAGATAAAGTAAGTTTTTGTTCGAAAATAATTTGAAAAGACAAAATGTGGGTACAACCCTTTTCATTAAAAGAAAATCAAATGATCATTTAATTGTTCAAGTATATGTTGATGACATAATATTTGGAGCTAATAAGCCTTTATGTGAAGACTTTACCAAGCTAATGCAGGAAAAGTTTGAAATAGATATGATGGATGAATTAAATTTCTTTTTTGGACTCTAAACCAAGCAATCAAATGAGGGGATCTTCATAAACAAAGGCAAATATATAAAAAATTAAGAAAATTTTATATGGAGAATGTCAAAGATATTGGCATTCCTACGAGCTCAAGTTGCAAACTTGATCAAGAATTGAAAGATAAACCAGTGGATCCAAAGCTTTATAGAGATATGATTGGATATCTTCTTTGCTTAACTATAAGTAAGCCCGATATTATGTTTAGTATTTGAATGGGTGCCCACTATCAATCTAATCCCAAAGAATCACATGCAATGGCTGTTAAAAGAGTATTCAGATATTTAATTGATACTCAAAATGTTGGTTTATGATATTCAAAATAATCTTCTTTAGTTATTTTGATACTGATTTTGCTGGATGTAAATTGGATAGAAAAAGCATAACTAGTATTTATTAATTTCTAGGAGTTAATTCGATCTCATAGTTTAGTAAGAAATAAAATTCAATGGCATTATCTATAGCAAAAGCCAAATATATTATAGCTGGAAGTTGTTGTGTTTAACTTTTGTAGATTAAACAATAACTAGAAGATTATGACATAACTTGTAGCAAAATTTTGTTAGATATAATAATACAAGTGCCATTAATTTAACTAAGAATCCTATTCAGCATTCAAGATCAAAGCATATATATAGAAATTGGACATTATTTCATTAGAAATTATGTTCAAAATAATGTTGTTATGCTTGAATTTGTATCAATTGATAATTAAATTGTTGATATTTTTACTAAACCTTTATGTGAAGAAAAGTTTTGTATGATTAAAAAATAATTAGGACTATATAATCCTTAAAATTAACTTATTTTAAGTTGATTTTATGAATGAATAATGTGTTTTAAAGTTAATTTTATGAATATTTAATTCATTAATCTATATTTATTGAATTACATATTTAAATATAAAATTGATTAATTTTGATGTGCTTTAAATCTGACTTGGTTGATTGCATCATTTTTTAGAAAGCCAATTTGTGAAACTCCTGTGTCAGACTGAGCCGACTAACCTAAAAACATAGTCGACCCACCTTTACCTGACTAACACTAAAAACTTAGTCGACCCTCAACCAAGTCAACTCATCTACAATTTGAGTTGACTCAGATATTGGGGCCCTACTTCAAGACGAAAGCCCTAGAGAATTCCATTCATTATTTTATTCCTATTTTCTCCATCTGTCCCTTTTCTCCAACCCTATCCCACACAACTAGTTGTCTTTTGTCCCTTGTGTGGATTTACGGTGGGATTTAGCTTGCTAATTCTTCGATAAAGTAGATCACCGAATGATTGAAGCATCAAAAGATATCAAAGGAAAGGTCTATAAGCCCTACAGTAACCATGGTTGAATTGGTACCAAACTCTCAAAGTAGATGACTTAGAAACTTAGCTCAAAAGGATAAAAGTCAATAAGCTTCAACTCCTTCCCTCTTCACATCTTCTTCGAAGGTATCACCGCCTAATTGGTCAATTATATTGTGAAGAAGTATAGACTTCAGCTTCTTTGAGCAGGAAAGATTTGCGATTTGTGGAAAAATTAGAAAATTTGGTTAGAAATTTTTTTGCTAGTTGAATGAAGTTGTATATCCTCAACTGGCAATGGAATTTTATGAAAATGCCTTAATGAAACTTGATGCACTTATCTCCAAGGTAAGAGGAAAAGAACTATATATGTCTATTGGTCTTCTTCGTCAACTGCTTTGGCTACCATTTGCTGATGAATCATCAAATCCTACTTTTCAAGAAGCGACGCATTAGTGCATATTTTGGGAAGAATGGATGTTGAAAATATAAAGGTTCTATTTAATTACAAATCAACTATCCTTGGAAATACAATTGTTCATAGTTTTGTATGTAAGATCTTTATGCCTCAAGTGGAAAAGTTTGACTATGTCACAGAAAAAGATCTTCATGTTGTGTATCATATTGTCTATAAGTACCCATTGGACCTCTCCACCTTCATTGTTCATCAGATGTAGGAAGCCATCACTAAAAATAGAGAAAATGCATCATTCTGATACCTATAACATACACTCTCTCCACTGCATGGGATACAAGAAGGTAAAGGGGGAATTGATAAGAAAGGAGTCATCAGGAAAAAAGGGGAAATTGGATGCAAAGAGAGAATCTAATGATCAAGCCACTTCTAAGAAATAGTTATAAGGATCTACTCACAAATAAATAGGAGCATCTCAGCCATCCACTGGTCTTGAAGGATATGTCTCTACTCTTTATCAACTGATATCTGATCTAGATTTCAAAATGGCAAATTTACATTAGTTAATCAAAAATCTAGTTCAGAGGGTTATATCATTGGAGAGAAAGTGAAGGCTATCCGGAAGTTCCAAGAGCAAGCTGTTTCCATAATACCTCTACTCCAAATCCAACCCTCAGCCTCTGCTAGAACTCCTACCATCTCAAGACCATCCCCGACTAGACCCACTAGAATGCCCTACTCAACCCGTTGTCCCGAACCTCGTTGCTTTAGGAGTAGGAGCCCTTATGTTGAATTCATTAGCAATTCATCTAAATCTCACAGCACTGGCTTCCTATAGAGCATCTTGTTTTGGAATGTTTTGTTTTGCTTGCCTAATCCTGTTATATTTCTTTTTCTTTTGTAAAGGATAGGTTTTTGGTATCATCTTATCTCTATAATGTTTATGTAACATTTTGCTTCCGGATGATATTATCTTTTTTTTCAAATAATTAAGTATTATCTTATCTTATAATTAAATGAATACTTACATGATTAAATGGTTTGAATGGTTGATTAATATTTGAATGTTGGATTAACTATTTACATGTTCTTTTATACTAAGAAAAATGATGAATTGAATGTTTGACTCCACACTTTTTGATAATGACAAAATGGGGGAGAATATGAATAGTGAGATAAAATTATAATATTAAGGAGTATAATGAGAGAACATTGTAAATGAAGAAGATAGTGAGGAAAAATTTTGAAACTTTCTCAGAAAATTCTAAGTATAGAGTAAAAAAAATTGCATCCTTTGAAATTTTACTCATCTATATAAGCAAGGGGGAGCTTTATTGAAAATCTATTGCTAAAGTTATAAAACTCTTTAGTGCTTGAAAGATTGTACTCAAAGGATTTTGTCATCATCAAAAATAGAAAGATTGTTAGCCCTAGAATTGATTTTCATGATGTCAAAAAGTGTTTGAATATGAATCATGGTTACTAATGATGTTTTGAGAGTAATTGTAGGATTTCTCAATATGCTTAGTTGCTTATTCAAAAAGAAATCCTCTCAAAAAAAATTATGTTTCCAAATTAAAGACCTATGGTTGGAAGAAAGGAAATCAAGTTTTGCAAAAGAAGGTTAAGTCTAGTCTAGAAGTACCTCTCCATAAGCTTATATATGCATAAATTAAGTTTGAGAAGGCAAGCTTAGCCTAGAACAAGTTTGATCAAGAAAAGCTATCAAAAATTAATTTTGACATTCCACTGAGTCTACCAAGTATGAAGCTTAGCCGACCCTGTCTCACTTTAAGGAAAAGACAAAAACCACAAAAAAAACTAGAACAAGTTCCTTATAGTCGACCATGTTTCCAGTTTAGTCGACCAAGAGAGGATTTTAGCTGACTCAAGATTTTGGATAGTTGACCAAGTCTCAGACTCAGGATAAAGATAGAAAGATAAAGGTTCAAGGTATTTTTCCTGAGTCAACCTAGTGATCCACATAGTCGATCAAGGCTAGAGCTTAGCTGACACAGTCTCAGAGACAGAATAACATAGAAAGTAATATAAATCAGCAAGTCTTCTGAGCCAACTCAAAAAAATAGTTAATCAACCAAGAAAAAATCTGAGCCGACCCATTCTTAGGTAGATAGAATAGATAGAAAGATCGAATTTTAGCATCCTCTATTGAGCCATCTCCATGGTTTCCTAGAGGAGGCAACCAAATTAAGAGGAAGGGTGAATTGGATTTTTTTTAAAAAAAATGTTTTCAAACGTGTGCCCCAAAATAATTCAAATAATATTTATGGAGTAATAATTAGGAAATTTAAAGTATAGCAGAAATAATAAGATAAGCAAAATAACATAATCATAAATACATAAAATTTTATAGTAATTTAATGCTAAATTCAGCATCTACGTCCACTCTCCAAGCAAGCCCATTTAGAAATTTCTACCATAATCTCTTTAGATTATAGTCCAATTGTTTTCTTAGATTCACAATCCAATCTAGTTAGTTTTCATCGGCTCACCGACCACAACCTTACAATCAATTATTTTATCCTAGGTTCATAATTAATCTTGATTAATTTTTTTGAAGATATCAATCAAAACCATACACCGTCCAACTTTAGGTATGGATCAACCTCAAGTTTCTACATCCAAGAAACTTGTCCCAATTAAACAAATCAAGATATATAGAGAAAATAGACTTTAGAACAATAAAACTCTTTTAAGGCTCTGAAGAAGTCGAGGTAGAAGATTTGTTAACACTCGGACTTCTTCCTTGAATGCTTGAGAGGATTGAGGAAGCTTTCAATGCTTTTGCTCTAGGATAGATGGCTCGGATTAATGCTCTCTTTCTCTTAATCTAGTGGAATGAATTTAGGAAGGACTAAATTAAATACACTCTTGAATTTCTTCCATTTTCTGTTGACCCTATGATTGATTTTGATGATCATAAAATATTGAGTAAAAATATTACTAATCACGTGTTTCAAGATTGAACATAGGGTTTCTTAAATGCTCATATTAAAAAAATTATTTCTAGAAGAAATTTTCTTAAGATGTCAAGCCAAAGCACTTAAAAGAAGAAGTTTTCATAAATTTTGATGACTCATTATAAACAAAATAAAAGAGGAAGAAATAAATATCATTTGAAAGATTTAGGACTAAGAAATTCAAGTTTGGAAGGTCAAACAGTAAACAAAAATGAAGTTGAAAAGTTTAGAGCCAATCCACCTAAGAATCAAGCAAGCTCTAGCATGAAATAAAATTAATACTTTGGTTTGGCACGCAGTCGAGCTAGCTCAAATTGGATCCAAGCCAGCTCTCTTAGGATGGCAGAAAAGATATTTTTCTATTTTGCTATTCGAGCCAGCTCGAATTGAATCTGAGCTAGCTCTCTTAGGATGATAGAAAACTGAATTCTTGAGTTTTGCAGTTTGAGTCAGCTCGAGACAAAATTGATCCAGCTCGAAGCTAGATTCGAGCCAGCTTGATGGTGTTTGACAGGTATAACAGCTAGTTATGCAAAAGCCTGTCTTCACCTAGAAAAGTTTCCAATGGCTATTTTTTGTCTCCAATGGCTATAAATGGCTAGAAATGAGTTCAGAGGTCATAGAACTTGTGGAAAATAAAAGAGAAACATAAGAGAAAAAAGGAAAAAAAGAGAATAAGTAAAACATATTCAGATTTAAGTGAGCTTCATTGTACATCAAAAGAAGAAAAAATGAGAGGAACCAAGTCGTAAAATCAGAGGACTTCCAAGAGATATCTTTTCCAACATCTAGCACAACCTCTCAAGCCTCATTTAAAGAAAAGTGAAGTATTAAAAGAGTAATCCTTCAACTTCTTCTTCAGGCTTTAAAGAATTTAAATTCTATTTTTATTTTGAACCAAAACTTTCATTCTTGTATTTTATTTTTTTTACAAGTTTCTTTGAGGAAAAAAACTTAGGGATTAGGCTTGTCCAAGTTCAGAATTGAACATTATAGATTTTGGTTACCTAGTGAGCCTGTAAAACTAACTGGATTGATAGTGAGCCTAAAAAACTATTAGTGTAAGATTTTAGTTGGTGATCTCGAAAAGTCAACTAGATTTGTTTGTGAGGCCAGAAAAATGAACATACTATAATCAAAAATAAATTATAGTAGAAATTTCAAGAAGAGCTTAGAAAGTGGACGTAGGTGTGATTGCATCGAACCACTATAAAACTTTGTATATTTGTGTTGTGCCTTTGATTCTTTCTTTACTTGCTTTATTATTTACTTGAATTAGTCTTTAAATTCCTGCATAACATTTGCTTATCTTGAATCCGCTATTACTCATATTATACACATCTCAATCACACTACTTAGGTTAAAATTAAAGCACATACTTGTTTAGATTATAAATTTGATTAAAATTTTATAAGAATCCAATTCACCCCCTTCTCTTAGGTTGCTATCTCTGGGCAACAATTGATATCAGAGCAGGTGCTCTAATATTTGATTGCTAACCTAGTAATTAAAGGATAAAAGATCATAGCAACCCAAATGGAATCTTTTTTTAATGAAGGCCATTTTATAGATCGACCATCACTTTTTAATGGCTCAAATTATGATTATTGGAAAGCACGCATGCACATCTTTATACAAGCATATGATTATAACTTATGAAGGATTATAATCGATGGCTCACACACCCCCAAAGCATTGAAAGAGCATGATAAGAAAATGGCCCAACTTAATGCTACGATCTTGAATATACTTTATTGCTCCTTAGATATTAATGAGTTTAATAAAATTTTTTCATGTATTTCAATGAATCAAATATGAAAAAAATTAAAAATGACTTATGGGAGAGCAAATCAAAAAGAAGAACCAAGCTTCCAAGAGGATAAACAAGCTCATCTCAGTATATGCCTCATGACTCATGAGGATGAAAAGAAGAAGAAGAAGAAGAAACAACGAAGAAAGAAAATATTAATTAAGCGAGAGCAAGATAAAGAAAAGAATGAGGAAAAAGAAGAATGCATTATAAATCCTTGCTTGATGGCTCAAAATGATGATGTAAACATAGAAATTTTCTTTGAATTTATATTTGATGAATTGTTTGAAGCCTTTAATGACTTAATGGATGAATTCAAAAAATTAAGGCTGAAAAACAAAGAGCTCAAAAAGTCTAACCTTTTTTTAACTAATGAAAAGAATAAACTATTGACTGAAAAAGAAGAAATTTTGAAAGAAATAAAAATTTTAGCTAAAAAAAAGAAGAATATTGCAAAATTTAAAAAAATTCTAATTGAAGAAAAAAAGACTCCTAAGATCTAAAAAAAAATTTTGAAAAAAAATGCTAAATTAAAAAAAGAGATTGAAATATTGAAGCCAATGTTCAATAAGTTTACAATCGGATCTTAAAAACTTTAATCAATTTTGAATAATCGAAAGGCTATTTTCAATAAAGTTAGAGTTGGATATAATTCTTTAAGAAATTAGAAACTTGTCAAAATTATGTTTACAAAAGCTTATTCTAAAAATCACTCTATAGTTTACTTTAAATGTAACAAAGTTGGCTACAAAATTTTATTATGCAATATCAAAAAAATTGGCCAAACTTTAATCAAATAAATTTTGGTTCCAGAAAGAACCATGTGCTCTAACATCTATGGATCCAAGATGGCTTAGGTACCAAAAGTTAGAAAATAATTTTTGCAGATTGGCCAAGCATTCAATGAAGTAAAAGAAATTAATTCTTATGGATGGATGGCTTGGACTTGAGAAAATGGATGATGATGTTTGGTAAAAGCTAAATCTTTCTCCACATCATACCATCAATATATACTGAATTTATTTAGAGTGAATAATTAATTTTGATGATTTACTCATGCTTATAATGATCATACTATATAACTTAAATATTTTGATGTATTGCTTAAAACTATTATATTATTTTGATTGTTTGTTTTTAAGCTTATATTTTTATCCTAAATTCATCATGCTTGTTCAATCCCTTATATCATGTTATCATTTCTTGAAAAACTTAAAATGAAATAAGCGTGATTGTATAAGAATTTTTTTTATTACAACACTTACAAATTAAATTAAATTTTTGATATTCTCCCATAAGTTGTTTAATTATTAAAATTCTTCTAAAAATTATATGACCTAAGTACTTGAAGATTGGACATTCAATCATAAAAATCAAGTACTTGATTGATATGCATTGCATCCTAGTTTGATCTTTAAGGATTTAAAAATTTTCTAGTTGAACTAAAATCATAGAGTCTTTATCTAATTTTTTTTTGATCTAATTTTGATTTAATCTTATTTAATTTAATTGATTATCATACTCTCAATTGATTGATTTTAAAAATTAAATTTAAAAAATGCTCTTCTTGAATCTTTTGAAGTTTATACTAAGCAAAATATTTCAAGATCGTTGTTATTTATCTTTAAAGCAAAATATTTAAAGAAGACTTCAGTTTTAATCAATTAGTATTAAACAGCTTACTAATTATCCTGTATTTGATTATTTTATCATTTTAAATTCTCAAAATTATTTAATTTAAATCGATTCATCTTTATCAATTTAAAATTAAAATAATTGGTATCAAGTTGAACTTAAAATATTTTAACTTTGACAAATGAATTTAATTATTGTAGAGAAATGAATTTAATGAATGTTCCTTTTAAATCTTTAATTGATATCAAGAAATTTTTTATGAAAATTATCAATTAATTTGAATCTTAAAGCAATTGATATCATTATTCTCATAATTGGTATCAAATAGTTTATTCTTATCTTAAATTTCATCGCTTTATCTTTTGACAAAAAGAGAAGAATATCTTATCTCAAATTTGATTTTACATAACTAAGATAATATCATTTGAGATAAATTCAAAGAATTTCATGCATTTTCTAAACTTAATTGAGTGATATCTCTTAAGAAAAAAAAATTTAAATTTAAACATAAAATCTCTCTATGATTTATTTTGCATGATCTATTGGTATCAATTAAAAATAATTTATCAAAATAATTTGATCTAAATATAATTGATTTATCTTTTTTGATTAAAAACTTCAATAATTGATATCAAATAGACCATTCTTGCCTTGCACTTTATTGCATTACTTTTGACAAAAGAATTGAATATTATGTCTTAAATCTATTTTGTATTGATATACTCTTAATGTGATACCATTTGAGATAAATTTAAAAAATATATGCCTCTTCTGAATTTGATGGATTGATACCTCTTAAAGAAAAAAAATATTTTTTAAAAAATTGAACATATCTTATGGTTGGTTCTGATACTCAAAATTCTTAATTATGGAAAGCTCTATCTCTTTTTTGAATCTTTAAAGCTCAAAGTATTTTTCTAACAAAGTTTAAGAAAATATTTTTGCATCTACATTTTTGAAAATAAAGAAAAATATCATTAGATTTATATTATTTTAAAAATAATCTAACTAAAACATATTTTTTGAAACTAGCCAAGTTTGATTTGGATTTAAAAAAAAAAAGAAATATTATTTATTTTATCTCAATTCGATATAAATTTTTAATTCTTTTAAAAGGAGAGAAAGAAATTCAATCTAAATTTGCTACAAGCTCTCAAATAGGAAAAGAAAATATTAAAAAAAATAATAATCATTTAATTGAAAAGATCTATAAAATTATAAATATTTTTTAAATTTAAAAAATCTAAATTTAGTAGTTAAATTTATGTTAAATATGCTTAATTCAAAGGAAAAAAGGGAAGAAAATTTGAAAGATAAAATAATCCAACTATAATTATGTAAAATAGGAGGAAAAATGCTTTTTATCTTGATTTGATTGAAAATTTTGATTAATCTATATTCAAAAAAATAAATTTTGATCTTAAATTCTCAATCAATTACTTTATGATCTTCTTTAATTGAACTTTCATATATTAAATCAATTTGATATACATGATTCCATAGTCTAATTATTCTTGATAATTAATTAAAGTTAAATTAAATTTAAAATATAATCTTACTTTAAGAATCAAATTTGGTATATGCTTCTAATTTTGAAACTCATTTAAAAATCTGAATATAATAAAAAAAATTTGATGTGCTATGAAAATTCTCATAAAATCATTTGTATCAAAATAATTTTTATTCAAAAAATAAATATGCAAAAGATAATTCTCATTTGCTTGGATACTATTATTGATTTGCTCGATACATTCTCGATACATGCCTTTTCTAAATTTTATTGATTGATTTTCATTAAGAAAAGAAAAGAATAAATATTGATGTGCATCTTATGCATGATTTCATGTTCAAATCTTTTGAAATGCTTTATTCCTCTTAAAGCTTACAAGTATATATTTAAAAATTTGATTAAAAGATTATATTCATTCAAAAAGAGGGAGAACCTTAGATATTTGAATTCAAACTAATTTCTGAAAAGGAAAAAAATATTTTAAGCATATTTTGAATCAAAAGACAAGTTTTCAAAGAGGAGGGGATTCATTTGAATTGAATTTCTGAATTTGATACATCTCTTATTTTGATGCAGTCTTACATATTATTAATTTTGATGATTTTTATTCAACCTTCTCATGAGCTTTTTGATGCTATCAAAAAGGAAAAGAAGAATATTAAGTATATGCTTAATGAATTAATTCTTAAGATGCTCATTAATTTGATGCTTGAAATCTTAATACACATTGATTTGAATTGAGATATTAATTTAAAATGAGTATATAAAATATGTATAATGAAGTAAATATGTACAATAAACTAAAGACTAATTGAGAATATTCATGAAGTGTGCATTTATATGTTTGATCTAGTATTTCATCATACATATTGGCAAAATGCATTGAAATACATTATTTATTTTTATTGCATATATACTTAAAGTTTTGTCATCATCAAAAAGGGAGAGATTGTTAATTCTATGATTGATTTTGATTCTATGCATTGAAATACATTGTTATTTATTTTTATTGCATATATACTCAAAGTTTTGTCATCATCAAAAAGGGAGAGATTGTTAATTATATGATTGATTTTGATGATCATAAAATATTGAATAAAAATATTACTAATCATATATTTCAAGATTGAATATAAGATTTCTTAAATGCTTACATTGAAAAAAATATTTTTGAAAGAAATTCTCTCGAGATGTCAAGTCAAAGCACTTAAAAGAAGAAGTTTTCATAAATTTTGATGGCTCATTATAAAGAAAATAAAAGAAAAAGAAATAAATATTATTTGAAAGATTTAGGACCAAAAAATTTGAATTTGGAAGGTTAAATAATAAAAAAAAATGAAGTTAAAAAGTTTAGAGCCAATCTGCCCAAGAATTAAGCAAGCTCTAGCATGAAATAGAATTGATAATTTGATTTGGCATGTAGTTGAGCCAGCTCGAATTGGATCCGAGCCAGCTCTCTCAAGATGGCATAAAAGCTATTTTTCTATTCTGCTATTCGAGCCAGCTCGAATTGAATCCGAGCCAGCTCTCTCAGAATGATAGAAAATTAAATTTTTGAGTTCTACAGTTCAAGCTAGCTCTATCAGCTCGAAGCCAGATCCAAGCCAACTTGATGATGTTTGACAGGTATCATGGCTAGTTCTGCAGAAGCCTGTCTTCATCTAGATAAATTTTCAATGGCTATTTTTTGTCTCCAACAGCTATAAATGGCTAGAAATGAGTTCAAAGGCCATAGAACTTATGAAAAATAAAAGGAAAATGTAAGAGAAAAAAAGAAAAAGAGGGAACAAGTAAACAATATTTAGATTTGAGTAAGCTCTATTGTACATTAAGAGAAGAGAAAAAAGAGAGAAACCAAGTAGTGAAATCAGAGGACTTTCAAAAGATATCTTCTCCAACATCTAGCACAACCTCTCAAGCATCATTTGAAGTGAAGTGAAGCGTCAAAAGAGCAATCCTTCGGCTTCTTCTTCAGACTTTAAAGAGTTTAAATTTTGTTTTCATTTTGAGTCGAAACTTTTATTCTTATATTTTGTTTTCTATACAAGTTTCTTTGAGGAAAAGAAACTTAGGGATCAGGCCTATCCAAGTCCAAAATTGGACGTTGTAGGTTTTGGTTGGTGAGTGTATAAAACTAACTGGATTGATAGTGAGTCTGAAAAACTATCGATATAAGATTTTGGTTGGTGATCCTGAAAAATCAATTGAATTTATTTGTGAGCTCGGAAAAATAAACATACTATAATCAAGGATAGATTATAGAGAAAATCCTAAAGAAAGCTTGGGCAGTGAACATAGATACGGGTTGCACCGAATTACTATAAAACTTTTTATGTTTGTGTTGTGCCTTTGATTCTTTCCTTACTTGCTTTATTATTTACTTGGATTAGTCTTTAAATTCTTGCATAACATTTGCATATCTTGAATCCGCTGCTACTCATATTGTACTCATCTCAATCATACTACTTAGGTTAAAATTAAAGCACATACTTATTTAGATTTTAAATTTAATTAAATTTTTATAAGAATCCAATTCGTCTCTCTCTCTTTTGGGTTGCTACCTCTGGGCAACACTTTCTCTTTGAGTTTCTTTTATTAACTTGAAGAAAATAACTTAATAAACTCCTTGAACTTCAATGTCTTTCAAAAGCTTGGTTCCTTTCTTGAATCCTTCACATTTATGGCCTAAAAATATCTTCATTTAATATGCTATCCATTGAAAGTTTAAAAATAGCTATTGTCGATAAATTAGATATATATTTGAAAATTCTGAAAAACTAACTATTATTTTGTTAGAATTCTATGAGTCGACTTACCCGAGCTTTGGTCAGCTAACCTTTAACTTTGAGTTAGCTAAGTGAATCTCTAGGATAGCTCAATGGTAGATGCCAAAAATTCATCTTTTTTTCTATTTTGTCTACCTGAGACTAGGTTGGCTCAAATCTCTTTTTAGTCAGCTTGATAACTTGGTCGACTAACCGGACTGGATTAGCTCAGAAGACTTGCTAATGAGTATTGCTTTCTATGTTCTTCTATCTCTGAGATTCAGCCAACTATCATTCTTTGTGTGCTGGCTAAGCTTTAGTCTTGATCGACTATATTAATCACTGGGTCGGCTCAAGAAAAATACTTTGCATCTTCACATTTCTATCTTCATCCTGAGTCTGAGACATGGTCGGCTATCCAAAATTTTAAGTCAGCTAAGAGACATTCTAAATTTCAATTATTTTTGTTTCTCTTTCAGACTAAAATTGGATCGGCTAAGCTTCATGCTGAGCCAACTCAGAGGCATGCCAAGTGCATCAAAAGAGTTTTAGATAGCTTCTCTTGATCAAACTTGTTCTAGGCTAAACTTACCTTCTCAAACTTAATTTGTGTATATGTAGACTTGTGGAGAGGTACTTGTAGACTAGACTTTTCTTTTTCAAATTAGATTTCTTTGCTTCCAGCCATGAGTCTTTAATTGAAAAATATAGATTTTCTTGAGAAGACTTCTGTTTTGAATAAGCTACTAAACATATTAAGAAATCTTACAATTACTCTCATAGCATTATCAATAACAATGATTCATACTAAAAAATTTTTGATATCATCAAAATCAATTCTAGAGCTAATAAAAGAGATTCATATTTCAAAGATTTTAGAAATTTTACATAAATAAAATTGAAATAAGTTTGAAGGTGAGTTTCAGCAAATACAAAGGTAATACAATATGTATCTTAGCAAATTCATCAAAATCAGTCTATTTAAGCAAACTATTTTCAATAAACATAGAAGGAATGATTTTAATGATTTTGCATTTATAAAATATTATCATTCCTTTTATCATCCATCCTAAGCATCCGTTGACCAAGTATTATCTCCTTTTTAATGCATGGAATGTTGCATACTTGCAAAATATTTATTTTTCTAATTTTGGTATCTAAGCTTTCTTGGGTCCTTTAAGGTTAGTAAGCATAATTTCTTTTGGAACTCAAACCTGCTTACCAATAATATTTCTATTCTTCTTTGAATGACATTCAAAAGCCTTATATATGTCCTCCTTGATTTCATTTAGAACAAGTTATTGAAGAATTTCTAAAAGCAGCTTTTACAAACATATTGTTCAAAAACTTTTGTTTTTCCAAGGAATTGAATTCTAAACCAGCTTTATCAAAAACCATTCTTTGATTTTTCAAATTCATTTGAAGCTTTTGAGAACTTAAAGTAAACTTACCAATAATGGATTTCAATTTTTCAATTTTTTTCTTTAGATTGGCATTTTCATCAACCAAATAAGTTTTCCTTGAGAAAAACTTGCTCTTCTTTCTAAAATTTTTCTTTTTCATTAGCTAAGATTCAATTTGATCTTTTAAGCACTTTATTTTTCTTTTCTAGCTTTTCCAAATCATTTACCAACTTATAGAATACTTCTTGTAATTCATTAAGGGTCTATTAGGTTGGGATGTGCCAAATTATAGGATAATTTGATAATTCTTGAGAATTATTTATTTAAAAAAATGATTGTGGAAGAAAATAATTTTTACTTCGTTTGGTTGGTAGAAAAATTACTTCAAAAAATAATACCAGAAAAAGATTACTACGTTTGGTTAGAGATAATCTTATATAGAAATATAACAAAATTTATAAATATATCCTTCAATATAATTTAATTTTTTAATACTAGGATAGTATTGTTATCTCTAATTAGTTTTTATATAATAACTATAATCACATAACCCTTTGCATAATACCATCTCCATCTTATTTTTTTTGCAAAAGCTCTTTATTGAATGAATTTGAAAAGCATCAGATCAAATTCAATGATTATATATGCAGCTTTTTTGGGGGTATTTTTATCAAGTATAGATTACCACCACTTAGAAATTTATCAAATACCAATCTCTCTATGATATTTATTTTACCTTCTCTTTCTGAAAAATAAACATGGGCCCATCAATTTTTTACCATCTCTCTCTTTTTATTTTTTATATCAATCATGGTAATCTAACATGGGATTCATTTTCTTATGCAAGATTATCCCCAATCAAATGGACCCTAAAAGTAAAATCATTGAAATTTTCAGAAATTATCTCATTTTCTTGTACCACAAAGCACAAATTATTTATCTTTTGTACTTCTTCCTTCTTTTTCTCTTTCTTGCTTTGCTTCCCCTCTGTCAATGCTTTTTTCTGTTATTTCTTTTCTTTGTTTAGCTCTTCCTTAGTTACAGATTTCTTTCTCCTTTCTTGCTTCTTTTTCTTCTTCTTCATCTTATCCTTATGAGCCATGAGGTATAAGGTAGGTACTTCTTTCTTTTCTTCTTTGGAGATTGATTCTTTTACTTGATTTACTTCATCGTAAGTAGCTTCTAGTTGATCCCACACTTTTTAGTAGAAATATAAAAAGAAATTCTATTAAATTCATTTATATCTGATAAGCAATAAAGAAAATTCATGGCCTTTTTGTGTTCAACTAGGCCATTTCCTTATCATATTCATCCCATTTCTTTTCAAGTCTGGAAAAATAATGCTATCAATCAAAATAGTGGGTGCATGGGGACTATTTACTATAACATTTCATATGTTATAATTATTGAGAAAAATATTTTGAATTCAACCTATAGTAAGCCCATGACAAGCCCAAATGGAGAAAACCCATGCAGGAGAAGTCGGCCTGTAGTTTGTAGGCCTGCATGGCAGCCCATAGGTTCCACAGCCCACAACTAGTGCGGGCAAGCCCAAGATGCATGCGGGCATGCATGGCCCATAACATGTGGGAGGCCCAAGCGGGCGCCGGCCTGGCGTGCGTGGACTCAACACGACCCAACGTGCGTGGGTGTGGCCCAGGCACATGCCCAAGCCATGTGGTCCACCGCAGTCCATGCTTAGGCAGTCCATATGGGAGACAGGTGCGGGCCACATGCCCCAGATGCAATCTACACGCGAGGTCACAAGGTCCATGGGGAATTCTCTATGGTCCACATGTGGGTGTGGACTGCTTAGGGATTCATAGCCTATTTACAGGGTCTATGGCTATTTTTTGGGTTATTTTTATACTGGAGTGGGATCCAATGGTCTAGAACATGGGTGGGCTTGATCAGACTTACTTAGGTCTTGTTAGGAGTCCTAGATCATGTTGTACTAGGATTTAAGGCCTTTAAAAGGGCCCTGATGGAACTGTGGCGGGTTGGTGGGTCGGTAGAACGTAGCTAAAGCTGAGAGAAGCCGATAGAGAGTAGAGGTACAGTAGCAAAATTTCAGACAGACCATTAGGTAGTGGTCAGAGCTATAGGAGGTGTCACACCTCGAACCCAGCACCTAGTTCAGCCACGTAACACGGCCCCATGAATCCTAAAATATTATCCTAGAGATCATGTAAGGCTTTAAATAAATTCTAATATTTTTAAAATAAAAACTAAACATCTCAATTAAATTATTTTATCAAGATAAATAGCAAAATTATTTCAATATAATTATTTCAAAGGCTCCATGGTGTCAGTAATTTAATTAACTAATAAACTAGTAATTCTAGCACTCGAACTTCATGCCCAACTGGATCAGCTACGCATCCTGAAACTCTGAAAGAGGAGAATTGATAGGGATGTGAGCTTTATAGCCTAGTAAGAATCCCATTACATTTACATCAATATAATAATAAAATTTAAAAATAATGATTAAATCATATCAAAAAGAGATCATAAGCCATAAAACCTCTTGTCCAATATAACACAATAATTATATAAATATGAATATCAAGAATTATGTACTATCACAAATTCATCATAAATATCATATATGAATTCATATAATTTATATTTTTTATATTTTATTTATATTTTTTAAATCAAGTATTATCTTTTAGTTTAGACTAATCATGGTCATGATTCGATCCATGACTAGCAAACCATAAACTATGCTTTGGCTCATAGTGGTAATCCATAATAACTACACTTCAGCCTATAGTTGTAAATTAGATTTGCCGCACTTCGGCCCACAGTAGCAAATTAGACTAGCCACATGTAGGCCTATGGTGGCAGACTAGACTAGCACGCTTGGGCTCGCAATGGTAAATCAGGATGTCATGATTTGATCCATGACTAGCAAATCTAAGTTGTTATGATTTGGCTCATGACTGGCAATCCATATCATGGCTATTCCAAATTCTTTTATAAATTCAAAAGTTCTTTCAATAATTTGTATTACATTTCTTATTTAATTTTTAAACATTAAACCTCATATTTTCAACAATCAAACAATCAACATGTGATGTACTTATATAATTAAATAATCATATATTCATATAAAATCAAAATCATCGTGTCTGATATAAAAATATACATATCGATGATCATGTAAAGAGATCCTTGCCTTTATTGATGTCGAATTGATCTTCTAATTTTAATCTGCACCCTGATTTACGAGTCAAGTGCTATGGGGCCTGCTCAATAATCTCTTGATTGAAAGATTATTCTCCTAAATAATCAAATTAATATTTTAAAATAACTTAATAAATCAAATTAAATATTTAAATCCTCTTATTAGGGTTCATCAAGGTCCACACCCCCATCTCCAAGATTTTTTTTCTTTTAAACTTTCCATAATCCATCTTTAAAAAAATAATTAAATAAATTTATTAATTAAATAAATAATTATTTATTATAAGCCAAAGAAGAGAGAGAATAACCCTCTCTTCTTCTCTTCTTCTTCTTTTTCCAAAATAGGGATTTATTCCTTCCCTTAGTTCCCACAATCCAATATTTAAGAGAGAGAAAAATAAATAAATAATTTAATTAATTAATTAATTAATTAATTAAATAAAAATAATTAGAGAAGAGAGAGATCTTCCTCCTTACCTTTTCTCTTCTTTTCCATCCCAAAATAAGAGATTCTTTTCCCCTTCTCTTCCTCTCCCACGCATAGCCATGGAAGACCCAAAGTTGGCCTCTACAACATCTCCTGATGGCAGCACAGTCTTGGTCCCGAGCGACAACCTGGAAGGTGGCCATTGCCGGTGCATGCTTGTAGAAAAAAGAAAGAAAAAGCTAGTGGCTTGCTGGCTTCAATGGAGCATCGGTGACATAGAAGAAGAAAGAAAGAAAGAAAGAAAGAAAGAAAGAAAAGAAGGGATCAGAGCTCACCTTACTCCGATGTCCAAAAAAAACTCCAACGACCCTTTTCCTCAACAGCGACTCTTAGAAGAACTCTGAAAGAACCCTCTAAATCCAAGGTAATCTCTTAATCACTCAAGCTAAGGATCGAAGGAAGGGGGAGGGGGTTCTTATAGAGAATTTTTCCAATCCCTATCAGACTCTCTTATTGTCGATTTTGATAGAATCGGGGAAGATGACTCCAGTTAGGAGTCTTCTTTTGATGGTTTGGGTTAGAATAGGTCCAAGAGCCCAATGGGCCAAGTTATTGTAGGAGGTCTCTTTATGAGAGAGAGAGAGAGAGAGAGAGAGAGAGAGCTTTGAAAGAGGGATTTTGTTGAGAGAGGGATTGATGTATCAAGATTGAGAGTTTGTGATCTTCTTTTGTAATTTCTTTTTTCTCATAGTGAAGCTTGCATGCCCTATGGAGGTAAGCCTTGGCTTAATCCATATATTTGATTATGTTATTTTATTTATCTCTTCTTTCTTTCTGCTGTGGTATCGATATCATCACTAGCATTTCAATATTGGATTTAGGAAATTCATATTATGCATAAAAAATTTTTTCAATAGGTGGTACCAGAGCAAGTGGTATCACATCAATAATCTTATTCTTGAATGAATTTTTCATTCATGCCTTCCAATATCATTACTACAAAAATGGCCTATGACAGTGCTTACTATGACAGCGATTTTGAAACTGCTGCCATAGCACCTACGACAGTGATTTTTATTAACCACTACTACAGGTCGGATCTATAGCAGCGATTTTTGTAACCGCTGCTATAGGTCCAACATATAGCAGTGGTTAATGAAAATCGCTACCGTAGGTCAGACCTATAGCAGTGGTTATAAAAAATTACTGCCATAGGTCGATCTATAGTAGTGGTTCATTGTAACCGCTACCATAAGTCGGACCTATAGCAGTGGTTCATTATAACCACTGCCATAAGTTGGACCTATAGCAATGGTTAGTAGGAACCGCTGCTATAATATTCAATTTTTCTTATGCAAGATTATCCCAATCAAATGGACCCTAAAGTAAATTCATTGAAATTTTCAGAATTATCTCATTTCTTGACCACAAAGCCCAAATTATTTATCTTTCTGTACTTTTCCTTCTTTTTCTCTTTCTTCGCTTTTGCTTCCCTCTGTCAATGCTTTTTTCTGTTAATTTCTTTTCTTTGTTTAGCTCTTCCTTAGTTACATGATTTCTTTCTCCTTTCTTGCTTCTTTTTCTTCTTTCTTCATCTATCCTTTATGAGCAATGAGGTATAAGGAGGTACTTCTTTATCTCTTCTTCTTGGAGATTGATTCTTTTACTTTGATTTACTTCATCTAAGTAGCTTCTAGCTTGATCCCACACTTTTAGTAGAAACATAAAAAGAAATTCTTATTAAATTCAATTTTATATCTGATAAGCAATAAAGAAATTTATGGCCTTTTTGTGTTCCAACTAGGCCACTTTCCTTACTATTCATCCCATTTCTTTTCCAGTCTGCGGGAAAAATAATGCTGTATCAAATCAAAATAGTGGTGCATGGGGACTATTTCACTATAACATTTTCATATTTTATAATATTGAGAAAAATATTTTGATTCAACACATTAGTAAGCCCATTTGACAAGCCCAAATTGGAGAAAACCCATGCAGGGAGAAGTCGGCCTGTAGTTTGTTAGCCCTGCATGGCAGCCCATAGGTTTTCCACAGCCACAACTAGTGCGGGCAAGCCAAGATGCATGCGGGCATGCATGGCCCATAACATTGTGGGAGCCCAAAGCGGGCGCCGGCCTGGCGTGCGTGGACTCAACACGACCCAACGTGCGTGGTTGTGGCCCAGGCACATGCCCAAGCCATGTTGTCCACCGCCAGTCCTGCTATAGGCAGTCCATATGGGGACAGGTGCGGGCCACATGCCCCAGATGCCATCTACACGCGGGTCCAAGGTCCATGGGGAATTCTCTCTTGTGTCCACATGTGGGTGTGGACTGCTTAGGGATTCATAGGCCTATTTACAGGGTCTAATGGCTATTTTGGTTATTTTATACTGGAGTGGGATCCAATTTGGTCTAAGAACATGGGTGGGCTTGATCAGACTTACTTTAGGTCTTGTTAGTAGTCCTAGATCTGTTGTACTGGATTTAAGGCCTTTAAAAGGGCCCTGATAGAACTGTGCGGGTTGGTTTGGGTCGTTTAGAACGTAGCTAAAGCTGAGAGAAGCCGATTAGAGGTAGGGTACAAGTAGCAAAATTTCGACAGACCATTAGGTAGTGGTCAGGGCTATAGGAAGTGTTCACACCTCGACCCAGCACCTAGTTCAGCCACGTAACACAGGGCCCATGAATCCTAAAATTGATTTATCCTAGAGATATGTAAGGCTTTAAATAAATTTCTAATTATTTTTAAAATAAAACTTAAACATCTCAATTAAATTATTTTATCAAGATACAATAGCAATTATTTCAATATATTATTTCAAAGCTCCATGGTGTCAGTAATTTTAATTAACTAATACTAGTAATTCTAGCACTCGAACTTCATTGGCCAACTGATCAGCTTACGCATTCCTAAACTTCTGAAAAGAGGAGAATTGAATAGGATGTGAGCTTTATAGCCTAGTAAGAATTCCCATTACATTACACATGATTTTAAATTTAATTAAATTTTTATAAGAATCCAATTCGTCTCTCTCTCTTTTGGGTTGCTACCTCTGGGCAACACTTTCTCTTTGAGTTTCTTTTATTAACTTGAAGAAAATAACTTAATAAACTCCTTGAACTTCAATGTCTTTCAAAAGCTTGGTTCCTTTCTTGAATCCTTCACATTTATGGCCTAAAAATATCTTCATTTAATATGCTATCCATTGAAAGTTTAAAAATAGCTATTGTCGATAAATTAGATATATATTTGAAAATTCTGAAAAACTAACTATTATTTTGTTAGAATTCTATGAGTCGACTTACCCGAGCTTTGGTCAGCTAACCTTTAACTTTGAGTTAGCTAAGTGAATCTCTAGGATAGCTCAATGGTAGATGCCAAAAATTCATCTTTTTTTCTATTTTGTCTACCTGAGACTAGGTTGGCTCAAATCTCTTTTTAGTCAGCTTGATAACTTGGTCGACTAACCGGACTGGATTAGCTCAGAAGACTTGCTAATGAGTATTGCTTTCTATGTTCTTCTATCTCTGAGATTCAGCCAACTATCATTCTTTGTGTGCTGGCTAAGCTTTAGTCTTGATCGACTATATTAATCACTGGGTCGGCTCAAGAAAAATACTTTGCATCTTCACATTTCTATCTTCATCCTGAGTCTGAGACATGGTCGGCTATCCAAAATTTTAAGTCAGCTAAGAGACATTCTAAATTTCAATTATTTTTGTTTCTCTTTCAGACTAAAATTGGATCGGCTAAGCTTCATGCTGAGCCAACTCAGAGGCATGCCAAGTGCATCAAAAGAGTTTTAGATAGCTTCTCTTGATCAAACTTGTTCTAGGCTAAACTTACCTTCTCAAACTTAATTTGTGTATATGTAGACTTGTGGAGAGGTACTTGTAGACTAGACTTTTCTTTTTCAAATTAGATTTCTTTGCTTCCAGCCATGAGTCTTTAATTGAAAAATATAGATTTTCTTGAGAAGACTTCTGTTTTGAATAAGCTACTAAACATATTAAGAAATCTTACAATTACTCTCATAGCATTATCAATAACAATGATTCATACTAAAAAATTTTTGATATCATCAAAATCAATTCTAGAGCTAATAAAAGAGATTCATATTTCAAAGATTTTAGAAATTTTACATAAATAAAATTGAAATAAGTTTGAAGGTGAGTTTCAGCAAATACAAAGGTAATACAATATGTATCTTAGCAAATTCATCAAAATCAGTCTATTTAAGCAAACTATTTTCAATAAACATAGAAGGAATGATTTTAATGATTTTGCATTTATAAAATATTATCATTCCTTTTATCATCCATCCTAAGCATCCGTTGACCAAGTATTATCTCCTTTTTAATGCATGGAATGTTGCATACTTGCAAAATATTTATTTTTCTAATTTTGGTATCTAAGCTTTCTTGGGTCCTTTAAGGTTAGTAAGCATAATTTCTTTTGGAACTCAAACCTGCTTACCAATAATATTTCTATTCTTCTTTGAATGACATTCAAAAGCCTTATATATGTCCTCCTTGATTTCATTTAGAACAAGTTATTGAAGAATTTCTAAAAGCAGCTTTTACAAACATATTGTTCAAAAACTTTTGTTTTTCCAAGGAATTGAATTCTAAACCAGCTTTATCAAAAACCATTCTTTGATTTTTCAAATTCATTTGAAGCTTTTGAGAACTTAAAGTAAACTTACCAATAATGGATTTCAATTTTTCAATTTTTTTCTTTAGATTGGCATTTTCATCAACCAAATAAGTTTTCCTTGAGAAAAACTTGCTCTTCTTTCTAAAATTTTTCTTTTTCATTAGCTAAGATTCAATTTGATCTTTTAAGCACTTTATTTTTCTTTTCTAGCTTTTCCAAATCATTTACCAACTTATAGAATACTTCTTGTAATTCATTAAGGGTCTATTAGGTTGGGATGTGCCAAATTATAGGATAATTTGATAATTCTTGAGAATTATTTATTTAAAAAAATGATTGTGGAAGAAAATAATTTTTACTTCGTTTGGTTGGTAGAAAAATTACTTCAAAAAATAATACCAGAAAAAGATTACTACGTTTGGTTAGAGATAATCTTATATAGAAATATAACAAAATTTATAAATATATCCTTCAATATAATTTAATTTTTTAATACTAGGATAGTATTGTTATCTCTAATTAGTTTTTATATAATAACTATAATCACATAACCCTTTGCATAATACCATCTCCATCTTATTTTTTTTGCAAAAGCTCTTTATTGAATGAATTTGAAAAGCATCAGATCAAATTCAATGATTATATATGCAGCTTTTTTGGGGGTATTTTTATCAAGTATAGATTACCACCACTTAGAAATTTATCAAATACCAATCTCTCTATGATATTTATTTTACCTTCTCTTTCTGAAAAATAAACATGGGCCCATCAATTTTTTACCATCTCTCTCTTTTTATTTTTTATATCAATCATGGTAATCTAACATGGGATTCATTTTCTTATGCAAGATTATCCCCAATCAAATGGACCCTAAAAGTAAAATCATTGAAATTTTCAGAAATTATCTCATTTTCTTGTACCACAAAGCACAAATTATTTATCTTTTGTACTTCTTCCTTCTTTTTCTCTTTCTTGCTTTGCTTCCCCTCTGTCAATGCTTTTTTCTGTTATTTCTTTTCTTTGTTTAGCTCTTCCTTAGTTACAGATTTCTTTCTCCTTTCTTGCTTCTTTTTCTTCTTCTTCATCTTATCCTTATGAGCCATGAGGTATAAGGTAGGTACTTCTTTCTTTTCTTCTTTGGAGATTGATTCTTTTACTTGATTTACTTCATCGTAAGTAGCTTCTAGTTGATCCCACACTTTTTAGTAGAAATATAAAAAGAAATTCTATTAAATTCATTTATATCTGATAAGCAATAAAGAAAATTCATGGCCTTTTTGTGTTCAACTAGGCCATTTCCTTATCATATTCATCCCATTTCTTTTCAAGTCTGGAAAAATAATGCTATCAATCAAAATAGTGGGTGCATGGGGACTATTTACTATAACATTTCATATGTTATAATTATTGAGAAAAATATTTTGAATTCAACCTATAGTAAGCCCATGACAAGCCCAAATGGAGAAAACCCATGCAGGAGAAGTCGGCCTGTAGTTTGTAGGCCTGCATGGCAGCCCATAGGTTCCACAGCCCACAACTAGTGCGGGCAAGCCCAAGATGCATGCGGGCATGCATGGCCCATAACATGTGGGAGGCCCAAGCGGGCGCCGGCCTGGCGTGCGTGGACTCAACACGACCCAACGTGCGTGGGTGTGGCCCAGGCACATGCCCAAGCCATGTGGTCCACCGCAGTCCATGCTTAGGCAGTCCATATGGGAGACAGGTGCGGGCCACATGCCCCAGATGCAATCTACACGCGAGGTCACAAGGTCCATGGGGAATTCTCTATGGTCCACATGTGGGTGTGGACTGCTTAGGGATTCATAGCCTATTTACAGGGTCTATGGCTATTTTTTGGGTTATTTTTATACTGGAGTGGGATCCAATGGTCTAGAACATGGGTGGGCTTGATCAGACTTACTTAGGTCTTGTTAGGAGTCCTAGATCATGTTGTACTAGGATTTAAGGCCTTTAAAAGGGCCCTGATGGAACTGTGGCGGGTTGGTGGGTCGGTAGAACGTAGCTAAAGCTGAGAGAAGCCGATAGAGAGTAGAGGTACAGTAGCAAAATTTCAGACAGACCATTAGGTAGTGGTCAGAGCTATAGGAGGTGTCACACCTCGAACCCAGCACCTAGTTCAGCCACGTAACACGGCCCCATGAATCCTAAAATATTATCCTAGAGATCATGTAAGGCTTTAAATAAATTCTAATATTTTTAAAATAAAAACTAAACATCTCAATTAAATTATTTTATCAAGATAAATAGCAAAATTATTTCAATATAATTATTTCAAAGGCTCCATGGTGTCAGTAATTTAATTAACTAATAAACTAGTAATTCTAGCACTCGAACTTCATGCCCAACTGGATCAGCTACGCATCCTGAAACTCTGAAAGAGGAGAATTGATAGGGATGTGAGCTTTATAGCCTAGTAAGAATCCCATTACATTTACATCAATATAATAATAAAATTTAAAAATAATGATTAAATCATATCAAAAAGAGATCATAAGCCATAAAACCTCTTGTCCAATATAACACAATAATTATATAAATATGAATATCAAGAATTATGTACTATCACAAATTCATCATAAATATCATATATGAATTCATATAATTTATATTTTTTATATTTTATTTATATTTTTTAAATCAAGTATTATCTTTTAGTTTAGACTAATCATGGTCATGATTCGATCCATGACTAGCAAACCATAAACTATGCTTTGGCTCATAGTGGTAATCCATAATAACTACACTTCAGCCTATAGTTGTAAATTAGATTTGCCGCACTTCGGCCCACAGTAGCAAATTAGACTAGCCACATGTAGGCCTATGGTGGCAGACTAGACTAGCACGCTTGGGCTCGCAATGGTAAATCAGGATGTCATGATTTGATCCATGACTAGCAAATCTAAGTTGTTATGATTTGGCTCATGACTGGCAATCCATATCATGGCTATTCCAAATTCTTTTATAAATTCAAAAGTTCTTTCAATAATTTGTATTACATTTCTTATTTAATTTTTAAACATTAAACCTCATATTTTCAACAATCAAACAATCAACATGTGATGTACTTATATAATTAAATAATCATATATTCATATAAAATCAAAATCATCGTGTCTGATATAAAAATATACATATCGATGATCATGTAAAGAGATCCTTGCCTTTATTGATGTCGAATTGATCTTCTAATTTTAATCTGCACCCTGATTTACGAGTCAAGTGCTATGGGGCCTGCTCAATAATCTCTTGATTGAAAGATTATTCTCCTAAATAATCAAATTAATATTTTAAAATAACTTAATAAATCAAATTAAATATTTAAATCCTCTTATTAGGGTTCATCAAGGTCCACACCCCCATCTCCAAGATTTTTTTTCTTTTAAACTTTCCATAATCCATCTTTAAAAAAATAATTAAATAAATTTATTAATTAAATAAATAATTATTTATTATAAGCCAAAGAAGAGAGAGAATAACCCTCTCTTCTTCTCTTCTTCTTCTTTTTCCAAAATAGGGATTTATTCCTTCCCTTAGTTCCCACAATCCAATATTTAAGAGAGAGAAAAATAAATAAATAATTTAATTAATTAATTAATTAATTAATTAAATAAAAATAATTAGAGAAGAGAGAGATCTTCCTCCTTACCTTTTCTCTTCTTTTCCATCCCAAAATAAGAGATTCTTTTCCCCTTCTCTTCCTCTCCCACGCATAGCCATGGAAGACCCAAAGTTGGCCTCTACAACATCTCCTGATGGCAGCACAGTCTTGGTCCCGAGCGACAACCTGGAAGGTGGCCATTGCCGGTGCATGCTTGTAGAAAAAAGAAAGAAAAAGCTAGTGGCTTGCTGGCTTCAATGGAGCATCGGTGACATAGAAGAAGAAAGAAAGAAAGAAAGAAAGAAAGAAAGAAAAGAAGGGATCAGAGCTCACCTTACTCCGATGTCCAAAAAAAACTCCAACGACCCTTTTCCTCAACAGCGACTCTTAGAAGAACTCTGAAAGAACCCTCTAAATCCAAGGTAATCTCTTAATCACTCAAGCTAAGGATCGAAGGAAGGGGGAGGGGGTTCTTATAGAGAATTTTTCCAATCCCTATCAGACTCTCTTATTGTCGATTTTGATAGAATCGGGGAAGATGACTCCAGTTAGGAGTCTTCTTTTGATGGTTTGGGTTAGAATAGGTCCAAGAGCCCAATGGGCCAAGTTATTGTAGGAGGTCTCTTTATGAGAGAGAGAGAGAGAGAGAGAGAGAGAGAGCTTTGAAAGAGGGATTTTGTTGAGAGAGGGATTGATGTATCAAGATTGAGAGTTTGTGATCTTCTTTTGTAATTTCTTTTTTCTCATAGTGAAGCTTGCATGCCCTATGGAGGTAAGCCTTGGCTTAATCCATATATTTGATTATGTTATTTTATTTATCTCTTCTTTCTTTCTGCTGTGGTATCGATATCATCACTAGCATTTCAATATTGGATTTAGGAAATTCATATTATGCATAAAAAATTTTTTCAATAGGTGGTACCAGAGCAAGTGGTATCACATCAATAATCTTATTCTTGAATGAATTTTTCATTCATGCCTTCCAATATCATTACTACAAAAATGGCCTATGACAGTGCTTACTATGACAGCGATTTTGAAACTGCTGCCATAGCACCTACGACAGTGATTTTTATTAACCACTACTACAGGTCGGATCTATAGCAGCGATTTTTGTAACCGCTGCTATAGGTCCAACATATAGCAGTGGTTAATGAAAATCGCTACCGTAGGTCAGACCTATAGCAGTGGTTATAAAAAATTACTGCCATAGGTCGATCTATAGTAGTGGTTCATTGTAACCGCTACCATAAGTCGGACCTATAGCAGTGGTTCATTATAACCACTGCCATAAGTTGGACCTATAGCAATGGTTAGTAGGAACCGCTGCTATAATTTAATTTATGACAGCGGTTAATTGTAACTGCTGCCATATATATATATATTTAAATATTATATAATTTTAAAATTTAATATCCATCTTCACCATTCATTATCTAAAAAATTATCATTAGAGTGTCATCGCAAAAGATCACCTCGATCCGATGGCCCTAGCTTCATCAATCAGAAAAATTTGATTTCGATAGCCATGAATGATGATGCGATGATCTGATCGATGGAGACCTCCGATGGATCCAAAAATCTGCAACGATGATCTCGATGATATTTGTAGTATACTATCAAAGTTTCACTTCAATCGAATATCGTTATCTTGGTCAATTTAGTATAGGTTAGTTTTGCCCGTTAAATGATAAATGATTGATCAAAGGACCAAATGGTGTCCGATTATGAGATATTTTTTTTTATAAATGATCTTGGCTACTATTGTAATCATTTTTTATGGTGGTGATTATAAAATTTAACTCGTAAGATGAAGAATGATCTAAAACTATATGTCTCTTGATAACCATTCTGAAACTTCACCGATTGTTATGCTCGTGCTTTTATAATATCTGCTTAACATGAATAGTTTATACGAAAATAATTTAAATTTTACTATCATCACCATATAAAATATTTAAAATTATAATAAAGATCATTTAACTAAAAAATTATCTCTTAATCGAACACCATTTAATCCTTTGATCGCTTGTTTCTAATTTAATAGTCGAAATTATTTCATACTAAATTGACCATGATAACGATATCTGATTGAAGTGAAACTTTGATAGTATACTATAAATATCATTAAGATCATTATTACAAGTTTTTGGATCCATCGAAGATCTCCATCTATTAGATCATCGCATCATCGTTCATGATCATCGAAATTAAATTTTTCTGATCGATAAAGCTAGGGCCATCGGATCGAGGCGATCTTTTGTGATGATACTCTAATGATAATTATTTAGATAATAAACAGTAAAGATGGGCTAAATTTTAAAATTATATAATATTTTAAAAAAAATGAGAAAAAAATATTTTCCACCTATAGCAGCGATTATCAAAAATTGTTGCTACAGATCTACAGCAGCGGTTATAGAACCATTACCGTAGATCTATAGCAGCAGTTTTGGATAACCACTGCTGTAGATTTATGATAGTGGTTTGATAACTTCTGCCATAGATCTATGGCAGCAGTTCAATAATCGCTGCCGTAGGTTAGATTAAAAATTTTTAAATTTTTTCTTTCCTCCCATGCGCGCTCAATCTCTCTCGCTCTCTCTCTCTCTCTCTCTCCCCCTTCTCTTCATCACCGATGAGGCTCCTCCCCCACGGCATCGGCCCTCCTCCCCCCGGCCAGCGTCGCCCCTCCTTCCCCCTCGATCGGCACCGCCTCTCCTTACCCCTCCCTCTCTGGCCCCCCATCCCCGGTCGCCCCTCCCCGCCACCCGCCCACCCAGCCCTCCATCCAACCCTCCCTCGGCCCCAATGAAACCCTCCCCTCCAGTGAACCCCATCCGGACTCTCCCTCGGCCCTCATGAAACCCCCCCTCTAGCGAACCCCCTCCACCCTCGCTCACCCCCCGCGAAAGCCCACCCCCAACTCTCCATCCGACCCTCTCTCGATCCCAAGCGAACCCCCCTCGACGAACCCCCATCCGACCCTCCTTCGACTTCGCAAAACCTCACCCCCAACAACCACCACCCATTTTGACTCTCCTTCGATCGAGTGCGAAGCCTGCTTCGACCTCCTTCATCACTGTAGCCCTCTCTTCCTTAGGCCCCCCATCTCCGGCCGCCCTTGCTCTCTCTCTTTTTTCTCTTTTTTTCTCTTCTCTATCTCACTATCTTACTTTTATTTCGTAGGTTATCTCTAGTATCGTCATCCTCCTCTAGCATCATCGTCGACGACCTTTAGAGCTTTCGATGCGACCCACTCTCTATAGCCACAGATATATATTTTTTTTAATTTTATAGTATTATTTATTAATTATATATATTTATAATAATTTACTAAATATTTATAATAAATATTATAAATATTTATTATAAATATTATAATTATCTGCATGCCATAATTTTTGGGTCATGCCATGGCGGTAGCCTTAGGCTATGCCATGTCGGTGGCTATGAACTAGATCTATCAATGGATTAGGTTCGGATCAAAATCTGGATATTCAGATCTGGATTCAATTTTAATTACCGATATCGGATCCAAATCCAAATACCCAACGGATCTATACTTGAGAGAGGAAGGGAGGGATCCGACCTCGCTGCCATCATTGGGAGGGAGGGGGTCCGGCCTCGCTGCCATCATTTGGAGGGAGAGGGTCCGGCCTTGCCGACGAGGGAGACGAGAGAGGGAGAGTGAGAGATTGAGAGAGCAAGAGAGGAAGGGAGGGGGTCCAGTCTTGCCGGCATCACTAGGAGGGATAGGGTCCAACCTTGCCGACGAGGGAGATCGAGAGAGGAAGAGAGGAAGATCGAGAGATGGAAAAGCTGGGAGGAAGGGGTTCGGCCTCGCCGCCATCATCGATGAGAGAGATCAAGAGAGGGAGTGATTGAGGGGATGGCACACAGTCGAGCTAGCTCGGATACGCAGCCTAGCCGGCTCGGGCCGTGATGGAGTCGGCTGGAGGAGGACCCTAGCCGAATGTCTCAGGCATGGAGCCAACTGTCTCAGGCATGGAGCCAGCTTGACTTTTGAGTGAATAAAATTTGATATGTTACGATGTTATATTGATTAATATTCATTAACATTGCATATCATGATGGCATCAAAATGCCATCTAGCTTTCACCCCTACCCCTCGATGGGTTATGCGCAGTTCAGCATCCAAGGAGCAATCGGAGCATACTCTATCCATCTCGACATCGACTACTCAGGGATCTTCACCATCAGCATCGACTGTACTGATGGCATCTACTCCACCGACGACATCTACTCCACTGATAGTTGAGGCACTACCGTCGCAAGCATCTGAGTGTACGTTTTTATTATATTAATATAATTTTATTTTTTATATTATATTTATATACTTATATATTTGCATAACATATTTGCATTGTAGGTACATCATTCAATCGAATATTTTATGATCCCACATGTATGGCACACATGTGGAACCGCCAGCATTAGGTGATGGTGCAATATGATGCGGAGGAAACACCGATAGGGGAGACCACATGGGAGATGCATTTCTTTTTTGGAGTGCTTGTGAGGCAGTCTGACATCATTTTCGTAGAGCCCAAAGACTGATGTTTGATGGATGTTGCCATCAGAGATTGAGTATGGAAGGAGATATGGGTAAGTATGTGCATCTTAATTATATTTATGCATTTTATATGTTTACACTATATATGTTTAATTAGAATAATTTTGTAACTAATTTTTTATAAATTTGTGTAGAGGAGGTATGACTTTTTTGATCATGAGAGGGCTCGAGATGCATGACTGAAGAAGATCGGAGAGTTGTACTGGGGTTACAAGATTAAGCTCCAAAGAGGATGGCTCAAGCACCGACGAGATACTCCGGAGGAGCTTATTCCCTGGATACAGGACTGTTCTCCGAGTCAGTGGGAGAGGATGGTTAGACATTGGAGGAGCCAGAAGTTTGAGGTAAAATTTCTAACTTTTGAATTTTTCAATATGCTTAAAATTTTATTTAAATATCTTTTAAATATTTATTATTTATTTGAATACTTGTTTGGCTACCTCCGGTCAGAACTGAGAGAACCATGCAGCCTAGGAGTATATGTACACTCTAGGCCGCGAGTCTATGACCAGCCGTGTACATAGAGAGGTAATTAATTTTAAATCTTATTAGATAAATTAAATTCATATTTTTTATCATCTTTCTAATAAATTTATTCTTTGTTATAACTGATGAGAGATGGAGTGATGTCCAACCATAAAATGATCTTTCGATCCAACCGTACGGACAAGACGGACAGATCGATGAATGCCGCAATCGAGCATATTTTTGTAAGTATTAAATATATTAGTATATATGATTAGTATTATAGTATTTCTTATAAAATTTTATTTTAATTTATAATTATAGAATTAGTTAGATGTGCTTGTGAGCGAGGGCCCAGATATCTTTAGGCCCATGACCATCTATCTCAGGTCTTGGGGTCTGAGCACACTAGGATAATCCGATGTAGGCTCGGACATACGCTGACAAACTACTGGTCCGAGGCGAGCGTCTCCTCACAGACTTTCGGTGTCATCTGCTGGAAGAAGCTTGAGGAGGTGTTGGCATGGGCAGATCATGCTGTGATGCAAGCAGATTGGACTGAGGAGCACGCATCTCATCTAGATGGCATTGTGAGAGACATAATGTCGACGCTCAACGTGCATTCTGGAGTCATGAGCTTCGAGGATATGTTGGCCTATATTCCAGCTTCAGCTCTAGCTCCGGCTCTAGGTGATGACGACGACGATGATGATGTAGATTTAGAAGACTTTTAATGTATTTTATTTTTTTTAAAAAAAATTATAATAAATTTTATTTGATAATAAAATTTTAGCATTTCAAAATAATTTTTATTTTTATAATATTTTTTTGTGTTATATATCTATATTTATTAGGTAAAATATATAAAAAATAAAAATTTTATTTTTTTTTAATTATTCAAGATCTACGGTAGTAGTTTTATAACCGCTACCATATCTATGCCAATCGCTGCCATAGGTCTAATGCCAACCGCTACACTAGATCTATGATAGCGATTAAAAAATCGCTGCTATAGATTATCTATGGCATTGGTTATATAACCGCTACTATAGATATTCTATCGCAGCAGTTACATAACCGCTGTAATAGGTCGATCTATTGCAGCGATTTATAAACCGCTGTAATAGGCTATCTATTACAGCGGTTCTAATAACCGCTATAATAACTGCTGTCATAGAGCTACGGCGATAGCCATAGTAGCAGTGGTTAGAAAACCGCTGCCATAGTCAATGGCAGTGATTTTTTGGCTATGATAATGGTTACAAACCACTATCGTAGCCCTTTTTTGTAGTAGTGTATATGTAATTTATGCCATTAAAAAGTGAAGATCTATTAATTAATTAGCCCTCAATCGATGATGTACTAATTGGGATTGCTATTTATCTTTAACTCTTGATGGTTAGATTAAATGGATTGAGTATCTACTTTGGTACTACTTGTTTCCTAGAGATAGCAACCTAAGAGGGAGGTGAATTGACTTTCTTAAAACTTAATTGAAGATATCATGCCCAATAATAAGTTTCATGAGTGTTTGTATTGTGCTAAGGTAAAATTAAATAAGTAGTAAAAAATAGAAAGTAAAGAAAGACACAAAATCACAAACATAAATAATTCTTAAAATAAAATTAAATTAAATCTAATTTTGAAATATGAGAATGAAATAAATATGTGTAGCAAGATAAGCACCATAAATTTATACTAGTTTAGTACCAAACCTAGCACCTACAACCACTCCTTAAGTCTCTCTACTTAGCAATTCCACTATAATCAAATTCAGTTAGTTTTTTTTTGGATTCACCAACTAAAACCTTACATTAATTATTTTAATTTATGGATTCACAATCAATTCAGTTGATTTTTTCAAACTTCTCAACCAAAATCCTATACCATCTAATTCCAATCTTGGATAACCCTCAATCCTAAGTTTCTTTTCCTTAAAGAAACTTAAAAAAAAGATAAAAAAATTAAATATAGAAGAAATGAGCCAAAGCTCAAAAAATTGAAACTCGTTGAAGCTTGGAAAAGTTGTTGATTGATGCTCTTTGTAGACTTGACTTTCTTTTTGAATGAATGCTTGAAAGATTTTTTAATTGGTTGTCCATACAATCAGAGCTCTTAACTCATCTCTATCTTCCTTTCTTAAGGATATTCAATGCACTCCATGAGAACCGAAGTTTTTTCTTTTCCAATCTTTTCTCTTACTTTCAAATTAAATTCTAAGTCTTAAATAATCTTAAAATTAACTTTAGCAAGTGTACTAGCCATTATGGAAGCCAAAATAGTTGTTAGACATAATTTTTGCCCATTAAAAATAGCCAGAAAAACTAGCTATTGTGCTATTAGAATTTTTGAGTTGGCTCATCCAAACTTGGAGTCGACAAGCCAGAGGTGCTGAGTCGACTAAGCAAAATTCTGAGATGGCATAGAAACATATGCAAATTTTCTACATTCTATCTATTTTATCTGTTTGAGACTTAGGGCCTGTTTGGCCAAGCTTTTGGAGAGAAAAAAGTATTTTTTTTTAAAAAAATATTTTTTTTAAAAAATATTTATTTTAAAAAAATAGGATATTTGGCCAAGTTTATTTTATAAAATAATTTATTTTTGAGTGATAGCAGAAGTCATTTTTCTGCTGTAGAGAGAAAGCAGAAAATTGAAGCTTCTTTTTGAAAGTAAAAGCAAAAGCAGAAAATTAATTTTTTTAAGATAAAAATGTTCTTACTTAAAATCATTATTTACCATAACTATTCCTATTTATTTTCACCTAATGCTACTATTATTTAGCAAATGATGTATTTTAATATATTTTGATATATATATATTATTTTATAAAAATTATGTAAAATATTCAATATGTATTATCTTTGGTTCAATTATATTTATATTGATTAAAATTTTAATATATTTTTTTTATTATTTTATTATTTTATTTTAATTAAATAAAAAATAAAAAATTAAATTAAAATTAATCATAATTAATATTTAAATCTTTTTTTTGAAAGATTTGCCAAACATAAATTGCTTCTCAAATACTAATAAAAGTGCTTATTAAATGATTTTGCCAAATACAAACTGATTTGGTCTCACAGCATTTTTCTCTGAAACTCTATTTGAAAAGAAATAATTTTAAAATAAATTAATTTTCATAGCTTGGCCTAACAGGCCCTTAGTTGACACAAATTCTATCTTAGTCGGCTCAAAGGCATGCCAAATTCTTCAAAACATGCCAAAGATGGCTCATGAAACTAAAGATCAATTCAGGACTTCCAACTTCATTTTCTTCAAACTTTGACATCCCAAACTTTTATTTCTTGGTTTCAATGCTTCCAAAATACTTCAAAAACTTTTTCAATATTGAGATTGCTTCTTCTAGGCTTCTCTATACTTTTTTAAACTTTTAAGTTCATTGTACCATCAACTTGTGACTTGCAACTTGACCTTTTTCATAGTGTGCCATTCCAAATATATATAATTTATCTTGAAAACTCTTTTGACTTGGCTACTTTAAGAGAATTTTTTTTCTTAATTTGATGTATCTTTGTGAATACACTTCTAACTTCATTTTCTTCATAATGTGGCCTTATAAACTTGTGTAATTCATCTTAATTGAAAACTCTTTGGCTTTGTTTCTTTAAGAGAATTTCTTTTTTGACTTGATATATCTTTATGAGTACCTAAGAAATCCTATAGTTATTTTTGAAATACACAATTAGTACCATTTGTGCTCCATATTTTATTATCATGAAAATCAATCTACCAGTTAATAACTTGATATCTTCTGGTTAAAATCAGAATCAAAGGAGATAGAAAAGAAGTCTCTTCCAGGTTGAAGACGTATTAGAGGAGAAGATGGTCTTTTGTAGAACTTTTTCTCAAACAGGATATGTGGCTTTCATTGAAAGGAAGAAGGGGAAGAGAAAATTTACTGAGCGGGTCTCTTGAAATGCCTAAAAACCAAGAAAGTGGGGCATGGAAATTTTCTTAGAAAGTGGAGCGATATATATATATATATATATTTGGGCACTCAAAAATGGCTCTCTTAGCATGGGAGGATCTCAATTGGATGGTTATCTCTTAGAATAAAAAATCCCATAAGAAGGAAGAAAGTATGAGATGGTGAAAAATTACATTGGTGCCCAAGGAGGGCGCTCTTAGCATACAGCTGATTTCAATTGGATAGTCATCTTTTAGATCAAAATAAGAAAATCGAAGTAAAATCATATTTAAAATAAATACTATAAAAAAATAGGACATACGATTTTTAGTGATCGCAAAAAGAAATACATAACAAGATATCTAATTTGTCATTTAATAATTTTAAATTAAGATAAATTGATGGGCACAAAATCTTACTAGAAATAGAAACTATAATAAATAAATATGCTAGAGTTGTTCAACTATAATAAAAAATAATATTTTTCCTAATAGAAAATTTTTAAAAAGCTATCAAAAATCTCTGGATATGTTAGCTCTTACAAAACTTAGCATGATCTAATTGGTTGAAATGCCTGATGGTTGCACCATGTATTGTATCTACAAAATCCAATATTTTATTTGAAACTAAAAATTCAATAAACTTATAAATGAATAATCAATAGTTTGTCATGGTTATATAATAAACAATTATATATAATTAGTGTATTATACATTGTCCAACCCAAAAATCTAAAGTTGAACCAATGCAAATACATTTCTAAAGGATATCAGAACCAAGACCAACTCATTTTTATTTTGTGCCGGAAGCAAATAAACAAACAAGTTTAGTTCAATTTTGTTTCTAGCTGATTGACTCCAACCTGCAAATACTTGCACACATGAGTTCGGGCCTATTTAAAAATTAAATTAAATCAACATTTTTAATTGTTTTGTGATCCAAGAGGATCATTGGAGTTGATGTGGATCATTTTAGCCAAAAAAGATATGGTTAGATGTGGTTTAGGAGCAAGATCTACTATATTAAAAAAGTTAAGTCGCAAACCAAACTTTCAGAGACCATAATTTAGTCATATGACATCCAATTTTGATGATTTTTTTTTTAAAATCAGATAATTTTTTGTAGGGACGGAAGTGATATCGATATTATTCATCTGAATTTAATTTTGTATCCAAATCAATCTGAATATGGATAAAAATTTGAGGATCTGATTAATATCCATATTCGTATCTATATCCATTAAATAAATATGGATATAGATATGGATAGACAACTATTTGATTTGTATCTAAATATCTGAATTTACATGTAATTCTTTATAATTTTATATAGTATATATTAATTTTTAAAAAAAATATAATCATATAAACATATTATTAACTTGATTTATTATCTATTTAGTAATATCTTTGATTGTGTAGTCATAAAATTTAATTATCTAAGTTATTTGTCATTATATCCATACTTTCATTATTCAAATTATAACGTATCCATTTAATATATATATATATATATATATATATATATATATATATATATATATATATATATATATATATATATATATATATATATATATATATATATATTTACATCTGAATAATATCTATATCTATATTTGTATTCATCAGACAAAATAAATATGGATATAGATATGCTGGTATCTGATATGATTTTAGCCCTAATTTTTTTAGATCTAAGGCATGACACCACCCCTAAAAGGAGATGACACCCCAATGATTTAGCCCAAATTCTTTCATTGAAGTCTAAAATGGATTGGTCAAATCAAGAATTTCTCCTTTGGATAAGATTTTGACCAGGTGCTGCTTCTAGTCCAAAAACAAACTAGTGGAATGACAAGAGGTGAAGTTGATATAGACTTTGAGATCTACCTCCCGGAGATTTTTGGCTTTTCTAGATTAACTCTACTAGATATGTATATTTTAGGTATAAGAGACCTATTAGAACTAAGAAAAGGAATCCAGCCCAAATTATGTAAGGATAAATTTTGGTATTATAAGTAGTGGCTATGTACCTTGATTTTAAATCTATTAATGAAAAATAAAGGGGACTTAAGACCTACTTTTAGAATTCTTCTCTCTTCTTCTTCTTCTTCTCTTTTTTTTTGAGATTTGAGTTGAGAAAAATCTTCTTTTTCTTTGATTGGATTATTTTGGCTGAAACTATAAATATTATTAGGTCTATGTCCATTTCAATTTTTAGGAACTCAATCAAATTGGATTAAGGAGGAAGGTAACATAGACCCTAGATAACCAATCCATACATCGATGAAAATATATATAAATATATCTATATATATTTATGTGTTGGCATACTCACATGCAAAGAGATATTAAAGTTAGTATGTTACTATACAAAATATGGCTAATTTTAATAGACTCTTCCTTTACGATTTTCTGAAGTATATATTATTTTCTGAATATTCATTTTCCCAATTTTTGGTCACAATTTTGATTGCTACAATATCATATATATTTTTACCTTGCAATAATTTTAAAAAAATATTGCAAGGTAAAGTAAAATATTCTATCAGTAGAGTGATGTACTGATCAATAACATTTTGAAGCAACTAAGAATGGCTGTTATAGAAGTATGAACTTATTGTATTAGTTTTCAAAACTATTGCCATAAATTGCCATCTTCTGCTATGATTATAATGTACCATTATATAAAAGAATATTTAGTAATATCTATGTATATTGCAATATTATAGATCTTTCATGATAATTTCTAAAACTATTAGTACCATCACAACATAAAATATTTTAGCAATACCCATAAATAATCATTACAATATTATATAACTTTAATGATATTTTTTAAAATTGTTATTATATAACATAATTTTTTGTAATGGTTATAGATATCACCGTTATATAACAACCTTTATTGGTACTTCTAACAAACCTCGCAACATTATGTATCTTTAGTAACATATTTTTAAATTGTTACTAGAGAGAAGTTATAGTAATAGATTTTCCTAAATGTTACTAAAATTCTATTGCCACAGACTTTATCTGTTGTAGTGTGGAGACACTTCCAGATGGCAAAAAGGGTAGAGGATGTGCAATAAGTTAGTATGGAGCTAAGTTTCACATTAACAAGTGCCAATCCCCCTCCAATGGACCGTAGTTTGCCCTTCCAACTAATAAATTATTTTCAATTATCACTCCTAAGAATTTCTAATCAAAGGGCACATTTTCAAGGGCTGAAGTGAAAAGCCAAGACATGTTTTTGGAAATTGTGAGTGAGAGAAGCCTAAGATCATCGCCGACCATTTGTTTTGAGTTTTAGATAGCCCGATACCAAATAACAAGTTTTTGTCAAAGTTGATCTTCCACCTGGTGAGAAGCTCAAAGGAGGAAAGTAGGAATTTTAAATTCGAAGTTTGCTTCATGTTGAGCATGTCTTAAAATTTACAAGTTCTAGAAGGACAAGTTCACATCGCTTGTAGAAGGTCTGCTTATGTACCAATCCAAGTCCATTTCGACTTAGCACATTGGCCTAACCTAATTATTATTAAAATACCAGTTCAAGTTTAAATCAACTTACTCTATTATATATATTCCTTGTTACCCCAAGAGAAAAATGTAATTGAGTATCCTAGAGATCAGATGTATTGGAGCCTAGTGTTTGTAAAAAAATTTTATACTTTTTAATTTTCTTTTTTTATAGTGAAGCTTTGGCATTGTCTTTGCCAATGGACATACCTAGCACTTGGGTTAGCCACATGAACCCTAGAGTGATATCCTAAAGATCAAGTAAGACCTTAAAATCTATTACAATCTTAATATCCATAAGTAATTATGATCTAATTTTACAACAAATAATAAATTTGAATCATTATAAAATTTAGTAATCCGACCAATATCAGTGATGCTTTAACTTTTCATTCCTTTCAATTGTTATCCCATCCATAACCAAGTACAACTATCCCATACCCTAAAGAAGGAAAGAAAAAAAGAGGGTATGAGCTTTACAACCCAGTAAGAATCTTCGAACATCCATACCAATATAATAATATAATTTAAAAATAGTAATAAGCAATATCAGAGTGAAAATATAAAGCACGAAATCTCATATTAAATATCCAAAATAACTCAAACATCTATATAAATATATATTACATATTTATTTTGTCAAAGGAGGTGTGTCACCATATGCCAATAAGTGAAATCTTCTATTCGGCACTAGTTTCATCTGTCTTGTCATCTACATTTCTTATCACAATTCCAAATTTCTTATCCTTTTACCTTTCGATTTTTGACTAACTATGCAAGATCATACTCCAATTCATATATGATCAAATTATCACGTGTAAGCTAGCTCCTGAGAATTATCCTAGGCATAAGTTCCTAAAGACTTTTCCACATGTAAGTCTGTGGAGGCTGTCTCAAGTATAAGCTCCTAACCAACTATTCTACCATAAGCTTCTAAAGGTTATCTCACGCATAAGCTCTTGAAGACTATCCCAAGGATAAGCTCCTAGAGGTTATCCCATATGTAAACTTATGGAGGCTATCACAAGTATAAGCTCCTAGCTGACTATTCTAGACATAAGCTTTTGGAGGCTATCCACATGATGAAGTTAGTCCAAACCATATATTTTTAATCCAATTACTACATATTAGTTTTATCAAATCAATTTCAATTTATAATATGATCAAGATAAGTATGTTATAACTATATTATCATATCATCAATCACTGGTATACATATATAGTTAACACATAAAGTACTCTTGCCAAAAAATTATATAAGAATGATAGAGGCTCATGTAAAGCCAAATCCATCAACATAAATCCAACGATACAAAACCAGCAATACAAATTCAATAGTGCAATTAATATATATAATGGTTATCATGTATAGGGATCCATACCTCTATTAACAATAAACTTGGTCACCATTATTTACTAGTCCTAATCTAGCATGTCCAATCAATTAGTATACGTGCAACTCATCCTAGATCAAATATTAGCATAAAAATACATAAATTATTGCTAGTTTCTTAATTTTAGATCTATAATATCTAAATTATTCTTAAATCTAACTATTCTTGCCTAATTCAAGATTAAATAAATAAATAAGAAGTTAGGATTTTACCTTAATTGAAGAACTAATGTGTAAAACCCTTGCTCAGCAATTCTTGTCCGATCAATCGCACCTCTACATAAAATAAATATCAATTGTAGAAGAAGATAGGCATAATAAGGATAAGGCTGACTAGGTATCGGTATCTAGTAGCACTAATTAATCAGAACAGAGTAACCAAATTCTTCAAATCAATAAATGGGTGTTCAATCAAGGTTTGGATAACAAGTCAGATATTTTGAATGATGGATCCATGGATAGCCAACGAATCAAGGTGAAAGCCACAAGATGGGTGTTCGCCCATAATACTGATTTTGAACCCCTCATTGAGGGTCAACCTAGGGTCCATAAGTAAAAGTCTCTCCTAGATTCAGCAAACCATATGGAGAGAGAAAGAAAGAGAGAGAAGATAGGGATCTTTCTTCTTCTTCCTCATGATAAGGAAACCTTATCCCCCTTTTATTTTTTCCTCAAAACCAAGAACAAGGGCTGTTTAGGGGTGGCAATGGCCAAAGGCAACTCTTAGCTGCGACATCATTAGCAATCGTGCTTGTTCAGTGAAAAGGAAACATAGGAAGAAGAATAAGGAAAACAAAGATGGGAGGTTCAACCATCTTCTTCTTCTTCTTCTTCATTTTAATTAATGGATCCCTAAATCCAAGAAGAGCAAGAAAAAATGGGGAGAGAGAGAGAGAGGTAGAGAGAGATGGGAGAGAAAAGAGAAGAGAGAGAAAAGAACAAATCTCTCACTCTCTCTCTTCATCATCTTCTTTCTTCAAATAGGGGATTTACCTCTTTCTCCCTCTCTTCCTCCCAATATAGTAGTGGATGGCTGGGGTCAGCAACTTGTGGTGATGTTCAATGGTGAAGGGGCAACAACCCCCATGGCAATAGTGATCGATGGTGGTGGTGAAGGAATCAGATCTAGGATTTTACAGGTAGATCTTAAAATTTTTTCAAGATCTTACAGTGAAAGACTTAAAAAAATCTAAAATTTATTTAAATAACCATGTAAATACCTAGATTTCAGATCTATTATATGATTAAGGTATGATATCAAATTAAAAATTAAAATCAAATAAGAAAGAAAAAGATTGATTAAATTAACCTAGATCTACACTACATCAAATGTAAGTATGAAGTTTATAAATTAGATCTATTACCTGAGTAAGTTTGGATGTTCTAACTTACTGGTCCTGACTTGAGGATGAAGTCATGAGCCGCACACGCATCCGACCTCTAGGAGTTGTCCACATAAGCCTATGATCTTTGATCTGAAGTCCGATGCGGGAAATCAGCACAGCATGCTAGTGCTATGTTGATCCTTCTTCGATGGTTGATCCGATGCTTTCTTCTTAAAAATTCGGACTCTCCAAAATATGAGAAGAAAGATGAGAGTTTGCTTATCTAAGACTCTCTTAAAAGAACTCAAAAAAAAGAAGGAGAGATTGAAAATAAAATAGCACTAGAAGAAGACCCTCTTCTTCTTCTCTTTTCTCTCACCTAGACACCAAGTTTGGTGCCTATGGAACCCCAATGCCCAAGGACCCTCTTTCTCTGATTTTTGCACAACCCAAGCCTCTTCCAAAGTTCTATATTTCATGAAAAAATTAAAATAAAATTCATCCAATAAATAGAGAAAAAGAAGAGTCCAAGTTAGGTCAAATTCCTAGACTAGGAATATCCAAACATGTGAAGTTGTTGGGGCTCCCAACTCTTAGGTGCCTCGTCCACAATTTTTGACATGGACCAGCAAGAGAGGATGCATAAAAAAGAAGATTATTTTCATCAAATAAGAGAAAAATTAATTAAAAGAGGGGGCGGCACTCAAGGGTAGATGTTTTGGTCAACAAGGATTCTATCTCATAGAATCCTAAGCAAAACCAATTCCTCCTTTGACTTGGTCTTCCACCTAACTTCCAAATATGACTTGGATGGAGAGAGGGAGTGTGAAAATCAGGAAAAAAGGAATTTTCCATAAAAAATATCTAAAAAATAGGTATGGGGGCGTTGGGACCAAGGTGGCGCATGGAGATTGGAGTCCTAGTCACACTAGGACTCCTATTTTGACTTGGTCAAACAAGATCTTTTAACCAAATAAAATCAAGATTAAATCAATCTAATTAAATAAAATCCTAACCAATTTAAAGACTTAATTAAATTAGATTAGATCAAATTTAATTTTAATTTATTTTTTAATTAAATTAGAAAATTGGATTAATCCGAGTCCAAGTTAGACTAGGACTAGTTCTTTCTTGCACCTGGCTTATCCAATAAATCAATTGGACTTGATCCAATCAAGTTCAAATCAAATATAATTAAATTATATTTAATTAGACTTAATCTCAGCCTATTGGCTTAATCAAATTAAGCTAATTAGTAATCCAATTGCTAATCGATCCTCCTGCAATACTTGCACTTGGTTAAACACCAATTGTATTGATTGTTTAACCCTAGAACGATTCTTAATCATTGATCAACCATCCGATCAGATTATAAGTTCTAATATGTATGATCTCATAGGTCCGAACCTAAGTCAGTAGCATAGAAATAAATTTTTATACCAATCAAAGTGACCATCTAGCAATGATACCCGACGATCGGATAGGTCGAAGGTATAAAACACCATTCTTAGAACTCATACGGATATAGTTTTCATATAATTCATCCCCTTGACCACAATGCTCGTAGGACACATCAGAGTTCAACTGTTAACTCTGATCAGATTGTCCATATTATATTTTAAAATATCAAATCTATCTGATAGATTATCTTAGCCGAGATTTTACTATATTGAAATATAATGATACATTCTTCTCCAACTCTTAGAGTGGTCAATTCCATCTTGATCACGCTCTGACTTTACATGTACTTGACTATGCCTAGAAGCCTTCCATTATTGAATTAAAAATTCAGTTAGTCCGATACCAAAGCACAGTGAGTTGCTTGCAAGTCATTGAGGTGATCTTAGATCTAAGGGATACTTATACCTATATCCCATCAAAGACATTCTCGATAGTAGAATGCTTTGAAGTTGGTCATGTTTAATGATGATGTACCCATACATCTCATCTGTATGCTATACTAGTATCTCTACAAATCTTAGTTAAGAGGACAACCAACCTATATGGCATATAGTGACCTATACTCGATAGATGCTGTCATCCTAATTAATAGCCTATCATTTGATCGTGAACAAATTTAAGGACTAATCGATAAATTCTCTCTTTATCAAAACTAAATAGTCCTAAGAACTTCATCACAATAATGGAGTTCATTAGAAGATATGAACTTATGATGAAAAAAGTTATCAAAATATTTTTTATTAATTAATAAATTAATTATAATATCTCAACCATCAATAGACTGATGATTGACTTTGGAACATAATTTTCAACAACTCCCACTTATCCTAAAGCCACTCGGCATAATATCTAATACCCATCTTCGACTTATGGTTGTCGAACTCTTTGATTGCCAGGGCTTTAGTGAAGGGGTCGGCTAGGTTCTTCTTTTCATTAATCTTTTGAAGATCGACATCACTACAATCCACGATCTCACAGACCAAATGGAAGCGGTGTAGAATGTGCTTTATTCACTGGTGTCCTTCGGTTCCTTTGCTTGAGCTATGGCGTCAATGCTATCACAGTAGAGTAGGATTGGACCATCAATGAAGGATGCTACTTCGAGCTCGATGATGAACTTCCTCAGCCACATGGCTTTCTTTGCTGCATCTGATGCTGCCATGTACTCTACTTTGCAAATAGAGTCAACCATTGTATGCTGTTTGAAACTTTTCCAACGGATGGCTCTACCATTTAGAGTAAAGATATATCCCAATATACTTTTACTATCATCATGATTAGATTAAAAGCTGGAGTCTGTAAACCCCATAAGCTTCAGATCTGACTCACCATAAACCAACCATTGGTCCTTAGCATTTCTCAAATACTTAAGGATGGTTTTAACCATCTTTCAGTAATTTTCTCCAAGCTCAGACTGGTGTCTACTCACTACTCCTAGTGAGTATGCCACGTCTGGTCTCGTACATATCATTGCATACATAATAGACCCCACTATCGAAGTATTTAGAATTCTACTCATACGCTCTCTCTCTTCAAGAGTTGTCAGACAATTCTTCTTAGAGAGAGAAATTTCTTGGCCTATTGGAAGATAACTCTTTTTGAAATTCTCTATGCTGAACCTCTTCAGCATAGTTTTTATGTACGTGGATTGGGATATGCCAAGCATCCTTTTAGATCTATCTCTATAGATCTTCATCCCTAGGATGTAGGATGCTTCATCCAAGTTCTTCATGGAGAACTGTGATGACAATCAGACTTTTATTCTTTGTAGTATAGGGATGTCATTCTCGATTAAGAAAATATTATCCACGTACAAAATAAGGAATACCACTGCTAGACCATTTGTTTATTTGTAAATGCAGAGTTCTTCTCCATTCTTAATGAAGGAATACGTTTTGATCACTTTATCAAAATTTTTATTCCAACTCTGAGATGTCTGCTTCAATCCATAAATAGATCTCTGAAGCTTGCATACCTTGGACTCATCTATGGATGTGAACCCTTCAGGTTGTATTATATACACCTCTTCGATCAGCTCTCCATTTAGGAAAGTTAACTTCACATCCATCTGTCAGATCTCATAGTCTAGATGGGCAATAATGGCAAGCATAATCCAAATGACTTAAGCATTGCCATAGGGAAGAACGTCTCGTCATAGTCAATACCATAATATTGACGATATTCCTTGGCAACTGGACGGGCTTTATAGGTCTCCACCTTTCCATCTACGTCCATCTTTCTTTTGAAGACCCATTTACACTCAATGGGTTTAACCTCTTCAGGTGGGTCAACTAATGTCCATACATCATTGACCTTCATGAAATTCATTTTGGGTCTCACGGCTTCTAGCCATTTTTCAGAGTTGGATCTCTGTATCGCATCCATATAAGTGATCGGATCCTCATCATTCTCATCGAGTTCGATGGGATCACCATCCTGGACTAAGAATCCATAGTATCTATCCGAATGGTGGGGTACTCTATCGGATCACCTTAATGGTGCAGGTTCACTAGGCTTCGAATCTGATCTGATCAAATCCAACTTAGGTTCAACATTCTGTATCGGACTTTCTACCTATTGAACTTCATCAAGTTCAACCTTAGAGGCAACAGTTCCTTCATCAAGAAACTCCTTTTCTAAAAAAATTGTCCTAAGGCTGAAGAACACCTTTTGTTCATTAGCATGGTAGAAATAGTATCCTTTGATCTCTTTTGGATACCCTATGAATGTACACTTGTCAGACCTAGGTCCAAGTTTATCTGTAACTAACCGTTTGACATAAGTCGGACATCCCTAAATCCTAAGGTGTGAAAGTGCTGGCTTACGCTCTATCCATATCTCATATGAGATTTTAACTATAAACTTACTTGAAATCCTATTTAATAGATAACAAGTCGATTCGAGTGCATATCCTTAGAAGGATATCGGCAAGCTGGCAAATCCCATTATGGATTGGACCATATCTAATAGAGTCTAATTTCTCCTTTCAGACACATCATTATCTATGGTGTTTCAGGAGGAGTCCATTGGGAGAGAATTTTATTCTCTCCTAGATATGTGAGAAACTCACCAAAAAGGTATTCTCCTCCTTGGTCAGATCGAAGAGTTTTAATACTCTTTCCAGTTTATTTTTCTACTTTACTTCAGAATCATTTGAATATTTCAAAAGAATCTGACTTATGTTTCATCAGATAGACATATCTATATCTGGATAGATCATCTATGAAAGTGCTGAAGTAGACATATCCATCTTTGGCACTTGTGCTCATTGGTCCACATCCATCAGTATGTACTAGACCTAAGAGCTCATTAGCTCTCTCACCTTTTTCAGTAAAAGATGACTTGATCATTTTACTAAGAAGACAGAACTCACAGGTTGGAAGTGATTCAAAATCATTAACTTCGAGGATTCCTTCCTGAGTCAATCTGTTTATCCTGTTCTTATTTATATGACCTAGCCTATAGTGCCAATAAGTAGATATCTAATATATTATCTAATCTAGGATGCTTGCCAGTAGAATAGACTACATTAACAGGTTGTAATAACATATATACACATTATTAAATTATCCACAGAAAGTAGTAATACCATTCATAATGATATTACAAACTCATTTCTTTATTGAAATTTCATAATTGTTCATGGCCAAAAGGCCTACAAAAATGATATTTAAAAAAAAATTAGAACAGAAATGACAATCACTAAGAATAATGGTATGAGATTCAAATACAAATTTTAAAATTTCTAAAGCTAGAACTGAAATTGATCTTTCATCTCCAACGTTCAGAAATCTCTCACTTTGCTTGAATCTTTTACTGACCTACAACCCCTACAATGAATTGCAAATATGGTAAGAACTACCAGTATCCAATCTCCAGTCAACAATATCATAAATAGAGAAATTAAAAGGAGTTATCATATAAATACCTTACCCAGCAATAGCTTGCTTCTTTCTCTTCCTGTTCAGATCCAGGAAGGCAATGTACTGAGGATAGTTCCTCTTCCAGCGCCTTGCTTCTTGCAAAAGAAGCATTCAGCTTGACTCTTATCGGACTTGATCTTTAAGGTCTGAGCCTGCACAAGTGTCTTAGTATGAACATGCACCTTCTTGGCTTTCTTCTTCTTGTTCTTCTTCCCTTTTCCAAAGGTTCAAGAACGAGAAGATGAACCTTCCACTAAGTTCACCAACTCCTTAGGAGTTGGTGATCCTTCTCAAAGTTCTGAAGTAACCCTTATAACTTGTGGTAGTCCACTTCAGGCTTTGACATTCTATAATGTGTAAGAAATGGGAGATAAGACTTGAGCAGCGAGTTCAATATTGCATCTTTTTCAAGTTGTTTGTGTAAGAAAAAGCTGAGATTGCTCAAGTGCTCTATCAGCTCGATCATGTACAATACATGATTAGTGATAGAGGAACCATCCTACATTTTGACGTTGAAGATGGTACAACTAGTCTTGTATCTCTTTACATCATCGGATGTGCCAAAAGAATCCTCCAACACTTGGAGCATTTCATTTGACTGAGCTATCTTAAACTTGCGACTGAACTCGTAACTCATCGAAGCCAGTATAATGCAGCGTACCATGATTCGATCACTGAGCTACTTCTGATAAGTGTCTCTAACTGTTCCACGTGTATTGACAGCTGGCTCCTCGGGTGCAGGATCCATCAGCACATATAGGATCCGTTCATGCTCTAAGACAATCTTCAACTTTCGATACCAGCTATCGAAGTTAGATCCCCCCAACTTATCATTGTCCAATAATGATCGGAGCGATAGAAAAGTGGCCATGTTTGCATAAAGTAAAATCAAAATCTAATTAGTAATTGATTCATTAAACCTAAAGATTTGGACTTTAATCAAAAGATTTCTCCCACTATTTTATTCGAGTTGGTAGCCTCTACCTTTAGTTCGAAGAATTATCCTAATTTCTTAGTGGATACTAGAATCTACATAGACTGTACACAAGCCCAACTTTAGTTGGCCCACCCATGTACATCTAAGGATAGGTTCATAATCAATTATTTTTTAGATAATTTTTAGTAATTAAATTTCATCTTCTTAGAAAAGGGTCCAGCTAGGTTCAACCATTAATCTGACCATACTTGGTCCATCCAATCAATAAATGATCAAACCCAAATTTGGTTGGCCCACCTGACTACCATTTAGAAAGATGTATCCAAGAGATCATATAATGAATGATAATTTCATCAATCGATAAGCACCAGGCCTTTAGCCCTCCAATGATTATCCAACTAATGGATCCATTATGATCCACTTTAATGGGAGGCTATGATCCAGTTATCATATAACTATTTCATTTTAGGAACTTAATAATTTTAGAGGATTTATTTATAGAAGTGAGTAGGTCAGATTAACCAGCTTGTCATGATCCTCCTACTAACTTCATCAAATCAGCTTAAGAGAGACCATTAATAGGCTGGTCTAGGAGTACCTAAATCAGTCAAACTGATTTATCTAACTGACATGGGTTAGCTCGAATAGTCAAGTGATCCGATCAAAACATAATATCACCAAGAGGCTAGATAAGTTCAATTAGTGGAAGGGTCTGTCAGACTTACTTTAGATACCATTAGAAATGACCAGGTAAGTGGACTGCCAATTAAAAACTACTGGTCTGATTTATCTTAGACATCAATTAGTTTAATTAATTTTAATTAAATTAATCTAACAGTTCATGCTAGACCGCATAGCCAAGAATTAAGTCCATCTTGGATCTTATTAAAGATATGGACTTGACCAACTACAACTATTGTAATTGATCTAGAGAATCCTTGATCTAATCTAAGACAATAATTGATTAGATTTAGTCAATTCTTAAATTAAGTCCATTCTTTAATCTAACCCTAGGTCTAATTCGATTAATGGACCTAATCTCCACTAACCTATTTAACCCAATGTGTTATGATTTGTGTCTTAGGATCTTTAATTAACAATCCTAGATCCTAATCAATCAACTTATTAATTCTTAATTAAGTTTTGGGTTAAGGGTTGGGGTTCGGCTTTTTGAAAATGATTTTCATGTTTGTAAAATATTTTTACAACATGGTTCTATCAACCAAGTTGCATGTTTGATTTATAATTAATATACAAGTAAAATAAATATAAAACTACTTTAGATCTAATCTAAATAGGTTCATGTAATTAAAATAGTTTTAATAATAATCAATCATAAATCTTTCTAGATCAATTCTAACATATTTATGATGATTAAAATTAGATTAAAATATTTTTAATCTAATCATAAAATCTCTTAGATCTAATCTAAAATTTTATGATCAATATTTTAAATCAACACGTTCTAGGACAACCTATTCACTATAAGGGATAAACCTTACAACAGGACAACCTCATGACAGTCCGAGCAATCTAAAATATTTTTTTTATTTTAATTCTAGATTTAATAATTAGATTATAAATTAGATCTAATCTAAGAAATAATCTAGATATTAATAAAAATTATGTAATAAGAACCTTGCTCTGATACCAATTGAAGGAACCAGATCTAGGGTTTCATAGGTAGATCTTGAAACCTTTTCAAGATCTTATAGCGGAAGACTTAAATAAATCTAAAATTTATTTAAATAACCATATAAATATCTAGATCTTAGATCTATTACATGATTAAGATATAATATCAAATTAAAAATTAAAATCAAATAAGAAAGAAAAAGGTTGATCAAATCAACCTAGATCTACACTACATCAAATACAGGTATGAAGTTTATAGACCAGATCTATTACCTGAGCAAGTTTGAATGTTCTAACTTACTGATCCAGACTTGAGGATGAAGTCACGATCCATACACGTATCCAGCCTCTAGGAGTCATCCACACGAGCCTACGATCTCTAATCTAAAGTCCGATACAGAAAATCAGCAGAGCATGCTAGTACTGTACTAATCCTTTTTTGATCATTGATCTGATGCTCCCTTCTTCAAAATTTAGACTCTCCAAAATATGAGAAGGAAGATGAGAGTTTTTTGATTTGACATTCTCTTAAAAAAATTCAAAAGAAAGGATGAGAGATTAAAAATAAAACAGCCCTAGAAGAAGACCCTCTTCTTCTTCTCTTTTCTCTCATCTGGACAACTAGTTTGGTGCATTTGGAACCCCCATGCCCAAGGATCCTCTTCCTCTGATTTTTACACATCCTAAACCTCTCCCAAAGTTCTATATTTCATAAAAAAATTAGTACAAAATTCGTCCAATAAATAGAGAAAAGGAAGAGTTCAAGTTAGGTCAAATTCCTAGACTAGGAATATCTAAACATGGGAAGTTGTTGGGGCTCCCAACTCTTGGGCACCTCGTCCATAATTTTTGGCATGGACCAGCAAGGGAGGGTGCACAAAAAAAAAGATTATTTTCATTGAATAAGAAAAGAATTAATTAAAAGAGGGGGTAGAACTCAAGGGAAGATGTTTTGGTCAATAAGGATTCGATCTCATAGAATCCTAAGCAAAACCAATTCCTCCTTTGATTTGGTCTTCCAGCTAACTTTCAAATATGACTTGGAGGGAGAGAGGGGATATAGAAATTAGAAAAAAAGAGATTTTATATGAAAAATATCTAAAAAATAGGTATGAGAGTCGTTGGGACCAAGGTGGCGTAAGGAGATAGCGAGTCCTAGTCACACTAGGACTCATGTTTTAACTTGGTCAAACAAGATCTTTTAACCAAATAAAATCAAGATTAAACCAACCCAATTAAATAAGACCCTAACCTATTTAAGAATTTAATTAAATTAGATTAAATTATATTTAATTTTAATTTATTTTTAATCAAATTAGAAAATTGGGTTAATCCGAGTCCTAGTTAGACTAGGACTAATTCTTTCTTGCACTTGGCTTATCCAATAAATTAATTGAACTTGATCCAATCAAGCCCAAACTAAATCTAATTAAATCATATTTAATTAGACTTAATTTTAGCCTATTGACTTAATCAAATTAAGCCAATTAGCAATTTAATTGCTAATCGATCCTTCTGCAACACTTGCACTAGGTTAAACACCAATCGTATTGATTGTTTAACCCTAGAACGATTCTTAATCATTGATCAACCATCTGATCAAATTTTAAGCTCTAATGTGTATGATCTCATAGGTTCGAACCTAAGTCGATAGCATAGAAATAAATTTTTATACTAATCGAAGTGACCATCTAGCAATGATATCCGATGGTCGGATAGGTCGAAGGTGTAGAACACCATCCTTAGAATCCATGCAGATATAGTTTTCATATAATTCATCCCATTGACTATAATGCTCGTAAGACACATCAAAGTTCAACTGTCAACTCTGATAAGGTTGTCTACATTGTATTTCAAAATACCAAATCTATCTGATGGATTATCCTGGCCAAGGTTTTGCTATATTGAAATATAGTGATACATTCTTCTCTAACTCTTAGAGTGGTCAATTCCATGTTGATCACCCTCCAACTTTGCTTGTACTTGACTATGCCTAGAAGTCTTCCATTGCTGAATTAGAAATTCAGTTAGTCTGATACCAAAGCACAGTGAGTTGCTTGCAAGTCACTGAGGTGATCTCAGATCTAAGGAATACTTATACGTATATCCCACCAAAGATATTCTTGACAGCAGAATGCTCTGGAGTTGGTCACATTCAATGATGATGCACCTATACATCTCATCTGTATGTCATACCAGTATCTCTATACATTTTGATTAAGAGGACAACCAATCTATATGGTATATAGCGATTTATGCTCGATAAATGCTGTCGTCCTAATTAACAGTGTATCATTTAGTCATGAACAAATTTAAGGACTAATCGATAAATTTTTTTTTATCAAAATTAAATAGTCCTAAGGACTTCATCACAATAATAAAGTTCATTAGAAGATGTAAACTTATGATGAAAAAAGATGCCAAAATATTTTTTATTAATTAATAAATTAATTATAATATCTCAATTGTCAATAGGCTGATGATTGGCTTTAAGACATAATTTTCAATAGGTGGTGGGCGACCGAATGGAAAGAAGAAGAAAATGAAAACAAAATTGGGAAAGAGGCCTTGCTTTGATATGGTGAAGAGGATTTTAAGGTGGTTGGCGGCAATGGCAAGCATCTATACTAGCTCAACCTCCAGTGATAGTCGCAACGATAACAACGGCCATGGTGGCCATCAGTGGATGAACCAAACAAGGTAGGGGATCCTTGGCATGGCAAAATCTGATGGTCTTCCAAGAAGATCTCAACTAACAAGCATTGCATAAGGATTGGAAGGAAGGAGAGGAGGCATCAATGAGTTGGGAGGCCATGATGCTGCATCTCTAATGATGGTGTGACCATGGTTGGATTGAAACTTTCTTTTTTTTTCCTTACCTTTCTGGTGATGCAATTGATTGATTGCTCAATAGAGTGGAAACTCGGCTTTATAGATGAAGGCGGCTAGCTATAGGGTTTCATAGCCTCCAATGAGTTTGAGAAGGTGCCGGAGTTGGACTCCTTCTCTAACTGAAACAAGGGAAGGAAAGGTCTTTCTTTCCTTTCCATTGTTTCTTGGGCTGTTTCAATGATGGGTTGGGTAGGGTTTCACATTTTTTCCCTCTTAAAAATATTTTTTTCTTAAAATTAACTTATCTTAATTTATAAACTTTGAAAGTACTCAATCCTCATGTTAATTCTAGATCTCTCAAAAAGTCTTCCCCTTCAAGTACTTGCTTTACAAGATTTTAACATGAAGAATTATGTGGTACTCTAAACTAGATCCTCTTCATCTATATAGTACATATCAAATTCTCTCAATCTCTTTCAAATGAACACTAACCTCCCAACCTTGGATTGAAAAATCATAATTTCTTCCCCTTAGAAATTCATTGCCTTTGATTTATTTCACTCGGAAACCACAATTGGCCCAATCTATCCTTAATAGAAGACTTGAGTATTGGACAATCTTCATGATCTGTAGCCAACTTTATTCTCTTAGCATCTTCCATGTTTAATGATTAGACTTTTATTTTATGAATATCTCAAGCCTTTACAATGATATGGAGTAACAATGGCAAACCTAGACAAATGAGATCTATCCAAAACATTCTAGATTCAAGCCCATTGAAGGACCATCAATCCATTAACACTAAATTTGAGATGCCCAAAGTTCTCCCTAGCATTGTCTATAGTAGGAGAACATACTAGTTAAATTTGCATGACTATACCAAGATGAGTCAAAGAACCAATAATATTCTCTATTTCTTTATCAATAGTATCCTCCTTTACTAGGAAACTAGCTCAAATCTTCCATTATATCTTTTGGATAAAAGAATTAATGTTTTTAATTAGTTCCAAAATACCACAAACTATCATACTTCCACTGCATACTCTAATCTAAATCTGCCAATTTCTCTGGGTTCACTAGGTGGATTTTGACAAGGTACCGCTTAATATTGGAACCAAGAAGATCCAAAATTTTAATTTTTAGATAAAACTAGAATAAAACTTTTGTATCTTTTTATCCTTACAATACCGTAAGCATGCCACATCAAAATTAAACCTTGAGACACTATCCATCTTTGAAGCATGATATAAAATTCGCCATCCTCTCAAAACTAACTCTAGTTTGAATTAATCCCAACTTCCCTGATAGTTCAATTAGACAATTAAGTTCAACGTTTCTCTTAGAAGGCAAACTCCAAACTCTAACATGTTAGAAGACTCCAAGTCAACATTCCTATTAACTTGGTTATTTCTTTTATAGAGTTTCCTTTACCACAATTCTTAGCATCAATTAACAAACCACATGAAATTTTGCCCCATATATGTTAAACTCATACAAGTCCATTAGAACCAATTTCTCCACTATTTTCCAAAGGAGGCAATCCAAGAATGGGGGTAAATTAGATTTCTTAAAAAATTGATTACAAACTTGTGCCCAAAAATAATTCTAATAGTGATTTTGGAGTGATAAGCAGGAAATTTAAAATATAGCACAAATGACTAAAGAAGCAAAGCAACATAATCACAAACATAATGTTTTATAGTGGTTCAATGCTAAACTCAGAACTTACATCTACTTTCTAAGTAAATCTACTTAGAAATTCTAATAATAATCTCTTAAGATTACAGTCTGATTATTTTTTTGGATTCATAATTTAATCCAGTTAGTTTTTATCGACTCATCAACCATAACCTTACAATTGATTATTTATCCCATGTTCACAATCAACTTCAATTGATTTTTTTAGAGATGTCAATCTAAATCATATACCATCCAACTTTAGGCTTGAACCAACCCCAAGTTTCTGCACCCAAGAAACTGGTCAATAAATCAAGATACATGGAGAAAATAGAGTTTAGAAATAATAAAACTCTTTTAAGCATTGAAGAAGTCAAGGTAGAAGAGCTCATGATTGCTTAGACTTCTTCCTTAAATGCTTGAGAAGATTAACAAATCTTTCAATGCTTTTTCCTAAGAGTAGTTGGCTCAATTCAATGCTCTATTCCTCTCTTTCTAATTGGAATGAATGTGGGAAGGCCTGAAGTTAATATACTCTTGAATTTCTTTCACTTTCTCTCTTTTAATTCCACTGACTAGCTTGAAGAAGGATAACTCAATAAAACTCTAAGAGCTCACACTCTTTAGGTCTCTTATATTTTCACTTAAATTTTCTTAATTTATGACCTCAAAAATATCTTCATTTAATACTCTAGCCATTGGAAGCTTGAAAATAGCTATTGAAAGTATTTTTGATATATTTTAGAAATTTTAAAAAATTAACCATTATTCTACCAAAAAATAGTGAGTCGGTTCACCCAGACTCTTAGTCTGCTAATTTTTAACTTTGAGTTGGCTAAGTGAATCTTTGAGATGGCTTAGTAGCAGATGCCAAAAATTCATCTTTCTATCTGTTCTATCTGTTTGAGACTAGATCTGCTCAAATCTCTTCTTAGTTAGCTAACTTGATGACTTGGCTGGCTAACTATTTTTTTAGGTTAGCTCATAAGATTTGCTGATTTATATTACTTTCTATATTTTTCTATCTCTAAAATTGAGTTAGCTATCTTTTTTTATTAGTCAACTAAGCTTCAGTCTTGGTTGATTAAGTTGATCATAGGATCAGCTCAGGAAAAATTGCTCGAATATTCAACTTTCTATATTCATCCTAAGTCTGAGACTTGGTTAGGTATTCAAAATCTTTAGTTGGCTAAGTCCCTATCCGGATCAATTAAGATGGTAGTTTGGTCAACTAAGAGATTTGTTTTGAATTTCAACAATTTCTATCCCTTCCTTAGATTGAGATTGGATCGACTAAGCTTTATACTAGGTCAACTCCGAGGTATGCCAAGCATGCCAAAAAGAGTTTTAGATAGCTTCTCTTGATAAAACTTATTCAAAACTAGACTTGCCTTCTCAAACTTAATTTATGCATATATGGGCTTGTTGAAAGATACTTGTCGACTAGAGTTTCTTTTGCAAAATTAATTTCTTTGCTTCCAACCATAGGTTTTTAATTTGGGAACATGAATTTTTTTAAGAGGACTTCTTTTTGAATAAGCAACTAAGCATATTAAGAAATCCTATAATCACCGTACAAACATCATCAGTAACCATGATTTATACTCAAACACTTTTGACATCATCAAAATCAATTCTAGGGCTAATATCCACTTAATTCAATATTAGCAGCAAGATACTCTAGATTTGCTAATCAGCCTAATGTTGATTAGAATTTAATACATCCAACTATCTCCAATGAATATAAGGAAGATCAAGTAATCCATCCAAAAATGATAATTTAAATTATAAAATATTTCATCAAGTTGCATGTCCCATATCCTCACAATAAAATCTAATCCACGAATAAAGATTTGCATGTATTTGTAGCATCACAAATATGTTTCCCTCTACATGTTAGTTTCATCAAAATTCATGTACAAGTTCAATCCTTGAAGAATATTTCATTTTAATATCATGAAACTCTTTCTTAAGTCATACTATAGACTACTTATTGATAAACCCAAAATTTCCAATACAACAATCAATAACAAAACTAGAGGGCTATAGTGGTTTGCACCCATGCACATCAAATTTGGGATTCCAAATCAATTAAATGATAATTGAATAAGTATATTTAACATAATATAATCTTCTAAAATAACACTATATTTCATAGTCAAAGCCCCCTTGCACTCATCTTAGGTCAACCTCACTATTAACATCAGAGACAATATCATGAAGCTCTTTTATACTAATCATATGCCAAACCTCAAGCACAAATTGTATCACAATACCTAGTGATCTAAAAAGTAATCTTTGATCAATTTTTGCTATTTCTATCATGTCCCTAGTGATCATAAGCTTAAGCTTTGATACCACTATATCATTGCTAAGTCATTTATGTCATAGTCCCAAATGATCATAATCTAAGCTTTGATACCATTTTGTCATGCCTTGAATCCAACATCGAGATTGGCCTGGCTGCATGAACCCTAGAGTGATGCCATAGAAATCTTGTAAGGCCTTAAAATCTAATACAACATCAATATCTATAAGTAATTATGATCTAAGTTTATAATAAATAATAAATTTAAATAATTATAAAATTTAGTCATTCGATCAGGTATTAGTGATGCTCTATCTATTCAACTTTTCACTCATGATCTAAATCTTAGCCAAGTACAAGTATCCTACAACTTTGAAAAAGAAAAGCGGAGGGTTATGAGCTTTATAGCCTAGTAAGAATTTTTGTACATCCATACCAATGTAATAATATAATTTAAAATTAGTAATAAGTAACATTAGAGTGAAAGCGTAAAGTATGAAATCTCATATTAAATATCTAGAATAACTCAAATATCGATATAAATATGTATCAAATATTTATCATGTCAAAAGAGATGTGTCACCATATGCCAACAAATGAAACTTTTTATTTAGCATTAATTTCATGTGTCTTGTATTTATTTTTATATCATAATTTTGGATTTCTTATCCTTTTACTATCTGGCTTTGGACTAACCAAGATCATGTCCCAATTTATATCTGATCAAATTCTTATGCATAAGCTCGCTCATGGAAACCATCCTAAGCATAAGCTCCAAAGGCTATCCTATGCATATGCCTATGGAGGCCATTCCAGGCATAAGCTCCTTATCGACTTTTCTAAATATAAACTCTTAAAGGCTATCCCACATATAAGCTCGTAGAGGTTATCTTAGGCAAAAGCTCCTAGAGGCTATCCCATATGTAAGCCCGTGGAGGCTATCCCAAGCATAGCTCTTGGTCAGCTATCTTAGGCATAAGTTTCTACAGACTTTCCACATGATGATGTTAATCCAAAGCATATCTTTTCCACCCAATTATTATATGTTGGTTTTATCAAATCAATTCCAACTTACAGTTTGATCAAGATAAGTATATCATAACTATATAACTGTATCATCAATCACTAGTATACATATATAGTTAATATATAATATACTCATGCTAAAAAATCATATAAGAATGATAGAAGCTCATGCAAAGCTAAATCCATCAACACAAATCCAATGGTACAAAACCAGTGATACAAATCCAATAACACAATTAATATATATAATGGTTACTATGTAAGAGATCCTTACCTCTACTGATGACAAACTCAGTCACCATTATTTATTAGTCTTAGCCTAGCATGTCCTATCAATCATTATACATCCAACTCATTCTTGACCAAGCATTAGCATAAAAAATAAATAAATTATTACTAGTTTCTTAATTTCATATCTCTAATGTCTAACTTACTCTTAAATTTAATTTTTCTATCTTGCCCAATTAGAGATTAAATAAATAAATAAGAAGTTAGGATTTTATATTGATTAAAGAACTAAAATGTAAAATTCTTACTCAGCAATTCTTGTCCTATCAATCATACCTCTACATAAAATCAATATCAGTCATAGAATAAGATAGTCATAATAAGGATGAGGTTGACTGGGTATCACCATCTAACAGCTCTAATCAATTAGAAGAAAGCAACCAAATTCTTCGTATTAATAAATGATATTCAATCATGGTTTGGGTAACAAGTTAGATATTTTTAATGATGGGTCCAGAGATAGCCAACGAAGATTAGGTTGAAAGCTACAGGATGGGTGTTTTCCTATAATACTGACTTTGAACCTCTCACCGAGGGTCAACCTAGGGTCCACAAGTAAAAGTCTCTCCTAGGTCTAGTAAACCATGTGGAGAGAGAGAAAGCAAGTGAGAGAAGTGAGAGAAGATAGGAAGCTCTCTTCTTCCTCCTCATGATAGGGGAACCTTATCGCTTCCTTAATTTTTTTTCTTGAAACTTGGAACATGGGCTGGCTAGGGGTGGTGGTGGCCAAAGGCAACTCTCAGCTGCGATATCACCAGCAACAATGCTCGATCGATGAAAAGGAAATGGAAAGAAGAACAAGAAAAATAGAGATGGGATGTCCTGCCATTTTCTTCTTCTTTTTTGTTTTTAGTTACATGGATCCCTAATCCAAGAAGAGAGAGAAAGGAGAGATGGAAAGGTAGAGAGAGATGTGAGAGAGAAAAGAAAAGAGAGATAAAAGATCAAATTTGTCTCTTTCTCTCTCTCTTCCTTGTCTTCTTCAAATAGGGGACTGCCCTTTCCCTCTCAAACATGGCAATATAAGGGTTCAAAGCCGGCGACCCTTAGCAACGCCTGGTGATGGTAGGGTGATGACCTCGACAGTGGTCCATCGATGAAGAAAATAAGAGAAAAAATAGGGGAGATCCCATTCTCTACCCAATTTGGTGATAGCAATGGCGACAACAATGGTTAGAAGACTAAGAAAATGATAGAGAAAGAAGGGGAAGGGGACTGCCTCATTCCAATGATGCCCAAGGGGAGAGATCCGGTGATCTTTCCCAATGAGATCCTAAAGAAAAACTTAAAGAAATCTTCGATGATCAGTGGTGATATCTCAAGGAATCAAAGATGGAGCCTAAAGATGGGAGGAGCAACTCTTTATAGACAAGATCCTAGGGTTTAGTAGGCCCTAGAGTCCTTTTCCCAATCAAAATCAAAAAAGAGGAAGACTCCCATTGGGGGGGTACTATTTGGTTTGCAACCAAAATCAAAATCGGAATGGATTGAAATGGAAATTGGAATAGCCAAATCTTCCAAAGCATTTAGTTCGTTACCTAAGTCAGAATCAGAATGAAAATTTGAATCCCTAGGGGAGAGTAGGGATTTAGTTATAAGTAGATTAGGCCATTTCCATTCCGCTCTAGAATCGAGATTAGAATAGAACTCCTTCCAATCAAAGGATTGGAATGGGAGTCACGCATTTTCATTCTGATTCTATACCCTAACTCCCCCCAACCAAATACCTCCTAGGAGTCTTCCTTCCCTCTCTCACATGCACAGTGTGAGAACTTTTTTTGGATGCTTTAAAATTCATATGAAAAAAATAAAGGAATAGGTCCTTACATTATCATCCCATAAAATAATTTATGCTCAAAATTAGCCTATCGCATTACCAAAAATTTAAGGGTACAAAATTCTTATCTTATCCTTGATCTCCTAAAAAACCTTCTTTATTGAGAAAAAAATTCAAATCTTTTATCATTACACCTTCACTTAAACCATCACGCTTTCATAGCACACTATGATTTAACCCACTAAAATTCTAAATTATTTTTGAACCAATAAAATCATAGATTATCAATTCCTTAGATTATAACCTGAGATACAAATTATCCATCAAAATCTAAATCCTATGAATTATCTCTACTACAATCCCTAGGGATAGGTCAATAGACAGAACCATGTAAATATTGTATGCCCTTATTTTTCTCTTTTCTTCCTTGTTATTTCATAAATTCTCTCAATCTATTGCAACAAGTGGTATAAATATCTTAATCTTTTTGATTGGAGTTTTACAATAACTATTGCAAAATTCCAAATCGAGAAGTTCAATAGTGCAAATGATTTCAACATATGGTAGATTAAGATGCAAGCTCTTTTGGTGCAATTAACAAGGTGATGGAAAGTATTATAAGGCAAGAAGAAATTATCAGATAGTATATCTGATGAAGATAAGGAGGAGCTATTGATGAAGGTACCTGGTATACTTCTATTATGTTTGGCAAACAAGATGCTTAGTGAAGTTGTTGAAGAAAGGCCAATAGCTAAATTAGGGTTAAAATTGAAGAGTAGATACATGACTAAGTCACTCAAAAATAGATTATACTTGAATCATCAACTCTACCACTTGTGCATGAAAGAAGATATGCCTGTAAAAGATCATATAGATGAATTTGATAAAACTATTTTGGATTTAAGAAATTTTAGTATTCAATTGATGATGAAGATCAAGCCCTTATTTTTTTGTGCTTACTATCATCCTCTTATAAGAGCTTTGTTGATACAATACTGTTTGGTGGAGAATCTCTTTTAGCTAGTGATGTAAAAGATATCATACAATCTAAAGAGTTGAAGGAAAAGCTATTTGAAAGTTATAAGAAGAATCAAGGAGAAGGATTGATTGCTAAAGATAGGAGGAGAAAAAGGAGTTCTAGTACTAAGAGTAAGTTTAGATCAAAATTAAAACATAAAAATAGTCATTATTTTTATTATCGCAAGGATGGTCATATTAGAAGACTTTGTCTAGAGAGAAAAGAAAAGGGTGGAAAGAGAGAGCTGGCCACTGAAGGTAATACTAGTATAGCACAAAAGAAATTCTAATAGTATTGCTAATGAGATTTTATCGATGAATGTTAGTAGCTTTAGGAGAAAGCAGATTTTTGATTGTGGTTGTTCCTTTCACATGACTCCTAATAGAGATTGATTTTTTATCTATCAGATTTGGAAAAGAGGTTCTTGTGATACCCCAATCCCAGCCATCATGAATAGAGCCCAATACGGTTGTGCACGAATCTTAAAGCATCCAAAAGAAAGAAAGAAAGAAAGAAAGAGAGGAAGAAGACTCCTATACTCCCGATAAGAGTCTTCTTCATCAGGTGTCTTCTTCTCCAATGAATTGGAGTTGGAGACAAACTCTAGGGCTCCTCTATAAGAAGAGACCCTCTTTCTATCCATGAGCATCACCTACTAATAAGATCCCTCTCTCACCATCTTCCTCTATTTCTCTTTTCTTGTTCCTAGTTTACCGTCACTATGCCCGATAAAATCAGCACCAAAATCCACCAAAGACAAAATTAGATCTCTCAAACCATCTTCCTCCTCATTCCACTTAGCTCCTAAAGCTCTAATTTTAGTCAATTATTGTCAAAATTTCATGAAAAAAATTAGATATTTGGTTTTTTTTATTTTTCATAGATTTTATGATTTTTTTTGGGCACCATCTATCATCATTGCGATGACTATCGACTGTGCCACCAGGGGCTGCATCTTTGGTCACCATCCTTTTGGGCAAGACTCTTCTGGAGTTGGAGAGAAGAAGGGATTCAAGAATCCCCTATTTTGCTGAAATGAAAGAAGAAAGAAGGAAGATAGAGAAAAAGAAAAAGAAAAAAAGGAAAAAAAGAAAGGAAAAGAAAAGAAAAAAAATTAAAAATATTTTCTCTCTCTCCCCTCTATTCTCTCTCTACTTTTTTTCTCTAAAATTCTTTCTCTAGATAGTTTATTTCTTTTCATGGATTTCTCTCTCTAGAGGTTTATCTCTAAATTTGATCTAATATAAAACTTTATTTTGATGAGTTTGACTGATTTTAGTGAAGGGATTCTGATCCATATATGCATGGCCACTAGGCAGTATATCGGCATCCATCTTGGCCAAATTATGTACTACTAAATCCAATCATCCATGATTTTCATTGAACATTTGTACACTAATTCAATTATGATTTATTAAATTATCTTAATTAAACCAATCAAGACACCGGATAGTGTGGTTTGATTAATCTTATTTTACTTCATTAATTTCTCTCTTCTTTGACAATCTCTCCACTTGATTTAGGAATCGAATGAAGGATTTCTAGCCCTATCATTTTGAATCTAAGTTGATCAGAAGATAGACTCCGAACCACCTTATCAGTTGGACACCATATCTACACAATCCAATTTTTATTAATCTCTATCGAATTCTTGTATCATAGTTGATTCTAATTAGATGAAGTTACTTGATTGAATTGATCCTTAACTACCAAATACTATATTAACATCCACTTTGACTCTTATCGAGCACAATGCATTAGATCACCATCGATCTTTGTTGAACCACCTTTCTCCTAGCCTAATCTTGATCGATGTAGTCAGGATGACTGGACTGACCTATATCATTTAATGCAACTACCGTCAATTCTATCATTCTTAATTATTTGTATCCTTTCTAATTATTGAACTTGATCCTATATTGATGGTAGATATCCCGTAATAAGATGCTACAATATGATCTATGAACTAAAGATTTTGGAAAAAATTTTTAAAATTATATAGATTTATTGGAATGCATATGAGATAAGTATTTTTTATATTTTTATATTTATCTATAAATTATAAAATATTTTCTTTGACATGATTTATGAAATGATGCATGAATTTGATGAATAATATTTTATTATTAAAATATTTTATTTTAAAAATATTATGATGATGCATGTTTGAAAGTATTGATCTTGTTATGCATTACATTTGACTGATTTCAATACCACATGATTATATGTATTCTTATCAAATTGAAATATGAAACATGATTTATGAAAAAAATTTTGATTCAAGATGATTTGAACTCTCAACCTAACTATGTGAAGGATCCCACCAATGGAGACTAATATATTGGTAATTGATTAGTCCTGAGGGTCTATGTTGCAAGTAGATATGCAACATATTGCCAGCAAACCAGTGACAAATCTCCAACGGACTAGTGGTTCTGAAGGACTTTGCTGCCACATAATTCACAACATACTGCAAGATGACACGTAGCCCACCATAAGATGATATACAGTGTTATAACCCTACCATAGGAATAGTATGGTTATCGCTCATAGTTAATGAGAACTTGATCATTTAAAGAAATTGAATAATGGATAGAAACTCAAATTTCAAAAAGAAATTAAATTTGGTGTGAATAATATTTAGATAATACTACATAATAAAAAATAATTTCGAACTAATGTAAACATTGTTTATAGGGTTGTCAATATTATTATCTCATTTTACTATTTTTACAAATCTTGAGAACTAAGATGATATGAAAATATATACAGGAGAGTGACTAGAAGCAGAAGTTCAATAGTCTTATTTTAAATTAAAAATTCTACAGAAGATGATGCAAGAATATTTGAATATTATTAAATTTTTTGAGATATAAAAATTAAATTTTAATTAATTATATTTTAATTTTAACTTATTGATTAATTATTTAGTATGATGAGATGTCTTGCATGCTTGTAGGGAGAGTTTTCTATGAGTGTATGGTAGTTATCAAGATCCCTGATCCACAATCTTGGATCGAGGATATGATAATTAATATGGTATTAGAAAATTAGTCACTATAAAAATCCTGACTATTAGCAATATCTAACCATCATTGCTAATAGTTCTTCCATCATCGCTAACAGCCTCACTATTGCAATCCCATTGTAAAAGTCAATCTAAAAAATTCTTATTGCTAATTACCATTATTAGCGATGATAAATCTAGCCATCACTAGTAATTTTATTAGTGATGACTTTACAGATAGAATAATTTCATCACTAATTATTTTTAATTTTTAAATTAAATTTTTAAATTTTTTTGAAAAATATTAGTGATGATATTTTCATGGCTAATGCCTTTGCTAATAATTATTAGCAACCAACAATGCCATCGCTAATATTATTTCTAATTTTTTTTAATTTATAGATAAAATAAAAAAAATATTTTAAAAATGTTAGCAATGAAAATTTTGTCTCTCATAACATCGTTAATAGTTATTAGCGACGATAATTGCTATCACTAATACCGATGCTAATAGTTAATTTTATTTTTTTTAAAAAAATAATAATATTTTTTAAAATATATTTTAATTAATCATAATGAATTATAGTTTCTAATAATTATTATAATTAAATTCCAAAGAAAATATAACAATCAAAAATTAAAAGCTAATGATATTATATTAAAAATATAAATTATATAATTTTTTAATAAGTATTAAAAAAATATAATACATAAAATGAAAATTTTGTCTCTCATAACATCGTTAATAGTTATTAGCGACGATAATTGCTATCACTAATACCGATGCTAATAGTTAATTTTATTTTTTTTAAAAAAATAATAATATTTTTTAAAATATATTTTAATTAATCATAATGAATTATAGTTTCTAATAATTATTATAATTAAAGTCCAAAGAAAATATAACAATCAAAAATTAAAAGCTAATGATATTATATTAAAAATATAAATTATATAATTTTTTAATAAGTATTAAAAAAATATAATACATAAAAAAATTAGGTCTGATTTTTATCGTCATCCGCCTTCTCCTCCTCCTGCTCCTCTTCAATAGCTAGTGGATTAGAACCAGATGTCCCAGCATTCTATAAGAAAAAAAAATAAAACTATCTTAGTAAGTTTTAATATGGAGGCGTATCTTTCAATATGGAGTCATATCTTTTGATATACTCCTTCAATTCTTGAACAGATTATTCCAACATATTTCATTTGATGATATGAAACTCTAGACATCCCTAGCCCATTGATGGGATGGTTAGATTGAATTTTTAGCTCCTAGATTCTCTTTCCAGACTCAAATCTAAATATATGAAGCTTCTAAATATAAAACTTAAAATAAATAAAAGAATTTAGTAATATAATTATTTGATGTGATGGCTAGAATGATGAGAGCCCAGCTGGTTGTGTAGTTGTGGGTCCTAAAGAAGCTCTACGATTGTATCGTAGATGGTATCTAGGAGGCTCTAAGGTTGCTAGCTTAAAAGCCTTTGCATGACCTAGGTCTGGATTGTCAAGGTCTATGAGAATGCTGTAGGATATTGAGGCGATGAAGGATCGAAGCTATGGCCGAATCCTATGACTTGACTCCTACTCACCCCCTTGGTGGCATTGAGCCATCCCTTAAGATTAGGGGGGGCTAAAGAGATAGGTCATTGCCGTACCTCTCAGCAACGTACGCCACATAACGCATCTGCATAGTCTAGAAAAATATTAGTTCTAATATAAAAATTAGATTCTGTTGGGGATAAATCCCGCTCCTGCCGAAGCCCGGCCCGACGCTCCGCCCAATGTAACCAGTAGCCGCGGAAGAGCTTCGGCAGACGGGCTTCAGCCAAACTCCCAGCGGCCGAGCTCCTTCCAGCAGGCCGAACTGGTCAGCTCCCGAGCTTCTCCCGGACTCCCAGCGTCGAGACCGAACTTCCTGGGCGGCCGAACTCCTTCGGACTCCCCACGACCGAACTCCTTCGGACCGACTCCAAGCGGCCGAGCTTCAATGAAGTCCTCTCAGCGGCCGAACTCCTTCGGACCGACTCCAAGCGGCCGAGCTTCAATGAAGTCCTCTCAGCGGCCGAACTCCTTCGGACCGACTCCAAGCGGCCGAACTCCTTCGGACCGACTCCAAGCGGCCGAGCTTCAATGAAGTCCTCTCAGCGGCCGAACTCCTCAGCGGACGGGCTTTAGCGAAATCCCCGAGCGGTCGTCACTCAGGAGCCCGAACTCCTCAGCAGTCGTCATTCGACCGAACTCCTCAGCGGTCGCCCCTCGATCGACCGAGCTCCTACCGAACTCTCAAGTGTCCAAGCCTCAGCCGAAGTCCAACAGCCGGCCGAACCCTCAAACGGCCGAGCTTCGGATCCTCAGCAGCCGAACTCTTCAGCGGACGAGCCTTAGCTGCATACCTCCAGCCAGACGCCTATGGGAGCCGAACTCCCTCCTATCTTCCTCTTCAGGAGCCCGAACTCCTCCGAAATGGGCACACGACGAAGGCCTTCAACCCTTCATTCGGCAAGCTCTGCAACCATCACCATCAGTCAGTCCGCCACACCATCAGTCAGTCCGCCGCAGCGATAGCGACCCACTGTCAGGCGGCGATGGCTGTCACCCTCAATCCGTCGCACACGGCACCAGCCCATGAGACTGACTCCGTCGAACCTCGAGCGGCCCGCCAGCACGTGGCTGCAGTTGTCACCATCAAGCTCCACTATATAAAGGACCCTCCCGACACGCTAAGGCTAAGCTCTCTGATCTCTAAGCTCTCTGATCTCTAAGCTCTTCTCCTCTTCTCTAAGCTCCGGAACTCATTCCGAGCACTCCATTACTGTTGGCCAGAGCTAACTCGAGGTCGGAGGGTCCTGCCGGAGCCACCCCCCACCGGCTCCGGACGGGACTTTGTTTTGCAGGTCCCCGGTGGCGACCTCGGCGGCCTCGACTCCAGCGACCTCCGGCGACGACCAGTTTCTGCACCAACAGATTCTATAATAACTTAATTAGTAAATAAAGTTTAAAATTTTTACCATGATCTATCATAATGTAGAATTTAAATAGTCACCAGTCCTTCTAGACTAGTATGTGGCTGCCATAATTACAACCGATCTAGTGGATAATCCAGCTATCATATCTATAATAAGTAAATAATAAAATTAAAATAATTAAAATATACATATAAGAGTTTTTATAATTTTACTTAAGAGTTTTGATATTGATTTCTTACTAGTCTGTCGACTACAATATGTATACCGATCAAGCCATCCGTGTACCTGATTGGATCCTACTAGATGATCCAGTTCTACTGGCGAGCCCTCTGCCACATATTGGAGTACTCCTCGCTGCTCCACTGGTTGTATGCCCGCATCAGTGTTCCATAAAGGACCTCCAGTCCGATGGTGATTAAGAACTGAAGTGCTGGATGGTAGATTGCCTGAGGCTGTAGAGGCCATCTCAGAGCCTCCATATGGCCATCTTTTTGAAGGTCTGATGGCTAGCCTCCTTATCCTTAGGAGTCTCGAAATAGTTATACTCCAATAAGATAGAAGCAAGCATGTATTAATATATAATTAAAATATTAATATATCAAAAATTTAAAAATTAAATTAGTTTGGACTCATCAGAATCATCTTTTAGGCTGTATCACGAGCTCCAGATGGCCAGCTAGAGAACTCATTCACTGGCCCCGGCATCAAGCATCGGATGATGCTGATAACCGCACGAGATATTCTAGACTCTCTAAACATGCTGCAAAATTAATTTTGAAAAATAAATATTAACTCTAAAATGGCTAAATTTTAAATAAATTAGTTAAAATTATAGTACTTACAAGCAGCTTTGAACATGCATGGATGAGCGGTCTATCCTCCGACTAAGTCGTAAGTGCCGCGAGCCAGGTGGGTTCTTGACCACAACTCTATGTTTGGGAGCCAATCGCTACTATGTGTGACTATGGGATCACTAGTGACCCTCTGTCATCCGAACCTAAGTACAAAATATCTAATATAAAGAATGTTATATTAGTTAGCAAAGGATAAAATAATATAAATGAGAATATCTAAAGTATTAGAGTTTACCGTCTGGTGTGAGGTGTGGAACCATGCAAGCTAGCCACATGATTGCTCTCTTCTTGAGAGCTCTATCCTTAGTTGGTGTGGCTCCAACCTCTGAAAGACATGATGTATAATCTTTAAAAATTTAAAAAAAATAAAGCAAGCAGATAACCTAAAGATTGGTTCAAACAAAATATCTATCAAAATATAATAAAATGATCAAAATTTAACACATGTGAAGATTATTAGTTAGCATCTATAATATATCAGCAGAAAAATAATTCTCATCCAGTAGTACAAGATAATGTATTGGTCTGCTGGTCTCCTAATTTTATCATTATCTGATTCTGATCTAATAATACATGATAATCTCAGAACATAAAAATATGAAGAAGGCTCAGATATGCCATTGAAAAATAAGGTGTTGCAAGTTTCTCTGCACCTTAACCATGAGATGGCTGCAAGCGGTTGTCTACGATGTAACGGACCATCCAAGTGAAGGAGAAATCCTGATTTTTTGGATCAAGTTCGTTCAGATCTGATCAGATCAAGAGAGATATTTCAAAAATTTCTCTCATGTATCTAGATCAGATCTGAGATATTTCAAATCTGATTTTATAGATCTAATAAATAAAATAAAAATAAATTAAATCTAATTTAATTTATACCTTGATGTTGGGTAATCTGATTATCCTTTGATGATCCTGCTGATTGCTTGAGATTCTGGATCTAGCCACGCAAGCGCTTGGCCTCTACTGGTATCCACTCGAGCTGGATCTGAAGATCTTTTTCTTCTTTATCATCTCTCCAAAAATCAAATCTGAATTTGATTTGGAGGATCTTCAAAACTTCTTTTTGAAGATCTGTTGTCGTCTTTGCAGCAGTGCTGCCTTCTTCCTTTCTCGTCAGCTTTTTCTTGCTTGGATCGCACCAAACTGGAGCCCAACTTGCCTTGGGCATGGAGAGGAGAGAGAGGACCCGAGGATGGCATCGAGGAGGGAGAGGGGCAGCCTTAGGGCATGGCTAGGAGAGAACTCTATGAAAGTTGGGCATAGATAGAATTTATATAGACCCTGTTGCACCATGCAGTGCCACATCATCTTGACCAATCATGTTGCTTCGTGCAATTAGATCTAAATCTGATTGGTGGGATGACATCACCTGATCCAATCAGATGAGAGCCCCTCTAATTCATCCTTAGATGGCGCCTAAGACTGGTCAAAGTCTATAGTTATGGGCCACCTAAGTAGAAACCAAGAAGCAACCTGGAGTCCCATCCGTATGGGACTCCAGGCATCCTTATCCATGGGCGCATGCCTCCCTAGGCATGCACCCCTTCTTTCCAAATTCTAGCAAGGGGATAAGTCGCTATCTACTCTCCAATAGGTGCATGATACATGGAGAAATGTTTAAGTGTCAAAGATCAACATTTGACCAAAGTCAAAGGACAAGAATTAGCAGGTGACGAAAAATGGTAGGTGTTGTCTCAAATTTATCTCATAAATTAAGACAATTCTTTTCTGATCTGGACAAGCTCCAGTCAGACCAAGTAAAAGTACCTGAATGAGCACAAACTCATTTGGCTTAGTTGAGACAACTTTTAATGATAATATAAGGAGAACGTTAGGTTCAATCGTGTGCTAGCACGATTTTTCTGAATCTAATTGAATCTAATTCAAACCAATTGAACTGGATTAGTCCAATTGATGATATCCAGATCCAAATTCTTATTTATATGATTCAGTTAGGTTCAATTCTATATGATAATAGGATATATCATGATCTTCATCATCAACATCATTGGAACTCCTTTCGATGGATCAGAACTCTTCTGATTCAGACAACTAGAATGATCGATCATCTAAATCATTCTAATTGCTCCCAAAATCCACTAGTGACATTAGTAGTATATGATGGCAATCCATCAAAATTAAAAATGAACCTCTCGGTGTAGCTACTTGTGTGATTAAGTTCTTCTATCTTGAGCTCCGATCAGATTAGGGTGAAGATTAACTCGTCAAACCCTAATTTCTATCATATGATTTAATCATTCGATTCAAGTCCGATGTGAAAACCTTAATAGAAACTCTTTCTATTATTTCACTCTGCCATGGCCATAGGCTTATGAACTTGATTCTCATGATCATCATAGAGCTACTCCTCATCTATCGAGGTGGATAGATTTCCTCTTGGTGCAATCCAATTCTTATAATAAACATGTTATAGCCAACATACACCTTAGGATTTCGAATTCCTAGGAGATCGAGTCATGGTATAGTCAAACTATAATACCCTCAAGGTGAACTATCGATGCACCTCAAGTCAATGAACCAGACACATCACTGCAGCTTCGAGTCAATCATCGACGAGAAGGTAGACTTTCTTATGACTGCTCGAGGTAGTCACGCTCAGTGCCCTCATTCTCTAAGGAGTACCTATACTCTCACTCCGGTGTCTCTACACCATAGACTCAAGACTCATCTACTATAAAGAAGCGATTGTACACTAACCTTTCAGATCAATCACCATCCTTATGATGATCCTATGGTCAGAAGCATTTTATGAGTTAATAATGAAAATTCTTGTCTTAAATTTTTAACTCTTAAAAATAAGAATTATCATTATTATTAACTCAAGAGATGTATCATAGACACTAAATACACATTTATGATAGAAAATAATCTACTTTAGTATTTATAGTTAAAATTATAATTTTGCTCCTAGAAGTGTATTACAAGTGTCAGTCAGTTCTAGCTTCTAGGGCACACATATTTAACAAACTTCCACTTAACCTAAAGCCAATTGGCTATAAATCTAAGTCCCATCTTCTCAAGGTGGGCTTCGATCTTCTGCTGGCCCAACGGTTTTGTAAGTGGATCCACCGCATTGTCGCGAAGTCGACTCTCTTGACCTCGATGTAACCTTTCTCGAGGTAATTACGGATGAGGTGGTATTGCCGCTTGATGTGCTTAAATTTTTGGTGAGACCTTGACTCCTTAGCAAGGGCTATGGTGCCATTATTGTTGCAGTACAAAAAAATGGCATCTGATGATATCACTTCGATCTCTACGACAAACTTCTTGTACCAGAATGCCTCCTTTGCAGCTTCTAATGCAGCGATGTATTCTGCTTCCATGGTGAAATCTACTATTACTGTCTGCTTGAAACTTTTTCAACTGACAGCTCCACCATTGCACACAAACAGACTCCCAGATGTCGACTTTTGATCATCTACATCGGATATAAAATTTGAGTCTCTATATCCCTAGACTTGAAGTTCTCTATTACCAAAGATCAACAACATATCCTTAGTTCTTCTCAAGTACTTAAGGATACATTTCACAGAAGTCCAGTGTTCTTCATCCTGGATTCGACTGATATCTGCTCGTGACACTCACAGCATGGGCTATATCAGGTCGTGTACATAACATGGCATACATGAGGCTCCCTATTGCTGAAGCATAAGGGATCTTGCTCATGCGCTTCTATTTCCTCAGGTGTGCTAGGGCACATCTTCTTGGAAAGATGAATGCCATGTCTGAAGGGTATTAAATCCCCTCTTAGAGTTTTCCATACTAAACCTCTTTAGTACTTCCTCTATGTACATCTTTCTGTGAAAGTCCTAGCATCCTATTCGGTCTATCTCTATAGACCTTAATTCCTAGAATAAAGGATGCTTCACCTAGGTCTTTCATGGAGAATTCTTTAGACAACCATATTTTGACTGTGGTCAACATGGGAAATATCATTTCCCAATAAGGAGGATGTCATCCACGTACAATACGAGGAAGACAACAGCGCTCCCACTGATCCTTTTTGAAGATACATGGCTTCCTCTTCATTGTTTTGATGAAATCCAAATAATTTTGATCACATCATTGAAAATGAGTGTTCCAGCTCCGAGATGCTTGCTTAAGTCCATATATGGACCTTTGCAGCTTGCAAACCTTGTGATCAGTATCACTGGATGTGAAACCTAGCGGCTGTTCCATATAGATATCTTCCTCAAGATATCCATTTAAGAATGCCATTTTCACGTCCATTTGCCATATTTCATAATCAAAATAGGCTGCAACAGCAAGCAATGTGCGGATGGATTTTAGCATAGCTACTGGGGAAAAGGTATCCTGATAGTCAATGCCTTCGCATTGACTATAACCTTTTGCCACTAGTCTAGCCTTGAATGTCTCCACATTCCCATCTGCACCAATCTTTCTCTTGAAGATCCATTTACACCCAATAGGTACTATACCTTCTGGTGGATCTACCAAGGTCCAGACTTGGTTTGAGTGCATCGAGTCAATTTCTGACTTCATTGCCTCTAGCCATTTCTCGGAGTCGATATCTGATATCGCCTCGTTGTAGGTTTTGGGATCATCACCATGAGCACCATTACCTATGAGGAACATTTCCTCTACTTCTTCTGAAATAATACCTAAGTATCTTTCAGGGGGATGGGAAAAACTCTTTTCCGATCTACGAGGTGGAGGAGGTAGTGTTCTTATTGGCTCAACCTGATTTGGTTCCAATTGGTCCTTAGCTCGTTGTACTTGTGAGACTTTCTCATCAAGCTTGATCTGCTTTCCAATGCCGCTATCTTGAATAAACTATTTTTCAAGAAAGATGGCATGTCGACTCACAATCACATTGTGGTCTTCTGGAATGTAGAAATAGTATCCTAATGACTCTTTAGGATATCCTATGAATCGAGCTCTAAAGGACCTAAACTCTAACTTGTCCGCTTGTTGTCTTTTGACATGAGCCGGACAACCCCAAATTCTGAGATGACTCAGACTTGGTTTCTTACCGTGCCATATCTCATACGGTGTGGTAGGAACGGTTTTAGAGGGAACCCTATTCAGTAGATAAATTGAAGTTAACAATGAGTATGTCCCCAAAGAAAATCAGGGAGGTCTGTGAAGCTCATCATGGATCGAACCATATCCAATAGAGTCCGATTTCTCCATTCTGAAATTCCCGTTGAGTTGAGGTGTTCCTGGTGGAGTCCATTGAGAGACTATGCCATTTTTCTTAAGATAGTCTAGGAATTCCGGCTAAGGTATTCACCTCCTCGATCTGATCGAAGAACCTTAATGGGTTTTTCAGTTTGTTTTTCTACTTCATGTCTGAATTCTTTGAACTTTTCAAAAGCTTCAGACTTGTGTCTCATAAGATACACATACCCATACCTAGACAGATCATCGGTAAAGGTAATGAAGTAGACAAAATTGCCTCTAGCCGGCACATCAAATGGGCCGCACACATCAGTATGTACTAGGGCAAGGAGATCTGTGGCCCTTTCCCCATGTCCAACAAAAGGGAGTTTAGGTCATTTTGCCCTTGAAGACAAGATTCACAAGTTGGATATGACTCGAAAGTCAATGGACTCAATAGCCCATTTTTCTCCAATTTGTTGATCCTATCTTCTGCTATATGACCTAATCTTAGGTGCCATAGATATCCTATCATTTGGACTATCCCTAGGTCGTTTGGCATTCACGTTTTGCTCGATAGTTAAAAATAGGTACATCAATATGTAGCTGATAAAGACCATTAATAAGAAAACCATTTGCAATTTTATTTCTTTCATAAAGAATGTTACAATGGTCCTTAAAGAAGGTAATCACATAGCCTTCTTGTGCTAAGCATGAAACAGAAATCAAATTCCTGCTAGCTGCAGGCACATAATAACAGTCTTTCAAAACTAAGTCTAAACCAGATGGTAATCGAAGAGGGTATGTTCCCACGGCTACTGCAGCAACTCTTGCTCCATTACCGATGCGTAGGATCATGTCTCCATCCCTCAGCCTCCTGCTATCCTCAAGACCCTGCATGGAAGTGCACAGATGAGCACTAGAACCAGAGTCAAGCACCCAACTGGATGCAGAAGAAACGGTAAGGTTAGACTCAATAACGAGCATACCTCCAGAAGGACCTTCCTTCTTGTTCTTCAGGGTGGCCAGGTAAGTAGGGCAGTTCCGCTTCCAATGGCCGTCGCTGTTGCAATGGAAACACTTTTCCTTTGACATCGGCCTTTTTCTTCGGCTCTGCCTTCTTCTTCTTTGATCCTTCCACCTTCTTGCTTTTTCACAGACTTCTTTTTCTTTCCATAAGACTTTCTTTTGGAAGAAGTCCATTCCATAGCAAGAACTGAGCCTTTAGAACCTTTCATAGAAAGCTCAGCGGTAACCAGCATATTCATTAATTCGGCCAAGGAATTTTGAAGTTTATGCATGTGGTAATTCATGATGAATTGCCCATATGCATCAGTCAAGGATTGCAGAATAATATCATTCTGCAGATCCAAGTCTAACTTCACACCGAGCTTCTCAAGCTCTTCCATGTCCTTGATCATTGTCAGACAGTGATCTTGGACTGACTGCCCATCACGCATCTTAGCCTTAAAAAGTCATTTCGTGACTTGATATTTGGCTGCGCGACTCTGTTCACCAAACATCTCCTGTAGGTGAGCCAACATTTGGCGAGCAGTCCCGATATCTTCATGTTGGCGCTGGAGCTCATCAGACATCGAGCCCAACATGTAATATCTGGCCTTATTATCTTCGTCTATCCATTTTTCCAGAGACGCTCTCTGTTCAATAGGATGGACGGGCTGGTAAGGTGGGAGGGTCCTGGTCCAAAACATGGGTTAACTTCTCGAAACCCAAAATAATTTTGTAGTTCCTGAGCCAATCTTTATAATTGGGTCCGGTCAGTCTATGTGTGTCCAGGATACGTGCCAATGGGTTGGACGCAGACATTTTTCCTGTAGAGAGTCAAAGATTCTAGTTAGATACTGTAATTATTGACTTGACCAATTTATTTAGGAAAATTTTATTTTTAAACAAATTAGCTCCCACTATTTTCTCGGATCCCTACACTCCCTCTGTAGAGATGCAAAAATCTCCATGATTAATGATTTCTAGTGGGTGGTGCGGTCTCACCAACTGACTCATCACCTCACCTAACAGTTATTGGTGATGGGTTAGCCAATGAGTGAACAACTCTTGTTCAATGATTCTCTAATCATGGTGCACCCAAACTTGGTCTCTAATTCATGAATCTCACCGTATCCGAAATATTGATCCACTCCTTAGTTAAGTCAGACCCACCATTTGCATAGACTGGGTTCCTAATTGAGTCTCTCACCGTATCCAAAATATTGAGCCCAACTCATCCTCCAGCCCATAGCATCCAATGCCTAATAGACATGGTTGCATCTTCCCGGTGCAACTGAGCCACTGTATCCAGCCGAGAACAATCAACCCCGGAAAGGGCCCGCACATCTACAATGGTGGAAGACCTCAGACTTAATCTTTTCTTAGGGAGAATTGATTCAGGTCTCATTAAACTAGACTTGGCATTAGTCATAACAATTATGACTAACCTAGTGGCATGGGTTAGCTCGGATTATTGACCACCTCAGATCAGAACTGTGTCAACAGATATGGCCAGGTAAGTGAGACCGGTGGAAGGAATATGCCATTAACTCGTACAAGAATGCATTCAGGTCGAGTAGCTTCCAATTAAAAACCAGTCGGTCGTATGTGCCAAACTTACCTTAGACACCAAATTGTTGAGTCAGAACCAATTGGGTTAGCCTACAATCCAGACTCTAACCTCTGAGCCTAATTAGGTCTTGCTTGATCGTGACTCGATCTTGACCCAGACTTAATCCTATTAGGCTGGTCAATTTAAGCATTGTTGATCCCATCTAACCAACTCTTGATTCGGTTTGATCAACCGCTTAGACCTAATTGAGCTACCCAAGCCCGAACCCAGTATTATGAATATGTCTTAGATCTAAAATTCTCAATTTTAGACCTAATTAATATTTCCATAATCTTAATTCTTAATTAAGTAGGGTTCATAAACAAAATATGCACAATAAATCCTAGGGTTTCAGGATCTAGGGTTTTGCAGAAAGTAAGTTTTGGGTTTCTGATTAAGGACGAACACGCAGCACCCCTACACATCATAAGAACACCCCATCGAATGGGAAGGAGAGGGCCTTTAAACCCTTCTTCATTCTTATGACCGGACGGCCAAGAGGAACGCCTTAATCAGGAATATGCAATACTACAAAACAGTTTTAGATCTATATCATATATCTCATATATAAAATTAGATCTAATCATGGCATATTTTGCATACATCTCATGTATCAAATCATGCATATTTTTTTTTAGATCTAAATTATCTCATAATAATCTAAAAAATTAGATTTAAATTGATCTAATCAAAATAAATTCTAATCTAGACAATTATGTAGAACTATTCTACAACTAGTCTAGACATGCATCAATCATATCTCATATGATATTTAAAATTAAATAATTTTTATTTGTTATTTTTTAGATGTTATTATAACCATTATAATATCAAAAAATAGTAAATAAATAGATCTAAAATATGATTTAATCAAATTAAATCAAAAAATATGCAAGACTATTCTATAGAACTATTCTATTTTAGAACTAGTCATGCATATTTTCTAATCTTAGATCCAAATCATTTAATTTTAATTTTTTTGATTTCAGATCTGATCACATCTCATGTGACATCTAAAATCATTTATTTTTAAATTAAAATAAAATTAAAATTAGATCTAAATAATTTAGAGAACCTTGGCTCTGATACCAGTTGAAGGAAAATCCTGATTTTTCCGGATCCAGGTTCGTTCAGATCTGATCAGATCAAGAGATATATTTCAAAAATTTTTCTCTTGATCTAATCAGATCTTGAGATATTTTAGATCTGAATTCTTATTATTTTAATAAATAAAATAAAAATAAATTAAATCAAATTTAATTTACCTTGATTTGGGTAATCCTATTACCCTGTTGATGATCCTGTTGCATTGCGGGAAGGTTCTGGATCTAGCCACGCAAGCGCCTGGCCTCTATCCGGTATCCACTCAGGCTTGGATCTGGAGATCCTCTTCTTCTCTATCACATCTCCAAAAATCAGATCTGGATCTGATCTGGAGGATCTTCAAAACTCCTTTTGAAGATCTGCAGTCGTCCTTTGCAGCAGCGCAGCCTTCTTGCTTTCTGATCGCCTTTCTCTTGATCTGGAATCGCACCAACCTGGAAGCCCAAAACTCCTTTTGGGCAAGGAGAGGAGAGAGAGGAAGAGGATGGCATGGAGAAGAGGAGAGGGACAGCCTTGGGGCATGGCTAGGAAGAACTCTTTGAAAGTTGGGCGCAGGGTCTTATTTATAGACCCTGCTGATCCATGCAACTCCTTCTTCCTGGCCAATCACAACCCTTTGTGAAATCAGATCTAAATCTGATTGGTGGGAATAGAGATCCCCTGGATTCCTCCTTAGAGAGAGCCCCAGTCAAACTTCATTCTTAGATAGGTGCTCTAAGACTTGGTCAAAGTCTATAGGTTATGGAGTCACCTAAGTCCAGAAATCAAGAAGCTCCTAGGAGTCCCATACCATTGGGCTCACGCCACCCTTGGTGTGCGCCCTCTTCTCCTTGCCAGGTTCTGGCAGGGGGACAGGCCCCCACCAGCTCTCCAATAGGTGCATGACATGTGGTCAAAAGTCAAAGGTCAATGGTCAACATTTGTCAAAGGTAGACTTTTGACCAAAGTCAAAGAACAAGAAATGGCAGGTGACCAAAAATGGTAGGTAATGTCTTAAATTTATCAAAATAAGACAACCTTTTTCTGACTCTGGACAACCTCCAGTCAGACCATATGAAGGCCCTGATTGAGCACAAACTCCTTTGGCTCAGTCAGGACAACTTATTTATGATAGTAAAAGAAGAACGTTAGGTTCAATCGAGTGCTAGCACGATTTTCCTTGAACCTAATTGAATCTCATTCAGATCAATTGAACTAGATCAGTTCAATTGATGATCACCAGATTCAAACCCTTGTTTGTGTGACCCAGTTAGGTTCAGTTCTGTATGGTAATGGGATATGTCATGATCTCTATCATCGACATCATCGAAACTCCTTTCGATGGATCAGAACTCTTCTGATTCGAGACAGCTAGAATGATCGATCATCTAAATCATTCTAATTGCTCCCAAAATCCACCAGTGACACCTAGCAGTATATGGTGGCAACCCATCAGAGCTGAATGCGAACCTCTTGGTGCAGCTACCTGTGTGATTAAGTTCTTCTATCTTGAGCCCCGATCAGATTAGGGTTAAGGTGAACTCGTCAAACCCTAGTCTCTGTCATATGATGTAATCATTCGATTCGAGTCCGAATGTGAAAATCTAAATAGAAACTCTTTCTATTATTTCACTCTGCCATGGCCATGGGCTTCTGGACTTGATTCTCATGATCATCATAGGGCTACTCCTCTACCACCGAGGTAGATAGATTCCATCTTGATGCATCCAGTTCCTACAATGAACATGCTATAGCCAACATACACCTCAGGGTTTCCATATGGCTAGGAGATCCGAGTAATGGTGTAGTCAAACTATAACACCCTCAAGGTGAACTGCCGATGCACCTCAGGTCAAAGAACCAGACACACTACTGCAGCATCGAGTCAGTCATTGACGAGAAGGTAGACTTTCCTTAATGACTACTCGAGGTGGTCACGCTCAGTGCCCTCATTCTCTAACGAGTACCTGTACTCTCGCTCCGGTGTCTCCACACCATAGACTCAAGACTCATCTACTAAAGAGAAGCGATTGTACACCAACCTTTCCGGATCAATCACCATCCTCGTGATGATCCTACGGTTATGAGCATTTTATGAGTTAATAATGAAAATTCTTGTCTTAAATTTTTAACTCTTAAAAATAAGAATTATCATTACCATTAACTCAAGGGATGTATCATAGGTACTAAATACACATTTATGATAGAAAATAATTTATTTTATTATTTATAGTTAAAATTATAATTTTCCTCCTAGAAGTGTATTACAAGTGTCAGCCAATTCTGGCTTCTAAGGCACACATATCTAACACCAAGCTTGTCCTGCATTGTAAGTTCCTTTGCACCTTTAACCATGCGGTGGCTGCAAGTAGTTATCTACAATATAACAGACCATCCAAGCTCGACCATGCAACAACAAAAATAAAAATGCATCACCTCCATTTAGGCACATCTCGCATAGGTAGTCATCATAGCCTCTCCAAGCCCTCGACCACCTCCTCAAGCTATAAACTAGAAGTAAATTTTTTTTAAAAAATAAAATAATAACTTAAAAATAAAATTCATGTGCTAACGTAGCCTAGACATCTGGCAAGCTCTGAGTTCCCATGCACGGGATGCATGTCCTGACCATCCTTATTTGCAATGATGTCCGTTATTTCTATGATTATGCCTTTGGAAATACTGCATTTTTAGTTCAAGGATGAGCTCGATGTCCTTGTAAGAAATGTGTCAATAGAGAAATTTTTGATAGAGATACAATAGTTGCCCATTTATATAGGAGTGGATTTATGCAAAACTTCAAACATTAGTACCTATATATGGAGATTTGGGAGACAATATGTGTGGATGGAAGCTCTGCTTGTCTAACATATTTACTGATGTGCAAGAGCTTAATGGTGAGAGGCTCAAGCAGATAATTAGTATATTTTATGGATTTGATCTGGTTATTTATGGAAGTCCATGTAATAATCTTTTAGATAGCAACTGTCATAGCCATGATGGACTATAGGGGTTGCTATAATTATAGCCTTACTTAGCCTCTAGGAGATAGCAATCCTATAGAGGATAAGCATGGCTATAACTATAGCAACCCTTATAGTCCATCATGGCTATAATGGTTGCTACCTAAAAGATTATTACATGGATATCCATCAATAACTAGATCAAATACATCAAATATGCTAATCATCTACTCAAGCCTGTCACCATTAAGCTCTTGCATATTGAAAAGATTTTGGAGAAGTAGAGCCTTCGAAATTCTTGCAATTGTCTTCAATTTCTCGATCCCCATATTGGTATCAATGCTTGTAGTTTGGCATAAATCCACTCTTACATAAATGAGCAACTTTGTATCCCTATCGAGCATTTCTGTATTGACACATCTCTTACAAGGACAACGAGCACATCCTTGAACTAAGAGTACAGCATTTCTGAAAGAATAATTATAGAAGTAAGGGACATCATTACAAATGAAGATGGTCAGGAGCTCATCCCGCACATGCAAACTTGGAGCATGCCAGATGACTAGGCTGCACAAGCATATATGAATGGCATCCAAGCAAATCCCATCGTGAAGTCTGGCCTAAAAATTTAAATTAATTAATTTAAATATTATTAATTTTAAACTAATTTTTTAAAAATTAATACCATCGATCTGAGCGTGTAGGGCATGTGAGGGCTAGATGCCTTGGATGCTAGCTGGGACCTGAGGTCCGAGCGAGCAGGGCATGCTCTAGCACCATGTGCGTAACGCTGACCGGCACCTTCCCTAGGCCTGAGCACGTAGGGCGCATGAAGGCTAGATGTCTTGGATGCCAGTTGGAACCCAAGACCCGAGTGTGCAGGGAGCATCTCGGCTCCGTGTTTGCAATGTTTCCCAAATCTTTTCTTGGTTCAAGCACTCTGCATGCCGAGATCCAAGCGTGTAATGTATGCCTCGATCCTGTGTTTGTAATGCTACCCAGATCTTTCCTCGATTCAAGCACTTTGCATACCAAGATCCAAGTCCCGTACTACTTCTAATTAAATTAATATTTAATTAATTAAGTTTTTTTAAATATTTAATTATACTTAATTTAATATAATTTAAATAAAAAAATAATTTTTAGTGATGATATTAGTCATCGTTAATACCATCGCTAGTACTTATAATAGAAGGTACGCTATCATAAAGTACTGAGGTGCGAAGAGGCATAGGCTGGCAAGTAGGGATTGAGGCTCAGGGATGCAGCTACTGAGCTAATATGCACATGAACTAGAGCTCGGGGTTGAGCTGATGGGGTAGGGGTTGTAGGGTCGGGACCGTGGGTTGGGGGTGGTGGGGTAAGGGCCATGGAAACGATCACATAGGGATGGGCCGAGGGGAGGTGGGAGGTGGCCGAGGGCTCATGACTGGGAGCTTGAGGAGGCGGCCAGGGGGAGGTGAGCCAAGTATAGCCAGGAGGAGGAGGTCAAGGGCTCAGGGAGGTGATCGTGGAGAGGCAAGCCGGAGGAGGTGGGAGCAGCCGGGACACAAGGTGGCGATTGTGGAGAGCGAGCTGGGGAATGGTCGGTGGGAGGTTGGAGGTGATCGGAGAGGTGGGCAGGCTGTAGATGGGGGAGGAGAACAAGGGCTTGAGGAGGCGGTCATGAAGAGGCGGACTGGGGGATGCAGGCTGGGGGAGATGGGAGGCCGCCAGGGAGGGAGGCGGCCACGAGAGGCAAGCTGGGGGCGATGGCCAGGGGACGTGGGAGGCATCTGGAGGCATGCAGTCGGGAGCTTGGGGAGGTGGCCGGGGGGAGGGATGGGCTGGGTGTAGTCGGAGGGAGGCAGGTCGGGTGTAGTCCAAGGGAGGAGGCCTGGGGCTCGAAGAGGTGGCTGTGGAGAAACAAACTGGGGGCTTAGGTAGGTGGGTCGGATGCAGTTGGGGGAGGTGGTCGGGGGCTCGGGAAGGCACCAGGGAAGGCAGTTGGTGGAGAGAGAAGGTGGTGAGGGGACAAGGGCGAGGAAGAAGGGGGTGGCGATTGGGATAAAATGTTGGGGGTGTTATGGGAAAAATGGGAGGGTAGTGGGGTAGAGAAAAATGAGGGTGCACAGTGAAAAACAAGGATGGAAAGTTACCAACAATAGTAAATTATCACCGCTAATAATATTCTTTCATCACTAATAATATAAACTTATTAGCAACAAAAAAATACCATCAGTAATAATTTTACCATCACTAATAATTATATTTTTAAATTCAAAATTATTAGCAATGGCAAGATCTCCATCACTAAAGACATTGCTAATAATCATACTTTTTTAAATTATATTTTAATATTAATTTTTTTCTTCTTGATCATTTTTTGGATGGTTAAAAATTAATATTGATTTATTAAATTTTTTATCTTAATTAATTTATGGATTAAGTTCTAATTGATTTAAATTTGATTTAATTTAACTAAGCTTAACTTAATTTGAGGCTAATTAGGTTTTAATATTTCAAGTAGGATTCTGATTCAAAGCCTAATTGAATTAGGCTTAACGAGATTTTGAATTGCATTCAAATTGGTTTGAATTAGATTTTAATTGATTCTAAATTAAAAATTATTTTATTTTAATTAATTTTTATTTAATTTAATTTAATTAGACTTGACTTAATTTGAGGTAAATTGGCTTTTATAATTCAAGTAGGACTTGGATTCAAAGTCTAATTAAATCAAGTTTGACAAAATTTTAAATTAGATTTGAATCAGATTCAAATTAGATTCAAATCGAACCTAAATTAAAAATTATTTTTTAATTAATTTAAATTAGATTAAATTAATTAAGCTTGACTTAATTTGAAGATAATTAGATTTTACTATCTAAGTAGGACTTGAATGTAAAGTCTAATTGAATTAGGATTGATAAAATTTTGAATTAAATTTAAATTAGATTTGAATTAAATTTCACTTGAACCTAAATTAAAAACTAATTTATATTAATTTTTTTTAAATTTAATTTAATTTAATTAATCTTGACTTAATTTGAGCAGGATTTGGATTCAAAGTCTAATTAAATTAGGTTTGGCAAGATTTTGAATTGGATTTAAATCGGATTCAAATTAGATTCGAATTGGACCCAAGTCGTAATCTGGATTATTAGTGATAGAAAAGATTGGCTGTCGCTAATTTCATTACTAATAATATTTTTAAATAAAATTATTTTTTAATTTATTATTAATTTTTTTAAAAAAAATTATTAGCAACTTTAAGATTTTCATCGCTAATAAATAAAATTCACCATCGCTAATAATTATTTTATATTTAAATATTAAAAAAATTTAAATAATTTGAATAATTTTAGCCATCATTAATAATTAAAAAGCCATTGCTAATAGGTTTATATTAGTGACAACAAGATTTTCATCGCTAATAAATTAAATTTACCATCGCTAATAATTTTATAATATATAATTTTTTTAAAAAAATTATACTTTTAGTGATGGCATTTGCCTTTGCTAATAATGAATTTGTCATCTTTAATGGTAATAGCAATGGCCATGTCTTTTATCAGTGTTGTGGTGGCTAAAAGATATTATTAATGATGAAATTTTTTTCATTGTTAATATCGTCACTAATATTCAAAATTTTTATAGTATGTGGATGAATTATAACTTGTAGAATCAGATATAAGATATGTGTAGATGGGTAGATACTAGGGACATCGAGGAATAGATTTGTGATGATTACAATATAAGTTATCTTCATAGTTTTGACTAAACCTTATGATTATAAATGAAAAGATCATTTAGGAATAATGATTTAGAGGGTTTGATATATGATTAGTAATTTATGGATCAAATTATGATTATTTGGATATTGATCTAAAGTAATGATGGAAGGATTGATCATGAATTTTATTATTAAGTTGATCATTAGTTGTTTAGGTGAATTGCAAGCTCAAATTTGATATGAGAGTAATAAGTACCATAAATTCATCAATAAAAATATTAATTTATTAGTTAATTAATTTTAATTTTTAAAAATTAATAATCAATTTATATATATTTTTTAAAAATTAATATTTTTATTAATTAAAAAATTAATTAAAAATAATAAAAATAAAAAAATAAAATATTATTATTAGTAAAAAGAGCTCAATTTTTTTATCGCAATGAAATAAGTTTGAAGCAAATCAAAGATAAAATAGATAAGATACAAATTTTTTATAAAAAATTAAAATAAAAAAGGAATCGGCTCAGCTGACTCATCAAGCCAAGCCACAAAGCCAAGCCAAATCGGCTTGCCACTTAAGCTGGCTCAGCCAAATAAGTCGATCAGCAGTCCATGAAACCAGGCGTGGATCGTCAACTCAGCAAAAGACACCCTTGTACGCCGTGGTGGACCTAGACTGTTAAAGGGTCTACAGGAAATTCATCACAACGTACAAGGATAGTTTTCTAATTTCATAGGCAAAGATCGACGTTGATTGGTTGCGGTCTGCAATGCAGTCGGTTTATGCAGTCCACATGAGCAGTAATGGCACCATCCTACGGTCTAGATTACTATCGATCTGGATCCGACGACCAAGGTAGTTTCCGATTTTGATTTGGTTTTCAGCTCCTCCCAGATCGCAATCGAATGGCTCTAAGTGCTCCAGAACATGATCGGACGGTTGCGCTCGCTCTCGATTTTGATCAGATGGATGGGGCAGTTTTCGACTCTGATTCAATCTTTGATTTCACCCGGATCACCATCGGACGGTCGCATGTGATCCTAAAGCTGATCCAATGGTCCATAAAGCTCCCAATGGTAATTAAACATCCAAGCATGTGATCAACGACCCAATCTTCTCCATCTTGCATGATCGGATGGTCAGAATTTAATTCAACCTGATCTGAGCCATTACACGTCAGATTTTGGCATTTTTTGGACCATTTGTTTTAGATTTGACGGCCAGACTTCATCAGAACTCAATAGAACGCATCCAGGGGCTATTTTAATCCGATTTTCACTCAAATTTTATTATTTTTGACAATCAAAGTTCTTAGTCCCACGTTGCCTATAATAAAAGACTCCAACTATCCAATATCTATTTAAAGGATCCCAGGCCATCAAATCAAAGTATCTTCAGTCATGGAAAGGAGTTCAGTAAAGATTAGACCATACTTGGATTAGAGGCTGTTTCAAGACAACGAGTGCTGCGAAGAAGAGCTGGCTTCTGCACCATTTCAATACCGACATCGATCCAAGATCAGAGCTCAGCTGCTTTTATTTTTTTTTCTTTTTAATTTTATGTACTTAAATTCTAAAATTTTAATTAATGTAAAATTTATTTTTATTCACTTTAAATTTTATGCTCTTTATTTTTAATTATAATTTAATTTTTATACTTTAATTATTATTTTTTATTTTATTATGAGTATATGCTAATATCTAACTAGTAGATCTTAGTATCAAGTTTATGATTCTGTACTATTTAATTTTTGCTTTTTATTTATTTTTCAACTTCAAAAAATATTTAAAAAAAATCAAAAATTTTAAAACTAAAATACTGCCTTCTCTGTGGATTTGACCCAATTCACTACTAACTATCTGTTTTTAATTATTTTAAGAAATCGAATTAAACCAATAAACATGGTGTCTTAGCGACAACATCATGCTCTTATCAAGTTTTTGGTGCCATTCTCGAGGATGGCACGAGTATTAATTTTTTTTATTTTTTTAATTTTTTTATAAATTAATTTTAAATAAATTTTTATTTTTTTTATTTTTTTATAAATATTGCTTACTAGCTTTTTTTATTTCTTTTGCAAAAAAAAGGGTGAAAAAAATTTAGGGCAAGGAAGCTTCCAATTTTGCTTGGTAAGATCAACCCTCATCCTAGATCCTTTTTCTTTTTTTATTATTTATTTTATTTTTAAATTAATCTAAAAAATATTTAATTAAACCTAATTAAAAACTTCATGATAAGATTAAAAATCTTAACTATTTAGAGCATGCATCATATTAGCATTTTTTTTTTGTGATCGCTAGAGATAAGGTAAGCTCTTCAAGTTTAATTAAGTTTCATGCATCTAATTTAGCTACATAGAACTTCTTATCTGAAAGTGATTGTGTATATTCATATTAAATCAGCTTAAGGGCACAATCCATTAAACAACATAAGATGAAAATTTGATCATCCTTTTTTGACCTATAAATAATCAACTAACATCCTACATTGACCTAAGCCTTTAATTTTAAAATTAATTAGACATCGGTCCTAGAAACTCGAGCTTATTAGGATAAGAAATCCTAAGAGTTGGACCATATTAGGGTTAGTCAATTTAACTGATGTCTAAGAAAAATGGCTCAGGGATGACTGGGCCCAAAGGAAGGTGGTTTATAATTGATTTCGTTAGCTTACCTAATCAAGTACAATTGATGTCTAAGGCAAGCAACGGAGAGACTTCCACCAATCTTACACTTATCTGGTTAGTTGATTGGCTGATTTTCTACTTGAAAGGCTTAAAGATGATCTTGACAGTTAAAAGCTATCTAGATCTAGAGCAATCCTTAATAAGAATTATTTGCTTAACTTAATTGCTAACCAATATTAAACCTCACTAAACCCTAATTCCTCTCTCTCTTTTTAGCTCTAGGACTCCTTAGGATCTCTTCTTTAGAATTTTTCTCTCTTTCTTCTTCTTTTTTTAAAAATAAATAAATTAAAATTAAATAAATTAAAAATAATAAAAAAATTAATAGTTAAATAATAAAAATAATTAAAAATAATTAAAAATAATTAAAAAATTTTAAAAAATAAAAATAAATAAAATTATAAAATAAATAAATAATAAATAAAATTAAAACAAAATAATAAAATAATTAAAAACTCATTAATTTTTTAAAAAAATAAAATAATAATATAATAATAAATAAATAATAAATGATAAAAAAATTCTAAAACATTTTAAAAATTTAAAAGAATAAAATAATAATATAAAAATTTAAAAATTATAAAAAATAATAAAAAATTTTAAAAAAAATTTAAAAAAAATAAAAAAATTTGAACCATACATTAAAATTGCACTAATATATGCAAGGTAGGAAATTACTTTACCTGATCTAGTTGAATCCAATCATAAAATTGAATGATTGAACCATATTAAACCGAATAATCAAATGGCTGGAAATTTTAGAGAATCACCTAGGAAGATGAAGAAATATTTTATTCCTTCGACCTATAATCCATTGACTTTTATTCAGTTATCTGATATCTATGCTACCTACTATGAGCTTAAGTCGACTACAATCTAGATGCTTTCATCTTTCTACAGGAATAATGAAGACCCTTACAAGCATTTGGATGAATTTTTAGAAGTCTACTCTATGGTCAGGATTCAAAATTTGACTAAGAATGTTCTTAGACTAATTTTATTTTTTTTTCATTGAAAGACAAAGCCAAAACTGGCTTGGCTCAATAGGAAGATCAATTAAAACTTGGGCTGAATTACAAAGTAAATTTCTTAAGAAATTTTATCCCATAGGCTGAACCAACACCATGAGATGAGCTATTATTGGATTTTCTCAGCTTTCAGAAGAACAAATTCACGAGTCATAGAAGAGACTTAAGAAACTTCTTAGAAAATGCCCACATCATGGTCTATCTAAGTGATAAATAGTTCAAACTTTCTATGAGAATTTAGGAGATCAGTATAGATAGATGGTAGATGCATCCTATGGAGGTGCATTCATGAACAAAAATAAGGATGAAGCCTATGTCTTATTTAAAATCTTGAGTAAAACTCCACCAACCATGCTTCGTTATCTTTCTACCAAGAGTGGGCAGGGGTCTATGACCCCGAATCTAGTTTTGAGGTTGATTCAAACCTAATAAATAAAGTAGACTTTCTTGTTCAAAAATTAGACCAACTCCTAATTCAAAGTCAATAATCTCCTACACAATTCATATCATCTTTTAATTATAAGGAGACTTGTTCAATTTGTGCTAGTCTAACTCATCATATAAGTGAATGTCCTATGGCTGCATAGTTTTTACTTTTTATCCAAGAACAAGCTCAAGTTGTACAAGGCTACTCCAAGCCAGTTAATGATCCTTTTTCAAATTTATATAATCCAGATTAGAAAAACTATCCTAATTTTTTTTGGATATCCCAACAGACTCGGGCTTAAACCCAATATCAAAACTATGCCTACAATAGGGGTCAGCCTAGCCAGTTTACCTAGTCATCATATTACAATCAGCCATCATATCCACCTCCTCAATAGATCAATCTAGCTGATGATAGATTTAATCAACTTCAACAACTAATTCTGACTCAACAGAAATCTATCACTAGGCTAGAAGCTCAAATAGAATAATTAGCTGAGTCTAACTTGAGGAGAGAACTAAGTCAACTGTCGAGCCTACCAATTTCAAATCTTATAACAACCCACCTATTATCCATCAATCACCTGAACTAAAATATCAATCTAATGTTCCATCTAGAAATCTTCAATTAGAGAATGCCAAAGTAATTTCTGAACTTAAGAGTTATAGGATTCTTATAAAATCATACCAAGATCAGGTGAGAGAAGCTAATACTGATGCTAGCCAAAATAAAAATATAGAAGAAGATGTTAGTACTGAAGCTAACCATATAGAAAAATCTGAGTTCGAAACTAGTACTGATGTTGGTTCTAATTTAAATGAGACTGATATAGGATAAAAGAGAATGGATAATTTACTAGAGACCTATAAACTTGAAGTCTTATTCTCTTTAATTCTAAAAGCTGGTTCTTCTTACAAAAATCAAGAGGCATGTAATGAAGTATCAATGGAGTTATTTAATCAAGATCATATTAATTTACCTCCATAATTAAAGCCATCTCTAGACATCTTTCTAGTATCCATTGCATCAAACTTAACTTCTAATAAAAAACTTAATTTATGAGTATTTTAGATGAACAAATAGGAGAAATTCTTAAACATGGGATTGAGAATGGGGTCACAAACTATATTTTCAAAATTAATAATGAATATGTCAATAATGGGATAATAAACTATCTTCCTATGATTGGCAATCCAAAATTATTAGAATTTATCAATCCAGTATTTGACACAGAATAGTAAACTATATTGTGTTTGACTAAAGAAGATAAACTTAGCGCTTGTTGGAAGGCAACCCAATATTTAATTTTTTATATTTAATTTATTTTTTTAGTTTATTTTTTTAGAATATTTTGAATAAGTTGGAGGGAGAGCCCAAATTTTCAAAGATACATGCTGGACCATGAGAACATATATTAAATTAGGTGTACTCTTTCCTATTCTTTATTACATCCTTTATTTATTTTTTTCTTCATTAAGGATAGTGTTGATTAAGTTGGAAGAGAGAATAATAAAAATTTTTAAAATTTTTAAAAGTCCTCGAAGTAGTTAGTATTTAGTATTTAGACATTCGATTATGCTTAAAAATTAAGTTGAACTAAGCATTTTTAAAATAAAATTGATGCATAGATTAGAGCATAAATGAGGAGTATTAAGAAAATCCAATAAAGAGTTAAGTCCAGAATATAAATAATTTTTCTTTGAATACTTCTGATTTTTTCTACCAGCATCAAAGAAAAGTCTGCTTTTTATGAACTTATATAGGGTAACTATATATTTTTTTATAATAATTAAAAAAATTAATTAAAATAAAATAATTTTTAAGTACTTTTTACTGAGTAATCAGACTTTTTTGCCTAAGCAAGTATTGAGTTTTGCATCAAAAGATGAAAAGAATGAAACAGCTCATTGTAAAGCTAATCTTAACTCATTGTCTGTTTGATTCAATCTAGTAAGTCTAAGGGGTATTCTATATCTAGTGTCCTAAATTCAACTAGTTTGAGAGTCATTGGCCCAAGGCTCGCTACATGGATCAAATAGAAAGCTTAAGGGATTAAGGCACTCAATAGTGATATAATATTAAAAAAAAAATTAATTTTTTATCAAGTAATCAAGTCCCATTGTCTAAGTAAGCAATGATATTTGCATAAAAAAATAGACAATATGAATAAAAAAATTAATAAATGAAGGACAGAAGTAGCAATACACTTGTCCATATGAAAGTTTTGATGATTCAGAGATAAAGATAGGAACAATTTTAAAATATTTAAAATTTTTTACTTAATTTTATATTGGTAAGTACTAATATCCCAATAGTATGCCTCACTTATACTCTATTGAATATCAATGGCCATTTTGAAATTGCTTGGATAAAATTTGAAACTCTAAAGCTTAAAAGGTATCTAAAACTAAATTCTTTCTTTACTCGAGGACAAGCAAAGCTTAAGTTGGAAATGTGATAAGTACCATAAATTTATCAATATAAGAATTAATTTATTAATTAATTTATTTTAATTTTAAAAAAATTAATAATAAATTTATTTTTTTAAAAAAATTAATATTTTTATTAATTAAAAAAATTAATTAAAAATAATAAAAATAAAATATTATTAGTAAATAAGCTTAATTTTTTTATCATAACAAAATAAATTTGAAATAAATTAGAGCTAAAATGGATAAGATATAAATTTTTAAAGAAAAAATAAAATAAAAAAGGAATTGACTCAGTCGGCTTATCAAGCCAAGCCGCAAAGCCAAGCCAAGCCGACGTGCTACTTAAGCTAGCTCAGCCAGATAAGTCGATTAGCTAGTCCACAAAATCAGGCATTGACCGTCAGCTCAGTAAAAGACATCCAATAACAGTGTAACACGTGGTGGATCTAGATCGTTAAAGGATTTATAAAAAATTTATCACGACGTATAGGGGTAATTTCATAATTTCATAGGCAAAGGTTGGCACTGATTGGTTGTGGTCTATGGTGTAGTTAGTCTATGCGGTCTACATGAACAGTAATGGTGCCATCCTATGGTCTAGATTACTGTCGGTCCAGATCCAACGGTCTAGATAGTTTTCAATTTTGATTTGATTTTCAGCTCCTCCCAGATCATGATCGAATGGCTCTGAGAGCTCCAAAACATGATCGAATGGCTACGCTCACTCTCAATTTTGATCAGATAGATGGGGCAATTTCCAACTCTGATTCATTCTTTGATTTCACTCGGATCGCCATCGGATAGTCGCACGCGATCCTGAAGCTGATCCAATGGTCTATAGAGCTCCTGATGGTAATTAAACATCCAAGCATGCAATCAATGGCTCGATCTTCTCCATCTTGCATGATCGAATGGTCAGAATTTAATCTGACCTGATCTGGGCCATTATACATCTGATTTTGGCATTTTTTGGACCATTTGATCCAGATTTGATGGCCAAACTTCTCCAGAACTCAACAAAACACGTCCAGAAGCTATTTTAATCCGATTTTCACTCAAATTTTATTATTTTTGATGATCAAAGTCCTCCTTAGTCCCACATTGCCAGTAATAAAAGACTCCAGCTATCCAACATCTATTTAAAGAACCCCAAGCCATCAAATCAAAGCATCTTCGATCATGTGAAAGAGTTTGGTAAAGGTTAGAGCCAAGCTTAGGTTAGAGGCTGCTTCAAGAAAATGGATGCTATGAAGAAAAGCTGGCTTCTACACTATCTTAATGCCAACATCGATCCAAGATCAGAGATCAGCTACTTTTATTTTCCTTTTTTTTAATTCCATGTACTTAAATTCTAAAATTTTAATTAATGCAAAATTTATTTTTATACACTTTAAATTTCATGCTCTTTATTTTTAATTATAATTTAATTTTTATACTTTAATTATTATTTTTTATTTTATTACAAGTAGATGCTAAGATCTAACTAGTAAATTTTAGTACCAAGTTTATTATTCCATGCTATTTAATTTTTGCTCTTTATTTATTTTTCAACTTTGAAATTTTTTTTTCTTTTTTTCTAAAAATTAAAAATTTTAAAACTAAAACACTGTCTTCTTTATGGATTTGATCCAACTTACTACTTACTATCTATTTTTAATTATTTTAAGAAGTTAGATTAAATTGATAAACATGGTGTTTTAATGACAACATCGTGCTCTTATCAGGGAGTAATACTATCATATTGCTCCTAGCTTTGAAGTTAATTACTTAGTGGTAAGATAAATATCTATTCTTGGAAAGTTGCATATGATTTGGACTAAGGAAAGAAAAATCTTTTATTATATCTGATTAGAACGTTTTTTGAAGTTGAAGTTGGTGGATCATATACAAACTAGCATGTTAGGAGGAATGTATATTTGGGAATATTACAAAATAAGATTATTTCTAATGGAAGAAATTAATTTGTTTTGAGATCATAGAGTATTCATCTCAGACCCTTGGTGGAATCATTAACAATTTTAATGGTATATGTGAAACTTTAAGTCAAAGATTACGTATATAAGTTGATCTAGGGATTTTCGGTCATCATGGTTGAGGTTGCTAATGAAATCCTTGATTGCTATCTTTGGTTTAAGATAAAAGCTCTGAGTTATATCTATTAAAAATTTTGGGAAAGATGTGAAATTGCAATAAACCCATTATTAATTGAAGAAATTGATTTTATTTGAGATTGTAGAATATTTATTTTAGTGCAATCTTGATTTTCTATCTTGGTATTAAGATAAAAGATTTTAGTTATATCTACCGGGGATTATGAGATGCATGTAAAATTTTTAGTTTAAAAATTTTGGGATTATGGATTGATCTAGAGTTCTATTGTCATTGTTATTGAGGTCATTTTTAAAATCTAATATTGAATGGAGAATTTGGTTTTAAGTAGGTTGCATGGTTATTATGGAAGGTTTTTAATAGATGCTAAAGATTTCAGTGAGTGAACCTTTAGAAGAGATGATTGAGTCTATTTTACTTATATGTAATGATTTAATGCCTTTTAATTTATGGAGTATTGGAAAAATGATTCTACTTTCTTTTACTCATGAGAATTTGATTTGGAATCATCTAACTGAATTGACTAGAGAGTCAAGGCCTAATTCATGTTTGAATTATAATAACTTGCTTATAAGATGGTTTGAATATGTTGAATTGACTTAAAGGTAGATTTAGAAGGATGTGCTCCATATGCATATTTGGATGAGAATTAAAAGTTTCTTTTTGACCTAAGAATTTAAAGTCTAGATATTTTTAATACAATAGTATATTTGGATTGAAAGCCATTTAGTGCATCTTAAGAAATTTTGATGGTTTAGATCACAATGCATGGTAGAAGTGTGGTGATCTAGATTATTTTGAATGGTGCCATGTGATTTTCAAAAATGTTTCTCCTATCTACCATGCTAACAAAATATTTTTTTTTTAGCATCTTGAATCTTAGATGAGTGGGCCATCAATTCTTGAGCTTGGATTGGAATATTTAGCGATACATTTCTTTTCTCTTATTTTTGAAGCATATGCTTCTCTATCTATTAGAAAGAATTTGAGATTGTTTATTGATCTTAGATTTTGATTTTAGATTTTTATCTTTGAACATTCATCTACTGAGAGTATGGTAAAGTTGGTTTATAATCTTGTGATAGATTGATTAAATCATGAGCAGTTGATATTTTGGCAAGAAACCTAATATTCTTAACTGGAATTAAGATATTGATTTTGATTACTAGAAATAATGGTTTTGATTCTAATCAATGTTTGTGGCATTCACCGGCCTCTTATGAGTTGATTTAATGATAATATTATATTAAAAATTAAAATATCAAAAAGTTTGAGGACAAGATTAGAATGGTGAATTTATAACTTTTGAAAGTACAAGTGAGAGAAATTATTTTTGATTCTTGATTAGTTTGAATATCACGGTGTGATTCATATTACCATGTTCTCATATCTTATGCTTAGTTAAGTTTTAGCATATGGAATCTAAAGTTAGTGGGCTATCAATTCTTAATCTTGAATATGAAATATTTTAGTGTAGATCTCTCTATTCTTAAATCTAAAGCTTGTACTCTTTCGATCAATATTGTTCCTCTGTCTGGTTGGAAAAATTTGAGGTTGTCTATTGATATTTAAGATTGTTCTACAAGGGGTAGATTAGAGTCATTTGCAATCCAATCTTGTGATGGATTGATTAATTAAAAGTAGTTGAGGTTTTGACAGAGAAATTTGATATTCTTATTTAGAATTAAGATGTTGATTATTTCTTGTTTATAAGAGATGGATTCTATTTATAGTATCTACAATAGAATCAAGTCATGAAGTATTGAGACTTATTTATGATAAGATTGAATAATATGAACAATTGTATAAGTAGAAACATAGAAACTTAGAAATAAAATTATGATTGTGGAATCTTAAAGTTTGAAAATCTGTCATACAAATTTTGGGACAAAATTTTTTTTAGGAGGGAGAATGTGATACCCAAATCCTAGCCACTAGGAATAGGCCCAATAAGGTTGTGCATGAATCTAAAAGCATCCAAAATAAACAAAGAAGGAAAGAACGGGAGAAAGAAGACTTCCGATGGGAGTCTTCTTCTCTGATGGAATTGGAGTTGGAGTCGAACTTTAGGGCTCCTTTATAAGAGGAGACCCTCTTCCATTCCATGAGCATCACCACCAACAAGATCCCGCTCTCTCACCATCTTTCTTTATCTATTTCTCTTTCTTGTTCCTAGTTTACCATCCCTGATGAAATCACCACCTAAATCCATCAAAGACAAGGTAAGATCTCTTAGATCATCTTCCTCCTCCTAATCCCTCTTAGCTCCTAAAGCTTTGATTTCAGTCGATAATTGTCAAAATTTTATGACAAAATTGGATCTTTGATTTTCCTTATTTTTCATGATTTTTATGGTTTTCTTTCTAGCACCATCCATCGCCATTGAGCATCAGACCAGCGACCATCAATTATGCTACTAGGGCATCTTCGGACACCATCCTTTCAGGCAAGACTTCCTTGGAGTTGGGGAGAAGAAGGGGATTCAAGAATCCCCAGTTTTGCTAAAATGAAGGAAAAAAAGGAAGAAAGAGAATAAGAAAAAGAAAAAGAAGAGAAAGAAAAGGAAGAAAAAAGGAAAAAAGAGAGGAAAAGAAAAGAAAAATAAAGAAAAGACTTTCTATCTCTTCTCTCTCCTCTCTCTTTCCTCTTTTTTCTCTCTACTTTCTCTCTTATTTCTCTCTCTAAAATTTTTTTTCCTAGATTGTTTATTTCCTACCATGGATTTCTCTCTCTAGAAGTTTATTTCTTTAGGATTAATCTAGCAAAGAACTTTATTTCGATGAGTTTGACTGATTTTGGTGAAGGGATCCTGATCCATGGCCATTGGATAGTGTGCAAGCACCATCTTGGCCAAATTATGTACCACTAGATTTGATAATCCATGATTTTTATTGAACCATCTGTACACTAATTTAATTATAATTTGATTAAATTTTCTTGATCAGATCGATAAAGATGCCGAATAGTGTCATCTGATCAGTCCTATTGTACTTCATTAATTTTTCTCTTCTTTGACAATCTTTTTACTTGATTTATCAACCTAATGAAGGGATCCTAGCCCTATCATGTCAAATCCGAGTTGATCCAGTAGATAGACTCTGAACAATCTTGTCAGTCAAACAACATATCTACACCATTGGAGTCTTCATCGAACATCATAAAATCTAATTTTTATTAATCTCTATCGAGTTCTTGTATTTTAATTAATTGACTCTAATTGATTGCATTGATCCTTGATTGCCAAATGATATATTGACCTCTACTTTGATTCTTATCGAACATAGTTGATCTGATTCCCTTTGATTTTTGTTGAATCACCTTTCTCCTAGCCTAATCTTGATCGACGTAGTAAGGATCACTAGACCAACCTAGATTATTGGATGTGACTACTCATCAATCTTGTGTTTCTTAATTATTTGTATGCTTTCAAATCATTGAACTTGATCCTGTATAGGATTGTAAATGTCTGGTAATGGGATACTATGATATGATCTATGAATCAAACATTTTAGAAAAAAAATTTTAGAATTATGTAGATTTGTTGGAATGCGCATGAGATAAGTAATATTTTATTTTTCTAGATTTATCAATAAATTATAAAATATTTTATTAAAATAATTTTTAAAATATTGCATGAATTACTATAAAAAAATGAATATTAGCAATGATATTAGCAACGACAAAAAATTTGCCGCTAAAATCAACTTTTTCCAACCACAACATTAACTAAAAAATTTGCCATCAATAATTATATTAGCAACGATAATATTAATATTAGCAATGGCGAATGCCATCTCTAAAAATCTAAAAATTTATTTAAAATATTTAAAAATAATAAAAATATTAGTAATGATATATTTTAATTATTAGCGATAAAGAACTGACCGTTGCTAATAACATGCTATTAGCGAAAGCTATATTAACTACTAGCGGTAGCGAGAGCCAAGGCTAAAATTATTTAAAATTTTCAAATAATTTTATGATATTTAAACATAAAATATGTATCAATAATGGTGATTTTGAATATTAAGGACTAAGAAATTGCTATTGCTAATATTTTTTTAAAAAAATAGATTAGGAAGAAAAAAATATTTTAAAATTTTATTGACGATAGAGTTAGAGATGGATGGTTAGCCATTGCTAATAAAATTAGAATTAGAAATAAAATTAATGATGGGATGTTTGTCATTGCTAATAATCCAAACCATGGTTCAATCCAATTCAAATCTAATTTGAATCTGATTCAAAATTCTGCCAAACCTAATTAAATTAGGCTTTGAATTCAAATTCTACTTAGATTATAAAATTTAATTAACTTCAAATTAGATTGAGATTAATTAAATTAAATATAATTTAAATTAATTAAAAAAAATAATTTTTAATTTGGGTTCAATTCGAATCTAATTCAAAATTCTATCAAATCTAATTTAATTAGACTTTTAATTCAAGTCCTACTTGGATAGTAAAATCCAATTACCTTCAAATTAAATCAAATCCAATTAAATATAGTTAATTTAAATAATTAAAAAACTAATTTAAATTTGATTCAAATTTAATTTGAATTCAATTCAAAATTCTATCAAATCTAATTCAATTAGACTTTGAATCCAAATCATATATGAATTATAAAATCCAATTGATCTCAAATTAAGTCAAGATTAATTAAATTAAAGTTAATTTAAATTAATTAGAAAAAAATAATTTTTAATTTAGATTTAATTTGAATCTAATTCGAATTCGATTCGAATTCAATTAGAAAATTTGTCATCCTAATTCAATTAGACTTTAAAATCCAAGCCTTACATGGATAGCAAAACCCAATTATCTTTATATTAAGTCAAGCCTAATTAAATTTAATTTGATTATAATAAATTAGGAGAAAATGGTTTTCAATTTAGGATTGATCCAAATGCAATTAGAACTCAATTCGAATCCAATTTGAAATATCCTGTCTAACCTAATTCAATTAAACTTTGAATCCAAGTCCTAATTAGATTGTAAAATTCAATTACATTCAAATTAAATCAAGTCTAATTAAATTTAATATGATTTAAATTAATTATAAAAAAATAGTTTTCAATTTAGATTTGATTCAAATCCAATTTGAAATTATATCAAATCTAATTCAATTAAACATTGAATTCAAGTTTTACTCAAAACATTAAAATCCAATTAGCATCAAATTAAGTCAAGCCTAATTAAATTAAATCTAATTTAAATTAATTAGGACTTGATTCATAAATTAATTAAGTCCAAAAATTTTATAAAATCAAACATTGATTTTTAACCATCCAAAAAATGACTTAGGAGGACAAAAAAATTAATGAAAAAAATTTATTAACGATGGCATGAGTACCATTGCTAATAATATAAAAATATTATTTTTACTATTTAATTATTAATGATGGAAAGACTATTATCGATGAAATCTACCATTGCTTACTAATAATTTTTTGTATATTAGTGATGCTAAATGATTATTAGTGATGGAATCTGCCATCCCTAAAAATCTTTCTACCTTATTTTCATCCACCTAATCGTGCGTCCTCATTTCCCCCATGCCACTGTCCACTGCCTCCTCATGTTTTTCTGCCCCACCACCCACCACGTTCTCATTTTTCTACCATCCCCCCCACCCGCCCTCCACTATTTTTATCTCCCACCACTACCGCCCTCTCCTCCAACCTTCAATCCCCCCATCCCCTCTCTCTCTGGGCCAGCGGCTTCCTCCTGACTGCACCCAACCTGCCTTTTCGAGCCTTCAGCCATCTTCTAGCTCCTCGAGCCCTCGACCATCTCGATCCCCCTGGCTGCACCCGGCCCACCTCCCTAAGCTACCTCCTCTCGACCCTCTCTTTCATCGACCACCTCCTACCTCCTTTCCAAAACCCTCGGCTGCCTCCTTCCTCCTTTCCTGAATTCTTGATCGTTTGGTTCCCCAGCCACCTTTCTCTTCCCCACCATTTTGTTCCCCCATGACCTCCTCTCTCCCCTCGGCCACCTCCTGCCTCTCCAAATCCTCGACTGTTCGATTTCTCCACCACCCTCCTCTCCCCCATTATTTAGGTTTTCTGCCACCCCGTCTCTCCCCCTGATCACCTCCTGCCTCCTTCTTCGAATCCTCGACCGCCTCCTACCTCCTCAAACCCCTAGCCCTTCGATTCTCCTGCCACCCTCCTCTCTCCCACTGTTCTATTCCCCCACCACCCCTACTGTCCCCCTAACCATCTCCTATCTCCCACTGACCGCTTCCTACCTTTCTGAACCTCCGACTACCTCCTGCCTTCCTGAATCTTCTGCATTCGATTTCCTTACCACCCTCCTCCCATCATTTTGTTCCCACAATACCCCCTCTCCCCCCGACCATCTCCCACCGACCGTCTCCTGCCTCCTTCCCTGGACCCCCAGCCGTTCCTGCCTTCCTGAACCCTCGGCCATTTTGTTCACCCATCACCCCCTCTCTTCTCCTGTCGCCTCCTGCTCCTTTTTTGAACCTTGGCCCTTTGGTTCACTGTCACCCCCTCTCTCCCCCAGTCGTCTCCCCCTAACTGCACCTGGCCTACCTCCCCGAATCTCCGATCGCCTCCCGCCTCCCTGAGCCCCCGGGTGCAAGCTTCCGATCTACCCAAGTTCTCATTCATGGCCACATCTCTAAGCCTCAGTCCCTACTCGCCTATGCTTCCTTGCACCTCAATTCCTACATACCAACCCGTGTCTCAATCCTGCATGATAGCCCTTTTCTATTGTGAGTATTAGTGATGATAATACCATCAATAAAAATTATTTTTTAATTTAAACTATATTAATTAAACATAATTAGATATTAAAAATTATTTTAAGTATATATTAATTTATACAAAATTTGGGTCCTAGCAATGAAAGGGCTCAAATCGAGAGAAGGTTCAGGCTACAAACATGAGCCCGACACGTGCCTTGCGTGCTTCGATCTTGGCATGTAGCGTGCTCAAACTGAGGGAAGGTTCGGATAGTATTGCAAATATCGATTTGAGACATGCCTTGCATGTTTCGATCTCTACATCCATCCCCTCTCAAATCAAGGAAAGGTTCAGACTGCAAGTATGAGGTCGATACGTACCCTACATGCTTTGATCTCAGCATGCAGATGATCTAACCGAGGAAAGGTTCGAGCAGCATTGTAAACACTAGCTTGAGACATGCCCTACATGCTTCAATCTCGACATACAGAGCACTCGAATTGAGGAAGGTTCGAGCTACAAACACGAGGCTGAGATGTGTCCTATGCACTTTGGTCTCGACATACAGTGCACTCGAACCGAGAAAAGATTCGGATAGCATTACAAACATCTACCCGATAAGTGCTCTGTGCATTTCAATCTCGACATGTAGTGCACTTGAACCAAGAAAGGTTCGAGTCGCATTGCAAATACAGGCTCGAGACGTGTCCTGTGTGCTTCAATCTCGACATGCAAAGCACTCGAACCGAGAAAAAGTTTGGACCACATTACAAACATCGGCTCGAGACATGCCCTACATGCTTTCATCTTGGCATGCAGCATGCTCGAATAGAGGAAAGGTTCGGGCTATAAATATGAGATCGAGATGTGTCCTATATGCTTCGATCTTGGCTTGTAGCATGCTCGAACCGAGGAAAGGTTTGGCCAGCATTGCAAACATCGGTCTGAGATGTGCCTTGCATGCTCCAGTCTTGGCATCCACCCTCACTCAAATCGAGGAAAGGTTTGGGCTGCAAATATGAGGTCATGACATGCCCTGCGCATTTCAATCTCGGGATAGCATTGCAAACACTAGCCCAAGATGTGCCCTGCACACTCTGGTCTCGACATGTAGAGCGCTCAAACTGAGGATGGTTCGAGCTACAAACATGAGGCCGAGATTTATCCTATGCACTTTGGTCTCGGCATACAACACGCTTGAACCGACGAAAGGTTCAGGCAGCATTACAAATACCAATCCAACACGTACCCTATGCATTTCAGTTTTGACATACAGTGCACTCGAATCGAGTGAAGGTTCAGGCTGCATTGCAAATATAGACTCGAGATGTGCCCTGCATGCTTCGATCTCGACATGCAGAGTGCTCGAACCAAGAAAAAGATTCAGACCGTATTACAAACACTAGATCGAGACATGGATTTATGTCAAATTACAAGCATTGGTACTTGTATGGAGATCGATTCATGGCAGACAATTACAAGAGCTTTGGAGGCTTTACTTATCCAAGACCTTGCTGATGTGCAAGAGCTTAACGGTGATAAGCTCGAGCATATGATTAGCACATTTAATATATTTGATCTGGTTATTGGTGGATGTCTATGTAGTAATTTTTTAGATAGTAACCACCATAGTCATGAAAGACAGGGTTGCTATGGTTATAGTCATGCTTACCCTCTATAGGGTTGGTACCCCCTAAAAGCTAAGCAAGGCTATAACTATAGCAACCTCTATAGTCTATCACGACTATGATGGTTGCTATCTAAAAGATTATTACATAAGCTGCCACCAATAACTAGATCAAATCCATCAAATGTGCTAATCATATGCTCGAGCGTTAAGCTCTTGCAGATCAGTAAATATATTGGATAAGTTAAGCTTTCCGTCCATGCATATTATCTCTCAAGTCTTTCTATGCATGTACCAATGCTTGTAGTTTGGACTTGGAGCTTGTCACATGACTAGACTGTGCGAGCATATGAATTTTGTTTTTAAATATTTATTTTATTTTTTGATAAAATTTATATTTCTAGTTTACAGCTCGAGGAGGTAGCCAGGGGCTCGGAGATAGAGGCTGTGGCGACTGCCTATGCGAGATGCAACTAAATGGAGGTGATGCATTCTGTTCTTATTGTTGTATGGTCAAGCTTGGATGGTCTGTTACATTACAAACAATCACTTGCAGCCATCTCACCATATTTTGGTGTAGAAAAACTTGCAATGCAATGGCAAGCTTGGATGGCCTGTTATATCATGGACAACCACTTGCAGCCATCTCATGGTTAAAGGTGCAGAGAAACGCATAATGCCTTATTTTTCAATGGCAGATCTGAGCTTTCTTCACATTTTCATGTATTGAGATTATCATGTACTATTAGATAAGAATTAGATAATGCTTAATTAGGAGATCAGTAGACCAACACATTATCATGTATTGTTGAATGAGAAACATTGGACTACTGATATATTGCAGATGCTAACTAACAATCTTTATTATACGTAAGTTAAATTTTGATCATCTTATTATATTTTGATAGATATATATTCTGTTTGAACTAATTTTTAGGTCATCTGCTTGCTTTGATTTTTATTTTTATTTTTAGATATTATACATCATGTCTTCTAGAGATCGGAGCTATTTCAGTCAAAGATAGAGCTCTCGAAGAGAGATCGATCATGCGACTAGCTCGTATGATTCTACACATCTCATATTGGATGATACGGGGTCACCAATGATCCCATAGTCATATGTAGTAGCGATCGATTCACAGACATAGAGTCATAGTCGAGGACCCATCTGGCTCGCGGTATCTCCAACTTGATCGAAGGATCGACAGCTTATCCACATTCAGAGCCGCTTGTAAATACTATAAATTTAATTAATGTAGCATCTCGGATCAGCAAAATAGAGAATTAAAAGATTTGTGTTCATGTATGTGTGGCATAGTAATTATTTATGATATATCTGAGCCATTTAAGTATAAATTATGATTATCTATCATTTTGAATCTTAAAAATTTTCTAAGTCTAAAAGCTAGCACCTGTATGGAAAGCTATATAAAATATAGATTTTCTTGAGATCAAAATTGATAGTAATTGATTCTTAGATATTGGTGGGTCATACAGTGATTTTTAATGAATTTTTAGACCCTTTAATCTATTTGTTCTGAAGTAAGAAAGTTTTAAAAATTTTGAGTTTCGAAAAATTTGAACTAGAACCTAAATTTTGGAATCTTATTCTTAAAAATTTTGATTTTTATGATATTTTTATTGGCTCCAAATAGGGGGGTGTTCCTTATTTATATTTATATTTTAAAATTAATAGAGAGTAAAATAAATGAGGAAGCGAGATGTCTTGGTTTGCAAAAATTTTTGGGAGTAGTTATAAACCGATGGTGTTTTCAATTGTGAGTTTAAAATCATTTATTCATGGGATGACTTAGTAGCTTGAGGTTATAAAAAAATAGCTAAAAAATCATCTGAGCAACACTTGTTAAGTGGGCAATTGGATGGATTCTTGTTGGGTTAACATCTAGCAACTCTTTTCTTTAATTTATTCTTTTTTAAATTAAAAAGCCTCTGGTTCTTATTGTAGTTGTTTTGAGTTCTCTAACATAGCAAAAAGATTAGAGAAAAGAAAAGAGTTGGGGAAGGTCCTATTCTCAGTAGAAAGTCAAACAAAAAGGTTGGTTAGCAAGAAAGGATTGAGGGAAGGAGAAGAAAGATTGCTGAAGTTAAGAAAGCAAGGAACTTGTTTTGGTTGGGTGGCAGTCCTTTAATTACTTAAGGAAGGGAGAGGGTTCTCAAAGGGTGCTTTAAGGGAATCAAGTATCAAGGAGGAATAATAGCTAGCTAGAGGTGAGTGAATTCCATCTACCTGTGGTGTTTTACTATATTTTACTAAGTAAAAATATTATTTAAAAAATAGGATATTGTCTTGGTACTCTGCAGCATATGTTGATCTCATATACATGTGGTTTGAAAATCCTTGAAACAGAGAATGGTTTTTGGATAGCTTTTGTGTATTTCATAAGCAAATATATATATACAATAGTTATGCATATAGTTTTGATAACATGGCTTTAGTAATCTTAAATGAGTTGTATAGTGATCATTTATATGGTTTTATCTCTTATATGACCTATTTCTGGTTTATGTACTGTAAAGCTTATTGATATTGATAATATCTTATGGCTGCTCATTTGAGAGTGTGTCAAAGGACTGCTCAGTTGAGAGTATGCTACGATATTGGAGGACTGCTTATTTGAGAGTATGTCAAGAGACTGCTCATTTGAGAGTGTTCTATGATGGTAGAGGACTGCTCATCTAAGAGTGTATCGAGGGACCGCTTAGTTGAAAATATGTTATGTTGATAGTGTGATTTCTCCTATGAGAGTGTATCATGGGATTGCTCATATGTGGATATGGTTATGATGTGATTTTTCTATGAGAGTGTGTCGTAAAACTGCTCATATATGGATATGGTTATAGTATGATTTTTTCTATGAGAGTGTGCCATGGGACTGCTCATATATAGATATGGTTATGGTATGATTTTTTCTATGAGAGTATATCATGGGACTGCTCATATATGGATATGGTTATGATGTGATTTTCTCTATGAAAGTATGTCATGAGACTGCTTATATATGGATATGGTTATGGTATAATTTTTTCTGTGAGAGTGTATCATAGGACTGCTCATATTTGGATATGGTTATGATGTGATTTCTCCTATGAGAGTATGTCATGCGACTGCTCATATGTAGATATAGTTATGGTATGATTTTTTCTATGAGAATATGTCATGAAACTACTCATATATGGATATGATTATGATGTAATTACCCATATGAGAGTGTGTCGATGGAACTGCTCATATGAGGATATGGTTGTGATATGGATACTCATTCGAAACTCTATGGAAACATGTAATTATGGTATCATCAGTGGTAAGTAAAGGTTTATGCTTTACCAGAACTTTTCATATGATTCATATATATTTTATTTAAGTGTTTAGCCGCTTGTTGATACATGCTATGCATTATAGTATGATAAGTATAGTAAGTTTTCCATTGATAGTTGGATGCACTCACTGGGACTTTAGTCTCATTATGTGGTTTATATTTTTTTTCTTTCAGCAGATTGGAGCATCCTAGTTGGCATCAGCGTAAGAAGCTTGGTATCAATGTTTTGGGATTTTGTGTTGTATGTATTAGCTTGTGAGAGTCATACTTTTGGAGGTATCTTAGGATGTACATATTATATATTATCAACTGAATGTAAATGTATGTATTTTATTGTTAATACTAGATGTATTAAGCATAGTTGGTAAATAAAAGCTTGAGATGAAGTTGTTGAATATTGAGAAGAGTAGAAATGTTTGTACTATGATTTTAAAAGGATCAATCAAATTCTTTGATAGCAAGTGATTAATGATATTGCAGCTTAGCTACAGCCTAGAAATTTTCTTAACCTTTAAATAAGGGTGGGGTGTGACACCATCACCTGAATTTAGGAGTGGGATGTTATAATTAATATGTTTCAAATTTAGAAATTCTAAAGTTAATATTTATTGTTCAAAATCAATTTTATAGCATACTTAGAGAGTCTGGAGTATCTCGTGTGGTTACTGGCATCATTTGATGCTTGATGCTAGGGCTGATGAATGAGTTTTTTAGCTGACCATCTGGAGCATGTAATGTAGCCTGAGAGATATTTTTAGTAAGTCAAAAACTAATTTAATTTATAAATTTTTGATACGTTGGTATTTTAATTATATATAAATACATACTTGCTTCTATCTTGCAGGACTACTACCAATTCGAGACTTCTTAGGATGAGAAGGCTGGCCGTCAGATCTTCGAGGAGGTGGCCACATGGAGACTCCAAGATAGCCTCTATAGCCTCAGACAGTTCGCGATCCAGTACTTTGGTTTCCAGTCACCATCAGACTGAAGATCCTTCATAGATCACTGGATGCGGGCAGATATATGGTAGGCCCTCTACAACCAGTGAAGTAGTAAAGAGTTCTCCGATAAGCGGCAGAGGGCTCAGCAAAATCGAACTATCCAGCAGGATTCGATTAGACATATGGATGGCTTGGTTGGCACACATGTTATGGCCAACAAACTGGTAGAAAATCAATATCAAAGCTTTTTACTAGAATTGTAAAAAATCTTATATGCATGTTTTAATTAATTTAATTTTATTATTTACTTATTATAGGTACGATAGCTGGGTTATCCACTAGATCAGCTATAGTTATGACGGTCTATACACTAGTCTACGAGGATCAGTGACTACTTAAATTCTATGTCATGATGAATCATGGTAAGAACTTCAAACTTTATTTACTAATTAAGTTATTACAGGATCTAACTTTTATATTATAACTAATAGATTTCTTAACTATGCAGATGCATTACGTAATATACATTGCTGAGAGGTACAATGATGACCCATCTTCTCAGCCCTCCTTGACCTTGAGGGATGGCTCAGTACCACTAGGGGTGAGTAGGAGCCAGGTTATAGGATTCGATCACAGCTTCGATCCTCTACTATTTTGATATCCTTCGATGTTCTCACAAGCCTCAACATTCTAGATCTAGAGTGATGCACACGTGGAGGAGGTCGTGTAGAGGCTTTGGAGCCACAATCTCAGAGTCTCCTAAATGTCATTCACGATATGATCGTAGAGCTTCTTCAGGATCCTCAGCTACACGATCAGTTGGGCTCGTTATCCCAGCCATCATATTAGATAATTATATTATTAAATTATTTTAATTATTTTAAATTTTAATTTTTAGAAGCTTTGTATATTTAGGTTTGAGTTTGGAAAGAAGATCTAGGAACTAAAAATTTAATATAACTATTTAATCGATGGGTCGGAGGTGTCTATAGTTCCATATCATCGAATGAAATATGTAGAAATAATCTATTCGAAAATCGAAAAAGTGTACCAAAAGATATACCTCCATATTAAAATTTGCTAATAATATTTTATTTTTTCATTATAGAATACTGAGACATTCAGTTCTCATCCACCAGCTATTGGAGAGGAGGAGGAGGAGGCAGGCAACAACGAGGATCAAACTTGATTTTTTTTTGAATGTATTATATTTTTTATACTAATTATAAAAAATTATATAATTTATATTTTTAAAAAAATATAATTAGTTTTTTATTTTTTTATTATCAGATTATTTTTAAACTTTAATTATAATAGATATTATAAAAATAAGATAGATTTTTAAAATTATTATTATTAATTTTTAAAAAAAATAAATTAACTATTAGCAATGGTATAAAAGATGAAATCTACTATCTCTAATAGCTATTAGCGATGGCTTTAGAGACGAAGACCCCATTATTAATAATTCTTTAAATAATTTTTTTATTTAATTTAAATATATAAAAATTTAGAGACTATATTAGCAATGGTATTTTTGATCACAAATAATTATTAGTGATGGCATTAGCCATGACCTTACCATCGCTAATATTTTTTAAAAAAATAATTTAATTATTAAAAATTTATTAGAGATAAAATTTTTTATCATAAAATTCATTGCTAATAAGCATATTAGCGATGGTGAATTTTACCATTACTAATAATGGCAATTAGTAATAAAAATTTTTTAGATTGAATTTTATGATGATATTAGCGATGACAACATTATTAGCGATGGCAGATAGACTATTAGTGATGGCATTTAGCCATTGCTAATAGTTAGAATTCTTATAGTAAATTTAATGAATAATATTTTATTATTAAAAATATTATGATGACACACGATTGAAAGTATTGATCTTATTATATATTATATTTGATTAATTTTGATGCCATATGATTATATGTATTATCATCGAATTGGAACATTAAACATGATTTATACAAAGAATTTTGATTCAAGATAATTTGAACCCTTAGCCTGACTATATGGAGGATCCCGCCAATGAAAGCTAATATGTTGGTAATTGATTAGTTCTAAAGATCCATATTACAAGTAGATATGTGACATATCGCTAGTAGACCAGCGATAAACCATCAGTGGACTAGTAGTTTCGAAGAACTTTGATACCAGATGATTCACATCACATTGTAAGATGACATGCAGCCCACCATAATAATATGCGATATTATGATCTTGCCATAAGGATAATGTAGTCATCGCTTATGGTTGACGAGGAAAGAAACTCAAATTTTGAAAAGAAATTGAATTTGATATGAATAATATTTTGATAATGCTGCATAATAGAAAATGATTTTAAACTTATAAACTCTATATTTTATTTTTTATAAATAATTATTTATCATTTTTGCTTGATTTAATCTAGTTAAAGTGAACATTGCTTACTGGATTGTCAAGCTCATTATCCTATTTTACTATTTTTATAGATCTCAAGAACTAAGAGGATATGAGAATATATAAAGTAGAACTTTGATACTCTTATTTTAAATTAAAAATTTTATACAACATGATGTAAGAACACTTGAATATTATTGAATTGTATGGGATATAAAAATTAAATTTTAATTAGTTGAGTTCTTGATTTAATTTATTGATTTATTATTTTTGCTATTGCTTTATGATAGCATAATGAGATGTCTTACATGTTTGTGGAGAGTTTTCTATAAGTAAGCGGTGGTTACCATGATTCCTAACTTGCGATCTTGGATTGGGAAAATGATAATTAATATGGTATCAGAGCATTATTGGATGAATTATGACATGTAGAATCAAACATAGCATGAGTATAGATGGATAGACACTAGGAACATTAGGGTATAGATTTATGATGATTGTAGCATAAGTAGTCTTAATGATTTTTGACTAAACCTTATGATTCTGAATGAAAAGATCACTTAGGAATAATGATTCAGAGGGTTTGAAATATGATTGGCTAGTGATGGATCATGTTATGATTATTTAGACTTTGATTTAAAGTAATGATGAGAGGATGGACCATGAAATCTTATTATTAAGTTGATCATTAATTGTTTAAGTGAATTACAAGCTCAAATTTGATATGAGAGTAATACTATCATATTGCTCCTAGCTTTGAAGTTAATTACTTAGTGGCAAGATAAATATTCATTCTAGAAAAGTTGCTTATGATTTGGACTAAGGAAAGAAAAATCTTTTATGATATTTGATTAGAATATTTCTTGAAGTTGAACTTGGTATGTGGATCATATATAAACTAGTATTTTAGGAGGAATGTATATTTGAAAATATTGCAAGTAAGACTATTTCTAGTGGAAGAAAATAATTTTATTTGAAAACATAAAGTATTAATCTCAATGGAATCATTAATAATTTTAACTGTCATCTTTGGATCCAAATGATAGATCTTATTTATGTCTATCGAATACTATATAGCATATGTGAAATTTTAAGTCAAAGATTACGTATACAAGCTGATTCGAGAGATTTTCCACCATCATGATTGAGGTTGTTAATGAAATCCTTGATTGCTATTGTGAGATCTAGCCTAGCCCAGGATCGTTGCCATGCAAGGGTCTACATGTCGCGGACCCATGACTGACCATGGAGGCAGCCACATGCAACCAGCATGACAGGAGGAGAAGAAAATAAGAAAAAGAAGAGAATAGTGGCTTCCCTATTCTGGCTCCCAAACCACCTCCTCCCTCTCTCACTCCCAATCTCCCGCCCTCTCTTCCTCTTGCTCTCTCTCCCACATCCACTCTCTCCATTTCTCCCTCTTTCTTCCTGAATTCCTCCTCTCCAGTCCCTCTTTCTTTTTTTTCCTCTCCCGTCCCTCTCTATGTGTGCGTCTGCATGTGTGGGTGAGTGTTTCTATGTAAGTATGTGTTTGTATGGTGTGGGTAGGAAATAGAGAAGAGAAAGGAAAAGGGAGAGACCTCTATCTCTTCCTCACTCTCTTCATGTGTGTGCATGTATATGAGCCGTGGATGTGAGTGGACTAGAAATCAAGAGAAAAAAAAAGAGGAAAAAGAATCTCTTCTCCTCTCTCTTTCTCTCTCCTTCTTTTTCTTCTTCTTCCCCTTCCCTTTTCTTCTCCTTCCATGCTAGTATCGTGGGTTATGGTCATTGCTGTGGATGAGCTTTTAAATAGGTAAGATTAATCCTTTTTTATTCTTGTTGGTTGATTTCAGTTAGAGTTTAATGAATGATATTTGGAGCTCTTTTGGATAGTCAATTCCTATTATAAAGTAAGTAATGGATTGCAGGTTGAATAAAGAGATCAAATAGAAATTTAAGGCATTAAAATAAGAAAAAATTAGAAAGGGAAGGGACTATTAAGAGAAGAGTGAGTTTTAAAGGAAGGTAGGGATGTTAAGGATAGCAAAGCTTTAAGAAAATTGAAAGATTAGAAGTTAAGTTTTGCGGATGGATTGATTTTGCTTTGTATTAATCTAGGAATTTTAACTACCTAAAGGGTTGTTGGTTTAAGTTGAAATTTTAATTAGAGGTGGTTGACTTGTGAGTCAACTTCAGGATAGAATGTGAGAATTTTTGGAGGAGTGTAACTAGGATAAATAATTAGTGGAAGAGGGCTATTGCGAAAAGAAAGGATGAAAGAGATGTTATTGTATAATCTTTTCTCTTTCTTTATTTTCTCCGAAGTTGAGAGATTTTGAGAAGTAAGAGATTTAAAATCTTGTTATAACATGTTAATTTAGGTATGGTTGTAGTTTGCTAAGTTCCAAGAAGTCCTGATCAAGTGATTAATTACTCCACTATCGACGCTTGGAGGTAAGTAACTTTTGCATTTATAATTAATCTGAATTAAATAAATTTTATATCATTTTTTGATATAATATAAATAAATCACTAACATCTTATCAAGATCAATCGAGATCAAATGAGAATTATATCTTGTTCAATTAAATAGTTTAAATTATTGTAGATATATTTGGGATCTAATTATGTATGAAATTTTTATGTGTTATTTATTTGACTTGATGCAAATAATTTTAATCATTTTTTGATTGAATCATGTATGGTATTTATATAATATAAATAATTAATTGATACATTGAGACTTATAAGTTGAATTGAATGATATTATATGTTATGATCGAATCAGGCTGATTAATTATTATTATTAGCTATTGAAATGTAGATATCATAAATATATCAAAATTATATTTGATTGTATCAAGCTATATCAAAGTTATATTAATTTGTATCAAAAAGATAAAGAAATGCATGAGTTATATCATTATTGTTATATGTATCACTTGACTCTTAGTCCTATTATATTGTTATCCGGATTTGAGATTCTCACTATGAGAATAAATATGGATTGAGATCTCCACTATAAAGGCAAGCGTGGACTTGAGATTTCCATCATGAAGCAAACATGGATTGAGATCCCCTATCACAGGGGCAATCATGGTGCCACAGTAGGGGCTGTAGAGTTAGAAGAAATGGATACCTATGCTTAAGTATGGTATTATAAAATCAAGTATATACTGGACTCTTTTCTTATTTATTAATTTTTTTGACTAAATAATGGATATAAGGTAGTATGTTGAATATCTTTAATTGTGTAATTTTGATATGAATCAAATTGAGTTCGCATTTTATATTATGCATTTAAATTACTTATCAACATGATTTAAATCTATTTTATAAACATATCTGTTACTTATTGAGCCATGAAGTTCATAAATCTTCATATGTTATTTTTAGAGCTTCGAAATCTAATTTTTGATTCAGACTTGTATTTTGGGAGTGTACATAGAAGGAAGGCCGGTCTGAAAAAGATGGATGGTTCTCAAGAAAAGAAACTGTTTAATGATACTTTGTAAACTAAAAAAATATTGTAAAGTTTAAGGTTAGTAATAGTACGTGCAATAGCTATTGTTCTGCTTATACCACTGCTTGTGACAAGATCGTTAACCTATATATTATATTAAAATTTTGGATAGGATGAATGCCTTACATGTTTATAGAGATAGTTCTCTATAGATATACGACAGCTGCTCACATTCTCGAATTTTATTTTAATTTAAATTTGAGTTTGGGGCATGACAGTCAAAGTGGTATCAGAGCAAAGGCTTATAATCAATGGGGATGGACCTAGGTCAGAGCAAAAATTTAGGATGATTAGAGATTGAGGTTTAAGTGGTATGAGAACTTGGGTTATAATTGCTAAAGATTGAGGTATAAGTTGGCATGAATTGTTATCAAAAATTGAGATACAATTTCTTATGATACTATGAATTGTCAGCAACTCTATATCTTGATTAATTGGGTATTTGGTTAATGAGCATAAGTTGAGCAAATATATTTATACTACTAATAGTTCTTTTGATAAATGAAATATGTGCATTTTTATGCTCCTTATTTATACTAAAGGTTGTTTATCAATTAGGAGAAAAAAAATAGAGATAATGTTCTTATGTTAATGGTAGTTTTTATGATTTATGTTAGTATATAGAGAACTAGATGGCAACTATTAAGGATTGTAATGTATTGAAAGTTTCAAAATTTGTAAGCATATAATCTAAAGTTCTAAGCTAAAAGAAGATTAGGTAAACTCAAATGTTCAAGATATAGTGTTGGTATGTATAATGTGAATATTTGAAAATAAGAATAACTTTCATGAATACTTAATATTTAGTAAGATGAATGGATTAGAATAGTGTAGCGGAAGCATGATAGAATTATAATCTATAGATGAAAATTTTTGAATAAAATGGCATGAGAAGTAAGCCTAGAATGGAATAGCAAATTATGTGATTAAGATCTAATGAATTTTTGTATTGCTAAGAATAATTTTATATTAATGACTAATTTGGGATGTTAACTATAGATTATGAAAGTAATTGATATATCTCCAAAAATTATTCTAGTAAAGATTACAAGGTAGTTGAAACTTTCAGATCCAATCTATAGAGTGGAGGTAAGTGAAGGAAGGTGTATAAGATCTTATGTGGAGATAACCATTAATAGAGGGGAGCAATCCTATAAAACTTTTAGATCAATGGATCCTCCAAACATGGAGCAGTGGAAATCAGAAGAGCAGGTGATGATCTATGCTCAAAATAACTTAAAGTATTGTTTTAATTTTAAAGTTCGAGATATTAATTTTGAGGATATGAAAGAATATAAGTAATCTTTTCAAAAAGTAAGATCAGGATATAATGCTGTAAGTGTCGAGCTTCAGTAGCTAAGATGGGCGTATGAAAGAGTAAGTGATATGAATAGGAGTCTTGATCAATGTTCCGCCTTGAGGCATCAGTAAGAAGATTGAGGGAGGGACTTCCTCTAGATTTTGAATCTTCATCTAAAGAAAATTGATGCCAGTGAGCAAGGAAAGGTGGAGATAAGAAAGGTATAATTTGTTATAGTTTAGAGTAAATTTATGTATGCTTTATATTTGAATAATTAATTTGAGTTTATTTGAATACTAGTTTATGTTGGAAAGTTTTGTAGTAATTAACTTTAAATTATATTACTGAGAATTTTCATAATTAATTAGATATCATGTTATGTTTTGAGAAAGATTCAAGATAATATACAAGTACTTAAGAAATTGATAATTGATTGACTATTTTTAGTAAGACTTGAAGTGAATTAGAAATGACATATTAAATTTTAATTAAATTTTATTGGTTACTTAACTCTTTGCATAAGATATAATACAAGTATGCATGTAGTTATGAAAGATTAAAATCATTCTAATAAGGATTCCTCTAAAAGTGTGTAGATTAGGTAATAAGTGTTTAGAACTTTGTTTGGCAACTAGTGATATATATAATAATGGAGCTAAGGTCTTCTGAACATTAATATATTTGATGTTAAAGCTTAAAAGCTGATTAGATCTAACTTTATTACCTGCTCAAAAATTTAAAAACTATATCATAAGGATAGTATGTAGTGGGCAAGAACTAAGTTATTATTTGGAATTAAGAAGCTTTGTACATAATGATTACCATAATATTATGAAAATAAAAGAAAGGATCCTAGTAAAAGTTACAAGCATGTTAGATAAAAGAATATGCTAGAATCTAGAGGAATAATATTAGTGCAGGTTATTAAAGAAAGGAAGAAAAGAATTAGTAGATGCTGGAAAATTTGATAATATAAGGAATGTTAAAAGAGAAATAATGATAGTTAAAAGAGTAGCACTATAGCGACATAAGTGGTATGATGATCAAAGATGATTTAGGTTAGTACATTAAAGTGATAGCTTTTGGTACCCCAACAATAAGAAATTTTAATCCTTAATACTAAGTTTTGGATGTTTAATGATTTTGTTCATTAGAAATTAATATAAAATTTTAAAACCAACTAAAGATCTTACAGGTATCATCGCTATTAAGATTTTAGCTTTAGACTAGTATATAAGCAGCGATGATAGAAAATGTTAGTAGAACTAGTGATTAATAGTTTGGAGGAAGCAATAATAGTTTAGATCTGGAGTACTTCTAAGTGAGAGATGCAAATTTCAAGGACGAAATTTATTTAAGAAGAAAAGAATTATGAGACTCAACCCGACCTGGTATCGCTATCACATGCGGGTCCGCATGTCGCGGACTCATGGCTGACCATGGAGGCAATCGCGTGCAACTAGCACAGCAGGATGAGAAGAAAAATAGAAAAAGAAAGAAAAGAGCAGGGGCTTTCCCTATTCTAGCTCTTGAACCACCTTCTCCCTCTCTAACTCCCAATCTCCCACCCTCTCTCTCTCCTGCTCTCTCTCCCACGTCCACTCTCTCCATTTCTCCCTCTTTCTTTTGGGATTCCCCTCCCTAGCCCCTCTCTCTCTCTTTTTCCCTCTTCCATCTCTCTCTATGTGTGCGTGTGTGAGAGAGAGAGAGAGTGTTTCTATGTAAGTATGTGTTTGTATGGTGTGGGTAGGAAACAAAGAAGAGAAAGGAAAAGGGAGAGACCTCTATCTCTTCCTCCCTCTCTTCATGTGTGTGCTTGTGTGTGAGTCGTGGGTGTGAGTGGGTTGGAAATCAAGAGAAAAAAAAAGAAGAAAAAGAATCTCTTCTCCGATCTCTTTCTCTCTCCTTCCCTCTTCTTCTTCTTCTTCTCCTTTTCTTTTCTTCTCCTTCCATATTAGTATCATGGGTTATGGTCACTGCTGTAGATGAGCTTTTAAATAGGTAAAATTGATCCTCTTTTGTTCTTGTTGGTTGATTTCAGTTAGAGTTTAATGAATGATATTTAGAACTCTTTTGGATAGTCAATTCCTAATATAAAGTAAGTAATGGATAGTAGATTGAATAAAATGGTCAAAATAAAAATTTAAAGCATTAAAATAAAAAAAATTTAGAAAGGGAAGGGACTATTAAGAGAAGAGTGAGTACTAAAGGAAGATAGAGATGTTAAGGAGAGCAAAGCTTTAAAAAAATTAAAAGATTAGAAGTTAAGTTTTGCGGATGGATTGGTTTTGCTTGGTATTAATTCAAAAATTTCAACTCCCTAAATGGTTGATGGTTTTAGCCGAAATTTTAATTGAAGGTGGTTGACATGTGAGTTGACTTATGGATAGAATCATGTGGGAATTTTTATAGGTGTATAACTAGGATAAATAATTAGTGAAAAGGGGCTATTGCAGAAGAAAGGATGAAGGAGATGTTATTGTATCATCTCTTCTCTTTCTTTTCTCCAAAATTGAAAGATTTTGAGAAGTAAGGGACTTAAAATCTTGTTATAGCATGTTAACTTAGGTGTGGTTGTAGTTTGCTAAGTTCCAAGAAGTCCTAATCAAGTGATTAATTGTTCAGCTATCAGTGCTTGGAGGTAAGTAACTTTTATATTGATAATTAATCCAAATTAAATAGATTTTATACCATCTTTTGATACTATACAAATTAATCACTGATATCTTATCATGATCAATCGGGATCAAATGGGAATCATCATGTTTAATTAAATAGTATAAATTATTATGGGTACATTGGGGATCTAATTATGTACGAAAGTTTTGTGTTATCTATTTGAGTTGATGCAAATAATTTTAATTACTTTTCAATCGAATTATGCATGATATTTATATAATATAAATAATTAATTGATGCATTATGACTGAATTGAATCAGGCTGATTAATCATCATTATTACCTGTTGAAGTACAAATATCATAAATATATCAAAATTATATCTGATTATATCAAGCTGTATCAAAATTATATTAAATTATATCAAAAAGATAAAAAAAATGCATGAGTTATATCATTATTATTTTATATATATCACTTAACTCTCAGTCCTATTATGTTGTTGTTCGAACTTGAGATTTTCATCATGGGAATAAATTAACGTGGATTGAGATCTCCATCATAGGGGCAAACATGGACTAAGATCCCCACTATGGGGCCAAGCGTGGATTGAGATCCCTATCATGGGGGCAAATGTAGACTGAGATCCCCACCACGTGGGCAAATATGGATTGAGATCCCCTGCCATAGGGGCAATCATGGTGCCATAGTAAGAGCTGTAGAGTTAGAAGAATTGGATACTTATTTTTAAATATAGTATTAAAAAATCAAGTATATATTGGACTCTTTTATTATCTATTAATTTTTTTTAACTGAAGAGTGGGTATAAGTTGCATCTTGAACATCTTCAATTATGTAATTTTGATATGAATCAGATTGATCTTGCATTTTATATGATGCATTTAAATTGCTTATCATCATGATTTAGATCTATTTTGTTACTTACTGAGTCGTAAAGCTCATAAACCTTCACATGTTGTTGTCAGATCTTCGAGATCTAATTTTGGATTCAGACTTGGATTTTGGGAGTGTATATAGAAGGGAGGCCGGTCTAAAGAAGTGGATAGCTCTCAAGGAAAGAAACTACTTAATGATAGTGTGTAAACTGAAATTAAAATTTAAGATTAATAATAGTATATGTAATAGTTGTTCTGCTTATACCACTGTCTGTGACAAGATTGTTATTCTATATATTATATTGAAGTTTTGGATAGGGTGAATGCCTTGCATGTCTATAGGGATAGTTTTCTATAGATATACGGTGGCTGCTCATGTTCCCAAATTTTATTTTAATTTAAATTTGGGTTTGGGGCGTGACAGCTATCTTTGGATTAAGATAAAAGATCTTAGTTATCTCTTTTTGAGATTTTGAAAAACATATGAAATTCCAATAAATCTATTATTAATTAAAGAAATTAATTTATTTGGAGATTGTAGAATATTCATTTTAGTGAAATCTTGATTTTCCATCTTGGGATTAAGATTAAAGATTTTAGTTATATTTACTGGGGATTATGAGATGCATGTGAAATTTTTAGTTTAAAGATTTTGGGATTAGGGATTGATCTAGAGTTCTATTGTTATTGTTATTGAGGTCCCTAGTAAAATCTAATATTGATCGGAGAATTTGATTTTAAGTAGCTTTGATGATTATTATGGAAAGTTTTTGATAGATGCTAAAGATCTCATTGAGAGAGCTTGAAAATATGACACTCATGAATATGATACTCATGAAGAGAGCTTGTTGTATGCTTTTAGTTTCTTGACTTCACAAAATTTTTTAGGCTGAAGTAGTTAATACGGCATGGTACCTATTAAATCAATCTTCATCAACTGCAAGTGATTATAAGATTTTGCATGAGATATAGTCTAGTCATTCAGTTAATTATTTTTGGTTTGAAAATATTTGATTGTTGTGTATATGTTCATATGAATGATGGTAAAGTTGAACCAAGGGCAAAAGGATGCATATTTTTAGATTATCCAAATAAGGTGAAGGGATATAAATTGTGGTGCATAGATAATTTCAGATGACTCAAAATTATTATTAGCATAAATGTTACTTTTGATGACTTTACTATGCTAAACCAGAATAAGAAATCTATTGATGGTACGGGTGTAGACTTCGATGCCAATAAATAAATGGATTTGATGTTAAAGCTTTAAGAAAAATATCATTGAACTCTCCAGTTCAGCTCGGTGATGCAGAGATGCAGGATTTTGTATAGGATGGTATGTGACGGTAACAACAATATGGTATTGCTACTTGTAGGGAGAGAAGATAGATAATTAGATCAACTTCACGATGTACATATATGATTGGTTATGATCTTACAGTAGCTGTGAATATTAATAATGAGAAATCTTTCTCATATCAAGATGTAGTAAAAAGCAAAAAGTCTACAAAATGAGTCATTTGCTATCAATGAACAAAATTGAGTCAGTTCACACATGAGAGTTAGTCAAGTCACCTAAAGATAAAAGGGTAAGTAAATGGATTTTCAAGAAAAAAGAAAGTATTCCTAGGACTGAGGTAGCGCACTTCAAAGCACGATTAGTTACAAAAAGCTATTCTCAAAACTCTGAAGTGGACTTTTATGAAGTGTTCTTTGCCATTGTGAAATATAGCTCCATATGCGTACTACTTGCCATATTTCGCATGTTTGAGCTAGAGATCGAGCAGCTTGATGTCAAACCTATTTTTTTGCATGATGAATTGGAAGAATTATTCCATATATTATAGTTATAGAGGTTTCCTATATATTTCAGGTAAAAATAATTATGTTTGTCTACCGAAAAAAATTTTATGTGGTTTATTGCAATTCAGAAGAAAGCGACTACAAAGAATATAGTAGATATGATGACTAAGCCACTTCTATTTGATAAACTCGAGCATTATTTGAAATTGATTAGTGTTTGTAGCGATTGATGAAAAATAAACAAAAATATTTCAGTATATTTGACTTGGTAAACTTCAAGTCAAGATAGAAATTGGTTAATTAAGTATGTTTTAAAGTCTATAAATTCTAGAAGGATAAGCCCACGATACCTCTTGAAGGTCCACTTAGGATATTAATTCAAGTCTATATCGACTGAGAATGCCGGGAGCAGAGAGGAGTGAAATTTATGTGCTTTAACATTGTTACAAACAATGATGGGATTGTCTTTAATTGTCATATGTTTTTGTGAATCTTTAGTGTTGTTCTGTTCTTTATTTGCATACAATTTTTCAATTACAGTTGTGAAGCCAAACAACTAATCAGGTTATACATTTTTTTAAAAAATTTTAGTACAAATCAGGTTACATAATTGCAGCCAAGTAACAGGACTATAGGCCTACAATTAATCCTCCATTTACATCGAAGCTTGTTTCCAAAGTAAACTACCAATGTTTTTCCATTGTTGCTAAAAATATGAATCAAATGGTCGAGTCACTAAAAGCGACAATAATAACTGTCCATGAAGTAACGATAAAACCGATATACCACGTACTAAACCAAAAATGATATTCAACAAAAAAAAAAAAAAAAAGAAGAAAAGAAACAAGATTTATTGGCAGCCCATCAATGTACTGTTGGACAAAATCACCATTAAAATAGTAAGAGAGTTGAAGGTTAAAATAGTAACCGATTTTATCGCTGGTGTACGTATGTACTATTGTAAGTCAGTTTATAATAATTAATATCTATTGGCAGGCGTGGCCGTCCTTATATATTCAATGACACAATTCCAGGTGGTGGTCTTCAGACAGCTTTGAAGGCCATGGGTGATTTATCAACATGTTTAACTATTTTTATCGATGGAAGTGGCCGTAGATAATTGCTTGTTCTGCTGCAGTATTAGGCTAAAAAAAAATTAATTTTAAATTATATTAACATGCTAAAAATGTATCTCGAAATATTTGATCTGAAAAAAAAATAATTTTTAAAAATAAAATATATTAATGATTGGTATCGTCAGTGATTAATTTTAATGAATTAAGTTTGAAAAAAACTAGATCTAAATCATACAACATATCGGATGGACACCATCCGGCTACATTTGAATCATAGTCAATTACAGGATAAACATTAATTTCATATTCAAATCAATCATGCAGTGAAAATAATTCTTTCAGATGTCCATGCATTTCCAAATGAGATTTTGACATCTCTTTCCAAGCATTTCCATCATACAATTAAATTAGCATGTTTATGATCATGCTTAAATAACACATTGGTGCTATGTCAATCAAACAATTATCTTAAAGCATATTGTTATCATGAAAATCTGACTAGCATATAGAATGTGGTCATCTATGCTTGTTGTATACATACAATTTTGTGGAAAATTCTGCACTATATATAAGTACAAAAACTTAAACATGTTGATTAAGATATCGGTTTCAAATCCAATTTTTTTAAAAAATATTTGCATGAATGCATCTAAAAGAATCTCAGAACATACCTTTATTCACAAAAGCATAGAAATCCTTCAGCCAAGGCTACAAATGACTTGGAAATAATGCACTAACGATTAGGTTTCCAATAAGATCATAAAGTAAATATAGTATTACTCTAATTCTAGGCATATGAATGTTCCTCTTGGGTTGTGGGACTCATGTCCAGGGCTCCATGACCTCGAATCCTCTAGATCAAGGGTTATGATGCTAAATCTGTCGACCAGTATATATTCCACCAAACACCATCTAGCTCTTTGGGTTACCATTTATCACCCAATCTAAGGAAAGATATACTGCAGAAAAGAAAGAAGAGTTCATGGTTACCTTGGGTGTGGAGACTGTCCTATGAGCTAGCTGCTACCCTAAAGTTGGATGCCCTCACCTTCTCTTGATTTGGGAGTGGAATAGGTTGGGTTAGAGATAGAAAAAGATAGACAGGAGAAAAGATATATTGGATATAGAGAGACTACAGGAGGGATGGAGAGAGATAGAGATAGAGATAGAGATAGCAAACTAAAGGAGAATTAAGAGAGAGAGGAAGAATGAGAGAGATTGGGTGAGAAAGAGAGGAATCAAGAGCCCCAACTCATTGACGAAGCCAAGCTTGGTTGCGGGTGGCCTGTAAGACAACAAAGATGGTAGCATTGTAAGAAAAAAAGAGGAAGAGGCGGTGAAACGAGCCCCTTGTCACAAAATAGAGGAAATAGTTGGATGCCAAGCTATATTTAGCTCACCAACGTCTGAGATTTGATGTTCACCATAGGAGTCTAAATGGTTAGAGAGGTAACTCAGTGAGAGAGAGAGAGAGAGAGAGAGAGAGAGAGATAGTGGTGTGTCTTACCTCATCACTAGCATGAACAAAGTCATGAATTGGTGAGGGAAAAATGACGGCATGACAAATGAATTTGGACCGGGGGAGAGAGAGAAGATCACAATAGAGCTCAATGAAGGTGGAAATAGAGGATGGACTCCACATTTAATGGAGGTCTGAAATAGGGTTAGAGGTGGTGAAATAAGATAGTAGAGGTAGCAATTCCATGCTTGCCTTCCCCATGCCAACTTGTTCTAATCCTCCAAAGATGGAAGGCAGGGTTAACAAAGAAACATAGATGTGGAAACGTCCCCTATTTCGTATTCTATTCACTAGGCATTTCATGATTGGTTCTAAAAGTTCTTCCCTTGGGGTTTAAATTGACCTAGATTGGTGGTTGATCTTGGGTCTAACGTAGATCTTGGGTCAGTATTCTTCTTTAGTCTTGATTGAGCTAATAACTTTCACTAGGGTTTAGTCATCTTGCTTATAACTCAATCAGTTGTCATGAGAAGGTTGACTAAGACAGAGAAAGATAGCCATTTAAGGCTTGAACCTTATAATTCGTGGAAAATTTGCATCTGGTTGGTTTAGCTTTTCCATGTACTCTATGGCAACCCACCATTTCTTACTAGACTTAGTGGGAAGATAAAACTTCGGAGAGAGAATCATATAGGGCGCTGTGAATCCTAGATAATAGTGAAAACCTATTTCCTGTGGTATTTTTCATTGAGAACTAAAAGAAGCAATTTCTTGGGGACTAGCTATATATTGAGGTATTTGAACTGGGTAAGGATGGGAGTGTTGGACCAGGTTATTTAATGGCCGAGATCAATGTCACTTGGCTCTACCATTTATTGGATAATTTGCCGTTCAACTGTGATCAAATTATGATCATCAAAAGAAGCCATTTTATGAAATATATGATAACTAATAGGTTTTGCATGCAAGGTTTAGAGGGTTCCATCCTAATTTGTTTAAGTATTTAATTAATAGCTTTTTGAAATTGACAATTTAAAGATATTGAATGCACTAATTAAAGAGGCAAAAATTAAATGATAACAACAATGAGATTCAAAATTATATTAAATAAGATCAAGTATTCTAGTTAATGCATAACAGCATTAAGCGCTCAAATATGCAACGTAATGTGTTGGTTTCAAAATTTTGAATAAAGTAATTAAAACACAATAAATGTATTTGCGCGTTTATAAGTAGATTATCAAATATAATATTCTATATATACACAAGAGTATTGTAAATTTGAAAATAAAGAAACAATTTTTATAACCAATCCAATAAAACCAGACCTTTGAGCGGTTTCCAGAGCGGCTGAAACAGGTTATTTATTTTGAAGAACTATTTTAGAAATTACTGCATTATTTTCAGAGCAACAGAAATAAGGATTTTGTTTTGGAATTTGATTTAGTGATTTCTGCATCAATTTCAGAGCAGTAGATTATAAGGATTTTGTTTGAAAAGTTGAATTAAAGCATTTTGTACAAATATCAGAGCAGCGGGTTTTGTGGGTTTTATCTTTAAAACTGACTTACAAAGATTCAAAGGGTCTTTGCAAACAGATTGAACCCTTTTTCATCAAATTATTTTGTAGAAGAAAGCTAAAAAAGTTTTAACAATTTTTTTAGCAGAAAATGTTCTAACAAAGCTAGAATATAACAATTTTCAGCACAAATATTCAATATAAAGTTATACTCCGAAAACTATATAACAATACCAGCGATTATATTGGAAATTTGCTCTCAGATTGTCGGGTTACTATCATAATAGTTGTGCAAAAAGATTGCTTATATTTGCAATTAATTTTTAAAAGAAAATTTTAAGTAAATTTTTTTTTTTGATAAAAAGTGAAATATTTTTTAAAAAAATAAATAATATAAGAAATTTGAGAAGAATTCTTGTGGTGTGACTAGAATGGGCAATGCATGAACATGGGTTTAAGAATGAATTTCGTTTCTCATGTCGATATCTGGTGAGGTTGCCCCAAAGTTAGAACTAGCCTAACTCAACTTATAGTTTCTTGTCTAGAAGAAGTGAGAGTGGAGAAAAATAAAAATTATATATATATATATATATATATATATATATATATATATATATATATATATATATAATAATAATAATAATAATAATAATAATAATAATAATAATAATAAAGAAAAGAGAGGATAAGAAAGGAACCTGGCCTTGATGGCTTGTTTGCATTGGCACCTCATAAAGACCCGACGAGATGCGTGCTAAGGCCTGATAATGTTTAATTATAGTGTGTGAGTTAGTCAAATTTAAAATTTAAATTCAAATTTAATTATTATGAGAAATAATGCTTACGTTATAGATTTGAGTCAAATTCAAATTAATTATTTGGCTAGAGCATCCGGCCAGAAATGCAAGCCGCATGTATGCCATGCATATCTACATTGCACAGCCATCCGACCTAAGCGAGAGTCCGCATGTGTGATCACTAAGCTAAAACCCATGAGGTCCGACTAGGCTTGCAACTCTTGGACAACTTGCATTTTGACATTCAATGTGGGATTATTGAATTGTGGCTTTAAAAATTTGAACATTTTGAAAGGAAAAAATAGTGAAAATTTTAACTAAAAGGATGCGACAAAGAAGAAAATAAGGATATGCAATTATGGAAGAAGTTGAAAAATAAAAGTGAAGATTAAAAATTAGAAGATTTTGATCAAATCAAAGAAAAGAATGTCAAGAAGATAAAGGATTTGAAATTGCATAAGGTGGTGAAACTAGAAGGACATTGGATGACAAGAAAAATAAAAAAGTAATTATTATGATGTTGGAAAGATAGGATATGAGAACTGATTTAATTGGACTTGGTTTGGGATGAAATCGGCAAGCATTTTTAAATTTTATTTTTGATTAAAATAGTGAAACCTTATCCCCTATCCAATCCTATACCATGGGAGAAGATAAGGCTACGACAATAGCCTACTTAATACTGTACATTGATAGTGATATCTAATTTTATCTAAGGATGATCGAGCTTATCCCTTTCTGCACTCTTCTTCTTAAACCTTGTCACGCCTTGAATCCAGCTCCCGGATCGGCTATATGTCATAGCTGTACAAACTCTAGAGCATTGCTCTAGAGATCATGTAAATCTTATAATAAATATAAAATTTTATTATCTTTAAAATGATTAAATAAATATTAAATATATCACTGAGTCAATCTACCAAAATAAATAGTCAACTTATTCAATTACAATAATTCAAATATTTATTGGTATCAGAAAATTTAAAATAAACTAAAATACTAATGGTTCCAAAACTTGATCTCTCGTCCACTCATCCAAATTAAACTTCTGATGTCTCTGAAAAAGAAAAAAAATAGCATAGGGGTATAAGCTTTCCAGCTCAGTAAGAATCACTGTATAACTATACCGATAATAATAATTTAAAATTTAAAAATACACAAAAGCATCAATTTTTATATCAAATATATATAATAAATCAAATAAATGTGCATCAGACATATCATGTGAAATCTTTTTATTCAATATCTAAACCACAACTTGTCATATTTTTTTCTTATTATACTTTCACATTTCTTAATCCTTTTCTTTCCGATTTTGGACTAATCAAGATCATACTTCAATCTCAATTCATGGTCTCATCCATAATCCCACATGTAAGCTCGTGAGGACTATCCTAGGCATAAACTCTCGGTAGATTGTCTCAATCATGGTCTCATCCATAATCCCACGTGTAAGCCCATTGGGGCTATCCCAGGCATAAGCTCCTAACGGACTATCTAAATCATGGTCTCACCCATAATCCCATGCGTAAACCCGTGGAGGCTGTCCCAAGCATAAGCTCCTAGCGGGCTATCCACATGACAAGACTAGTCTAAACTATATCTTTTCCATCTGATTATTATATATTGATTTCATCATGTCATTTTCAATTTATAATATAATCAAAACAAATGTATCATACCCATATAACCATACCATCAATTTTTATTGTACATATATATAATCAACATATAATATACTTATACTGAAAGATCATATACTAAATAATAATGTCTCAAACATAACAAATCCATCAATACAAACCAATTATGCAAAACCAAGAATATAAATCCATCAATAAAAATAACATACATAAAGGTGTTATGTATGAGGATTCTTACCTCGAATTATGATAGACGAAACTCACAAGACTATAATTCGGATATCAAACTCTACTTGATGTTTTCTTGTTCGGTGATTTATCTTCCTATTTATTCAAATTAACATCTTAAATAAATCAATTAAATTAATTTAAATTTTTAAAAATTTTATTAAGGTTACTAGGATCCACACTCAATCCCCAGAATTCTTCCTCATTCTTTTCCTTCTTTTTTCTATTATATAATCTACCTACAAAAAAATTAAATAATTAAGTAATAAATAAATTAGATTAAATAATTAGAAGAGAAAGAGGAACCTTTCCCTCTCTTCTTTTTCCTCCTCTTCTTTTTTTATAATTTAATAATTAACCTAATTAATAAATTAATTAAAAATTAAGAGAGGAGAGAGAGACCTTCTCTCTTCTCTTTTTCATTTTCGAATAGGAGAGTTAATCCCCCCTCTCTCTTGATTGCTCGATCGTGACCATGGGTGACTGGCTGGCCACCCACAGCAGCCCATGGTGGCGGCGATCATGACCTTCGACAATAGTCCGAGCGGGTGGCTGTGGCTGGCAGTGTGTGGCAAAGAATCAAGAAATAGGGGCTGCCCTATTTTTGAGCCAAATCCCATGGCTCCTGCATCCCCCATGTGCTAGTGACCCAAAAGAAGAAAGGAAGAGGAAAGGAAAAGGAGCTTACCGCTTCGGCAAACCCTGGTGACTCCCTTCCTCGATGGCACCTCATGGAAGAAACTCCGAAAATCCGATGATTTCTCCAAATCTCTCATGACAAGAATTTAAGGGAGGGGAGAGGGATTTTTATAGGTAAACTCTTTTAATCCCATAAGAACTCTCAAGGCCCGATCTTCATCAAAACAAGGAGGGAAGAAGACTCCTAACTGGAGTCTTCTTCTTCCTCTCTCATGTGTGCATAGCGCATGGTGAAAATTGGGCCTAAATTTTTTTGGCCGGTCCAAAGCCCTCATAGGCTAGGTAGGTTATTACAAACCTCACCACCTCTCGGCTAATCCACCACCAAAACCTCTCTCTTCTCCTTTTTCATCACCTCCGATAGGTTCCAGACTGCTGCAATCAAGTCATCATTGCCCAAAAACCCCCTTCCTTCCTAGTCTTTGCTATCTTCCCTATTCCGAATATTATTACTGTCAGGATTTCTCATAATCGGCACTCTGGCCGGACTGTCACTGTGAAACCACTGTTGTTGACCCCATCCCATCCTTCTCTCCTTCTCCCTTAGGAATCCTCGATGGAACCCATTGTTTGATAGAGAAGAGAAGAGAGAGAGAGAGAGAAATAAAAGAGAGAAATAAAGAGAAAAAGAGAGAGACAAGAAAGAAAGGAAGAGAGAGATGGGAAAAAAAATAATTCAGTCTTTTCAGTAAACCCACACCATGGATTGGATGCCAATCCCATTGAGTTTAGGTCAATCCGAACCATATAGATCTTACTCATGAACCAACCTAAACCATGATTAAGACCAAGGCCAAACTAAGAGTTTCTTTCTATTCATCTTAATTTTTCTCATTGAAGGCTAATAAAATTTGTTAATTGCTTGTGCTAAAGCTTTCATCATCGAAAGAGCACATGATCTAGAGATCGGATTATGAAGGTCGTAAAATTTTATATTCAATCAATAGTAAATTTTCTTTTATCTTTGAAATTTTAGTGCATATTTATGTATTTAAAAATTAAATTTTCTACACAAAAATCATTAAAATGTTTAGAAATAAGAAAGTTTAAAAATATGTATTTTATGCATGAAAAGCAATTCAAAATTATGAATCAAGCATGGTGTCACCTTACTATGATTATAAAATTTAAAATGAGATGATTTCTTTATTTTAGTATTGCATGACTTTTGGAAACAAGATTATACATATTTATCCTTGCATAATTTTTGAATAAAAGTTATCCTCTTGCTTCTAGAAATGAATGCAAAAAACTTGATTTGATATTATTGTGAAAAAAGTATGATTATTTATTTATGATGAAAATAAAAAAATACTCTTTAGTTAGACAATGATCTTGGTTTAGCCAATAGGATTGATTGTTGGCCATATATCAAAAATTAGTTTCTTTTGAGCCTAGCCAATCGGAGCTGATCTCGCTAGTAGAGTTTATCCTTTTAGACTAAGCAAGTCAGGGCTGATCGCTAGCACATGCTGATGCATTGCATATTTATTTTCAAAACTAATCTTTTTGCTATATCATGGGGTCAATCGTGGCCATATGAATCAAAGCTAGTTCTCTTCTGAGCCTATAGCCAGTGGAGTTGATTACTGATATATGCCGATGAATCATATATTCTATATTCTAAAGTAATCTCTTTTGGGCCTTATCATGGGACTGATTATGGCTGTAGTTACCAATGACTAAGAGAGAATTTTATGTTTTACTACTATGCATGGCATATTTTTAAAAATTAAAATTATATTAGTATATATATCTATTATTGTCAATTAATATGTCTAGAAAAAATTTTAAATATGCTTAATCCCTCAGAAATATTAATAACTTACTGAGCCTGTAAAACTCATCCTTTCTTTTTTTTTTTAGATCCAGAAGAACATGTAGGCTAGGACTAAGCGATACGGAGCATAGGATTTTAGTGGATATTTTCTTACTTTATTTTTAAATAAAAAAATTGATTTTGATTTATGTTATTGAGCCTTATGAGTTATTAGTGAACAATTTTTATTTGAATCAATGAAATTAAAAATTTGCTTTTACTACCGCTGCCTAAGTACGGTTTGATATGATATTTTGAAAGTGAAGGTAGTCCTTGAATGTCTAAGGAATTAAATCCTAGGGATGTGCAGCTGTCTGTTGCATGCTCGACTTAGGTCTCAGGCCGAGGCAAGACATAGGAAGTCTAGAAAAATATCTTTGTTTGCATGAAGTCAAAATGCATGAAAGTTTGGAGCATCTATATTATATTTTTGAGGAGAGCATTTCTTTAAGTGGAGGAATGAGAATATTCTAGTGAAGATATCATGGAAGCAAACGAAGATGCTTTGCAATCCTTTCACAAGAATGGAAAGAGCCCTTAACATCATTGCATTCAAAGGTATTTGAACTGTCATAGTTACTGGAGGACAACATTTCCAAGCCCCTCATATCCAATATCTTCAAAGGCTACAATAATGCAACATAGAAGAAAATTTGGTTTTAGGATGGGTGTTGCAAATCAAGCCAAATTGAAGGTAAAGTTAATTATGGTGTTTGTGATATTTCCTCTAGTGATCTTAGGTAAAGTCTCTTCGACTTTCCTAAAAATATTTGATAATGTGTGGAATTCTCTAAAGCATTTATGTAAATAGTGTATCAAGAGTCACTATGTAATGGTGCAAAGCCACCTACTAAGTCATTTGTAAGCAAGAAATGATGAAAAGAAAACAATATTACAGTATTGTTCTCCATTATGCTTGCTCTCTGCTTGTATATTAAAATAGAGTTATGCTTCTATTACCCCCGACACAATGGTATTAGTAGTAGCAGCTTCCACCAGTAATGACTTGAGAGAGCTAAGCTAAAATTCAAATGGTTCTAAATGCCTTAACCACCCAATTGTTAACATTTCATGGACTAAAGCAACTAAACAAAAAACCACTAGTAATTAATATCCCAAGTATCCTCTCTGTTTTTTTTTGATAAGATGGGTTAATCATACAAATCTGGTATAAATATAACCATAAAAATCAGAAAATAAAACATTACAAAATAACAAAGGGATGATTTGTGCATCAGTCTATAAGATCTCATTCGAATGCTTCACAACAAAAAGAGATGAGCCAATTAGTAGCACTATTTGCTTCTCGATAAATATACTGGATGTCCAAAGAAGAGCATCCTTTTAGTGCTTAATCTCCAAGCAATATGCAATAGTGAGTGGACTTAAGCTGTCCTAGTCCAACCCTGCAACTAGCCCAGAGCAGTGGTAGAGTCTCCCTTAATGATAATGTGATCTACTCTTAAGGTCTATCTTGCATATATGATGCCTGTCTAAGCTGCCCAAAGCTCTACCCTAGGGATAGTGACGTCCACCAAATGACTCTTCTTTACCGCAATAAGCCTTGAGTCGAGGCCGAGATCATAAATCTAGCTCCTACATTACGGTCAGACATGCTACCATCAAAGTTAAACTTAACAAGTACCGAGGATTGGGGCTTCTGAGCGATGAAACCCTATAAGTCGCTACAAGAGCAAAAGTAGAATCCTAGGTGTCCAAATCATAAGGGTCGGGCTAGTAGATAAATGAACGATCTTTGCAACTTGAGTTAGTGCCCTCTCCGAGATAAAACAAGCCGACTTCCTTTTTGACTCAAGCACTAAACTATTTCTAACCAACCACATATAGTGCAATATAAGCCACTTTAATGCCAACAGGCCTGGATGTCTCAACTCCAGTGCTCCTCTACAATGCCTCTAGGAAGAATTGGACCAATGTCGTAGAGGATGTAAAATTCAAAAAAAGGCTGGGCCTCTGCCACTCTTATACCATATACGAGTACTGGAAAAGAACATGGCCTACATTCTCATCCTCCAACCCATAAATAGAGTAGGAGATGGGGAGGTCTACACCCATCCCTTAGGACTGCCCTGGTGGGGAGGTGGCTCCAAGCCACCTTCTAGACAAAGAGGCAGACTGGGGGATGGGTGCCCAACCTCTAAATCTAATCTCCATCCATCCTCCTGATCAGCTTCTTCTTGTACAAGTCATAGAGGTCCCTAGCTGTCACTATATGGTTGGAGGAAGCCCACTATCCATCCCCTATCAACCATCTAACCTAGGCCATCATCTCAGGGGTGCAGGAGCAAATTTCTCTCCATATAAAGGAGCAACATCGACTGATGCGAGCATGTCCTCCGTAGTCAGCCATGAGCCATATCTTGCCCATATTGTCGTACTCCAGAAGCAATCATGCTATAAAAGGAGCCTAGCTGCATGTCTGGCAAGTAGAGCCTTGCACCTCACTTATAAAAATTGGATCCCAAGATCTCCATCCCTAATCAGCTAGCAAACAACATCCCATGCTAGGAGATGAACCCCTCTACCCCTCTACTGCATAACCCTAAAAAATCCATGAAAAACCATCTTATTTTTCAAAGTGTCGGTCGAACTAACATCCTTTGTTCTATCCATTTAGGAGCATGTAATAAAGATAACAAATAAAGAAGAATTAAGGATTGAACTGACTTAACCAAATATTCCTCTAAAGGAGAAGGTGAGAGACCCTTCAACGAGCTAATTTATATTCAACTTTATCAATAACAGGATGCCAGTCATCCTTGTGAAGTTCCCCAACCTTAAAGAACAACCAAAAGAGAGAGAGGCATAAAAGGGAGAGAAGATATTTATGTGTTTATGTTTTTGTGGTTTGACTGCATGATCTTTTACCTCTGCTTCACTATATATGAGCCAGTAAGGATCCAGCTAATTTAGCACATTACTTATTGTAAAACAAAGATTAAAGATGGGCTAAGTCTAAAGTTACTTCGGGAGTTACAATAGGGCCATTCATATATAATGTTAAGGTTAAGTTAAATTATGTCTCTGAGCAGGTTCCTTCAAATGACTCATCGAAAAATAATAAGCTAGGAAGTGATCAAGAGGATGAAGATGAGGTTAAATTTTGGTTTGAGAATAGTACGGGAGCAGATATATTTGGTAGTACCAAGCGGTAGGCAATGCAACTGGTAATCCAATTCTTAGTTGGCGGCCATCATAAGGCCGGCTCACCCAAAGTCAAATGCAAGGGGCAAGTGTTAGATATATGTGCCTTAGAAGTCAGAATTGACTGACACTTGTAATACACTTTTAGGGGCAAAACTGTAATTTTGACTATAATCAATAAAATAAGTTATTTTCTATCACATATGTGTATTTAGTGTCTATGATACATCCTTTGAGTTAATGGTAATGATAATTCATATTTTCAAGAGTTAAAAATTTAAGATATGAATAATCATTATTAACTCATAAAATGCTCTCGACCATAGGATCATCGTGAGGATAGTGATTGATCCAGAAGGTTGGTGTACAATCGCTTCTCTTTAGTAGATGAGTCTTGAGTCTATGGTGTGGAGACATCGGAGCGAGAGTATAGATACTCGTTAGAGAACGAGGGCACTGAGCGTGACCACCTCGAGTAGTCATTAGGAAGTCTACCTTCTCATCAATGACTGACTCGATGCTGCAGTGGTGTGTCTGGTTCTTTGACCTGAGGTGCATCGACAGTTCACCTTGAGGGTGTTATAGTTTGACTACACCATTACTCAGTCTCCTAGCCATTCAAAATCCTGAGGTGTATGTTGGCTATAGCATGTTCATTGTAGGAACTGGATTGCATCAAGATGGAATCTATCTACCTCGGTGGTAGAGGAGCAGCCCTATGATGATCATGAGAATCAAGTCCAGAAGCCCATGGCCATGGTAGAGTGAAATAATAGAAAGAGTTTCTATTTAGATTTTCACATTGGACTTGAATCGAATGATTACATCATATGATAGAAACTAGGGTTTGACGAGTTCACCTTAACCCTAATCTGATCGGGGCTCAAGATAGAAGAACTTAATCACACAGGTAGCTGCACCAAGAGGTTCGCATTCAGCTCTGATGGGTTGCCACCATATACTGCTAGGTGTCACTGGTGGATTTTGGGAGCAATTAGAATGATTTAGATGATCGATCATTCTAGCTGTTCGAATCAGAAGAGTTCTGATCCATCGAAAGGAGTTTCGATGATGTCGATGATAGAGATCATGACATATCCCATTACCATACAGAACTGAACCTAACTGGATCACACAAATAAGGGTTTGAATCTGGTGATCATCAATTGAACTGATCCAGTTCAATTGATCTGAATGAGATTCAATTAGGTTCAAGAAAATCATGCTAGCACTCGATTGAACCTAACGTTCTTCTTTTACTATCATAAATAGTTGTCCTGACTGAGCCAAAGGAGTTTGTGCTCAATCAGAGGCCTTCACTTGGTCTGACTGGAGGTCTGTCCAAGTCAGAAAAAGGTTGTCTTATTTTGTAAGATAATACCTACCATTTTTGGTCACCTGCCATTTCTCGTCCTTTGACTTTGGTCAAAAGTTGACCTTTGACTGGTCAAATATTGACCATTGATACTTTGACTTCTATCCACGTGTTACACACCTATTGGAGAGCTGGTGGAGGCTTGTCCTCCTACCAGAACCTAGGCAAGGAGGAGGGCGCATGCCAAGGGTGGCGGGCGCCCAAGTTGGAGGTGCCCAGAAGTCCCTGTTGGATAGGAACTTCATCTCCTTTTTGGATTTCGAATTAGACTTCTCCTAAGAACCAACTTTGACTGGTCTTAGGTGCCATCTAAGGAGGAATCCAAGGGACTCTATTCCCACCAATCAGATTTAGATCTGATTTCACAAAGGATTGTGATTGGTTGGGAAGAAGAGGAGTTGGATCACGCATAGTCTATAAATAAGACCCTGCGCCCAACTCAAGAGGCAATAGAATTCTCCACGCCCCAAGGCTGATCCTCTCCCTCTCCTCTCCATGCCCAAAGTAGTTTAGGATCTCAGTTGGTGCAATCTAGGTGAGAGAAAGATGATAGAAAGCTAGAAGGCTGTGCTGCTGTAAAGGACAATTGCTGATCTTCGAAAGCCATTTTGAAGATCCTCCAAATCAGATTTAAATCTAATTTTTGGAGATGTGATAGAGAAGAAGAGGATCTTCAGATTTAGCCTGAGTAGATATCGATAGAGGCTAGGCACTTGCGTGGCTAGATCTAGAACCTTTCGCTGCTTATAGGATCATCAAGGATAATAGGATTACCATATATCAAGATAAATTAAATTTAATTTAATTTATCTATATTTTATTTTATTTATTAAAATAATAAAAATTAGATCTAAAATATTTCAAATCTAATTTAGATCAAAGAAAATTTTTTTTTGAAATATATCTCTTGATCTGATCAGATCTGAACGAACCTGGATCCGAAAAAATCAGGATTTTTCCTTCAACTGGTATCAGAGCCAAGGTTCTAAAATATTTAGATCTAATTTTAAATTTATTTTAATTAAAAAATAAATGATTTCAGATGTCACATGAGATGTGATCAGATCTAAAATCAGAAAAAATTAAAATTAAATGATTTGGATCTAAGATTAGAAAATATGCATGACTAGTTCTAAAATAGAATAGTTCTATAGAATAGTCTTGCATGTTTTTAATTTAATTTGATTAAATCATATTTTAGATCTATTTATTTACTATTTTTTGATATTATAATTATTATAATAATATCTAAAAAATAGTAAATAAAAATTATTTAATTTTAAATATCATATGAGATATGATTGATGCATGTCTAGACTAGTTGTAGAATAGTTCTACATAATTATCTAGATTAGAATTTATTTTGATTAAGATCAATTTAAATCTAATTTTTTAGATTATTATGAGATAATTTAGATCTAAAAATATGCATGATTCGATACATGAGATGTATGCAAAATATGCCATGATTAGATCTAATTTGTATATGAGATATATGATATAGATCTAAAACTATTTTGTAGTATTGACATGTTCCTGATTAAGGCATTTCCTCTTGGCCGTCCGATCATAAGAACGAAGAAGGGTTTAAAGGCCCTCTCTTTCCCATTCGATGGGGTGTTCTTATGATGTGTAGGGGTGCTGCGCATGTTCGTCCTTAATCAGAAATCCAAAACTTACTTTCTGCAAAAATCCTAGATCCTGAAACCCTAGGATTTATTGTGCATATTTTGTTTATGAACCCTACTTAATTAAGAATTAAGATTATGAAATATTAATTAGGTCTAAAATTGAGAAATTTTAGATCTAAGACATATTCATAATACTGGGTTCGGGCTTGGGTAGCTCAATTAGGTCTAAGCGGTTGATCAAACCGAATCAAGAGTTGGTTAGATGGGATCAACAATGCTTAAATTGACCAGCCTAATAGGATTAAGTCTGGGTCAAGATCGAGTCACGATCAAGCAAGACCTAATTAGGCTCAGAGGTTAGAGTCTGGATTGTAGGCTAACCCAATTGGTTCTGACTCAACAATTTGGTGTCTAAGGTAAGTTTGGCACATACGACCGACTGATTTTTTAATTGGAAGCTACTCGACCTGAATGCGTTCTTGTACGAGTTAATGGCATATTCCTTCCACCGGTCTCACTTACCTGGCCATATCTGTTGACACAGTTCTGATCTGAGGTGGTCAATAATCCGAGCTAACCCATGCCACTAGGTTAGTCATAATTGTTATGACTATGATAAGTCTAGTTTAATGAGACCTGAATCAATTCTCCCTAAGAAAAGATTAAGTCTGAGGTCTTCCACCATTGTAGATGTGCGGGCCCTTCCCGGGGTTGATTGTTCTCGGCTGGATACAGTGGCTCAGTTGCACCGAAAAGATGCAACCATGTCTATTAGGCATTGGATGCTATGGGCTGGAGGATGAGTTGGGCTCAATATTTTGGATACGGTGAGAGACTCAATTAGGAATCCAGTCTATGCAAATGGTGGGTCTGACTTAACTAAGGAGTGGATCAATATTTCGGATACGGTGAGATTCATGAATTAGAGACCAAGTTTGGGTGCACCATGATTAGAGAATCATTGAACAAGAGTTGTTCACTCATTGGCTAACCCATCACCAATAACTGTTAGGTGAGGTGATGAGTCAGTTGGTGAGACCGCACCACCCACTAGAAATCATTAATCATGGAGATTTTTGCATCTCTACAGAGGGAGTGTAGGGATCCGAGAAAATAGTGGGAGCTAATTTGTTTAAAAATAAAATTTCTAAATAAATTGGTCAAGTCATAATTATACAGTATCTAACTAGAATCTTTGACTCTCTACAGAAAAATGTCTGCGTCCAACCCATTAGCACGTATCCTGGACACACATAGACTGACTGGACCCAATTATAAAGATTGGCTCAGGAACTACAAAATTATTTTGGGTTCTGAGAAGTTAACCCATGTACTAGACCAGGACCCTCCCACCTTACCAGCCCGTCCATCCATTGAACAGAGAGCTCTCTGGAAAAATGGATAGACGAAGATAATAAGGCCAGATATTACATGTTGGGCTCGATGTCTGATGAGCTCCAGCGCCAACATGAAGATATCGGGACTGCTCGCCAAATGTTGGCTCACCTGCAGGAGATGTTTGGTGAACAGAGTCGCGCAGCCAAATATCAAGTCACGAAATGACTTTTTAAGGCTAAGATGCGTGATGGGCAGTCAGTCCAAGATCACTGTCTGATAATGATCAAGGACAAGAGCTTGAGAAGCTCGGTGTGAAGTTAGACTTGGATCTGCAGAACGATATTATTCTGCAATCCTTGACTGATGCATATGGGCAATTCATCATGAATTACCACATGCATAAACTTCAAAATTCCTTGGCCGAATTAATGAATATGCTGGTTACCGCTGAGCTTTCTATGAAAGGTTCTAAAGGCTCAGTTCTTGCTATGGAATGGACTTCTTCCAAAAGAAAGTCTTATGAAAAGAAAAGAAAGTCTGTGAAAAAGCAAAAGGTGGAAGGAAGGAAAGAAGAAGAAGGCAGAGCCGAAGAAAAAGGCCGATGTCAAAGGAAAGTATTTCCATTGCAACAGCGACGGCCATTGGAAGCGGAACTGCCCTACTTACCTGGCCACCCTGAAGAACAAGAAGGAAGGTCCTTCTGGAGGTATGCTCGTTATTGAGTCTAACCTTATGGTTTCTTCTGCATCCAGTTGGGTGCTTGACTCTGGTTCTAGTGCTCATCTGTGCACTTCCATGCAGGGTCTTGAGGATAGCAGGAGGCTGAGGGATGGAGACATGATCCTACGCATCGGTAATGGAGCAAGAGTTGCTGCAGTAGCCGTGGAAACATACCCTCTTCGATTACCATCTGGTTTAGACTTAGTTTTGAAAGACTGTTATTATGTGCCTGCAGCTAGCAGGAATTTGATTTCTGTTTCATGCTTAGCACAAGAAGGCTATGTGATTACCTTCTTTAAGGACCATTGTAACATTCTTTATGAAAGAAATAAAATTGCAAATGGTTTTCCTTATTAATGGTCTTTATCAGCTACATATTGATGTACCTATTCTAACTATCGAGCAAAACGTGAATGCCAAACGACCTAGGGATAGTCCAAATGATAGATATATATGGCACCTGAGATTAGGTCATATAGCAGAAGATAGGATCAACAAATTGAAGAAAAATGGGCTATTGAGTCCATTGACTTTCGAGTCATATCCAACTTGTGAATCTTGTCTTCAAGGCAAAATGACTAAACTCCCTTTTGTAGGACATGGGGAAAGGGCCACAGATCTCCTTGCCCTAGTACATACTGATGTGTGCGGCCCATTTGATGTGCCGGCTAGAGGCAATTTTGTCTACTTCATTACCTTTACCGATGATCTGTCTAGGTATGGGTATGTGTATCTTATGAGACACAAGTCTGAAGCTTTTGAAAAGTTCAAAGAATTCAGACATGAAGTAGAAAAACAAACTGAAAAACCCATTAAGGTTCTTCGATCAGATCGAGGAGGTGAATACCTTAGCCGAAAATTCCTAGACTATCTCAAGGAAAAATGGCATAGTCTCTCAATGGACTCCACCAGGAACACCTCAACTCAACGGGGTTTCAGAATGGAGAAATCGGACTCTATTGGATATGGTTCGATCCATGATGAGCTTCACAGACCTCCCTGATTTTCTTTGGGGACATACTCATTGTTAACTTCAATTTATCTACTGAATAGGGTTTCCCTCTAAAACCGTTTCCTACCACACCGTATGAGATATGGCACGGTAAGAAACCAAGTCTGAGTCATCTCAGAATTTGGGGTTGTCCGGCTCATGTCAAAAGACAACAAGCGGACAAGTTAGAGTTTAGGTCCTTTAGAGCTCGATTCATAGGATATCCTAAAGAGTCATTAGGATACTATTTCTACATTCCAGAAGACCACAATGTGATTGTGAGTCGACATGCCATCTTTCTTGAAAAATAGTTTATTCAAGATAGCGGCATTGGAAAGCAGATTAAGCTTGATGAGAAAGTCTCACAAGTACAACGAGCTAAGGACCAATTGGAACCAAATCAGGTTGAGCCAATAAGAACACTACCTCCTCCACCTCGTAGATCGGAAAGAGTTTTCCATCCCCTGAAAGATACTTAGGTATTATTTCAGAGGAAGTAGAGAAAATGTTCCTCGTAGGTAATGGTGCTCATGGTGATGATCCCAAAACCTACAACGAGGCGATATCAGATATCGACTCCGAGAAATGGCTAGAGGCAATGCAGTCAGAAATTGACTCGATGCACTCAAACCAAGTCTGGACCTTGGTAGATCCACCAGAAGGTATAGTACCTATTGGGTGTAAATGGATCTTCAAGAGAAAGATTGGTGCAGATGGGAAATGTGGAGACATTCAAGGCTAGACTAGTGGCAAAAGGTTATAGTCAACGCGAAGGCATTGACTATCAGGATACCTTTTCCCAGTGGCTATGCTAAAATCCATCCGCACATTGCTTGCCGTTGCAGCCTATTTCGATTATGAAATATGGCAAATGGACGTGAAAAATGGCATTCTTAAATGGATATCTTGAGGAAGATATCTATATGGAACAGCCGCTAGGTTTCACATCCAGTGATACTGATCACAAGGTTTGCAAGCTGCAAAGGTCCATATATGGACTTAAGCAAGCATCTCGGAGCTGGAACACTCATTTCAATGATGTGATCAAAAAGTTTGGTTTCATCAAAAATGAAGAGGAACCATGTGTGTCTTCAAAAAGGTCAGTGGGAGCGCTGTTGTCTTCCTCGTATTGTACGTGGATGACATCCTCCTTATTGGGAATGATATTCCCATGTTGACAACAGTCAAAATTATGGTTGTCCAAGGAATTCTCCATGAAAGACCTAGGTGAAGCATCCTTTATTCTAGGAATTAAGGTCTATAGGGATAGACCGAATAGGATGCTAGGACTTTCACAGAAGATGTACATAGAGAAAGTACTAAAGAGGTTTAGTATGGAAAACTCTAAGAGGGGATTAATACCCTTCAGACATGGTATTCATCTTTCCAAGAAGATGTGCCCTAGCACACCTGAGGAAATAGAATGCATGAGCAAGATCCCTTATGCTTCTGCAATAGGGAGCCTCATGTATGCCATGCTATGTACACGACCTGATATAGCCCATGCTGTGAGTGTCACAAGCAGATATCAGTCAAATCCAGGTGAAGAACACTGGACTTCTGTGAAATGTATCCTTAAGTACTTGAGAAGAACTAAGGATATGATGTTGGTCTTTGGTAACGGAGAACTCCAAGTCCAGGGATACACAGACTCGGATTTCATGTCCGATATAGATGATCGAAAGTCGACATCTGGGAGTCTGTTTGTGTGTGCAATGGTGGTGCTGTCAGCTGGAAGAGTTCCAAGCAAACTGGTGATAGCAGATTCCACCATGGAAGCAGAATATATCGCTGCATCAGAGGCTGCGAAGGAAGCATTCTGGTACAAGAAGTTTGCTGCAGAAATAGGAGTAATGCCATCAGATGCCATTCCTCTATACTGCGACAACAATGGCCATAGCCCTTGCTAAGGAGCCGAGGTCTCACCAGAAATTCAAGCACATTGAGCGGCGATACCACCTCATCCGCGATTACCTCGAGAAGGGTTACGTCGAGGTCAAGAGAGTCAACTCCACAGATAATGTGGCAGACCCACTTACAAAGCCGTTGGGCCAGCAGAAGATCGAAGCCCACCTTGAGAAGATGGGACTTAGACTTGTAGCCAATTGGCTTTAGGACAAGGAAGAGATTGTTAGATATATGTGCCCTAGAAGCCAGAATTGGCTGACACTTGTAATACACTTCTAGGGGCAAAATTATAATTTTGACTATAATCAATAAAATGGGTTATTTTCTATCACATATGTGTATTTAGTGTCTGTGATACATCCTTTGAGTTAATGGTAATGATAATTCATATTTTCAAGAGTTGAAAATTTAAGACATGAATAATCATTATTAACTCATAAAATGCTCCCGACCATAGGATCATCACGAGGATGGTGATTGATCCGGAAGGTTGGTGTACAATCGCTTCTCTTTAGTAGATGAGTCTTGAGTCTACGGTGTGGAGACACCGGAGCGAGAGTACAGGTACTCGTTAGAGAACGAGGGCACTGAGCGTGACCACCTCGAGTAGTCATTAGGAAGTCTACCTTCTCGTCAATGACTGACTCGATGCTGCAGTAGTGTGTCTGGTTCTTTGACCTGAGGTGCATCGGCAGTTCACCTTGAGGGTGTTATAGTTTGACTACACCATTACTCGGTCTCCTAGCCATATGGAATCCTGAGGTGTATGTTGGCTATAGCATGTTCATTGTAGGAACTGGATGCATCAAGATGGAATCTATCTACCTCGGTGGTAGAGGAGCAGCCCTATGATGATCATGAGAATCAAGTCCAGAAGCCCATGGCCATGGCAGAGTGAAATAATAGAAAGAGTTTCTATTTAGATTTTCACATTGGACTTGAATCGAATGATTACATCATATGACAGAGAACTAGGGTTTGACGAGTTCACCTTAACCCTAATCTGATCGGGGCTCAAGATAGAAGAACTTAATCACACAGGTAGCTGCACCAAGAGGTTCGCATTCAGCTCTGATGGGTTGCCACCATATACTGCTAGGTGTCACTGGTGGATTTTGGGAGCAATTAGAATGATTTAGATGATCGATCATTCTAGCTGTTCGAATCAGAAGAGTTCTGATCCATCGAAAGGAGTTTCGATGATGTCGATGATAGAGATCATGACATATCCCATTACCATACAGAACTGAACCTAACTGGGTCACACAAACAAGGGTTTGAATCTGGTGATCATCAATTGAACTGATCTAGTTCAATTGATCTGAATGAGATTCAATTAGGTTCAAGAAAATCGTGCTAGCACTCGATTGAACCTAACGTTCTTCTTTTACTATCATAAATAAGTTGTCCTGACTGAGCCAAAGGAGTTTGTGCTCAATCAGAGGCCTTCATATGGTCTGACTGGAGGTTGTCCAAGTCAGAAAAGGTTGTCTTATTTTGTAAGACATTACCTGCCATTTTTGGTCACCTGCCATTTCTTGTTCTTTGACTTTGGTCAAAAGTCTACCTTTGACTGGTCAAATGTTGACCATTGACACTTTGACTTTTGACCACATGTCATGCACCTATTGGAGAGCTGGTGGGGGCCTGTCCCCCTGCCAGAACCTGGCAAGGAGGAGGGCGCACGCCACCCTTGGCGTGTGCCCAAGTTGGAGGCGCCTAGGAGTCCCTTGTTGGACAGGGACTCCATCTCCTTTTTGGATTCCAATTAGAGTTCTCCTAAGAACCAACTTTGACTGGTCTTAGGCACCCTCTAAGGAGGAATCCAGGGGACTCTATTCCCACCAATCAGATTTAGATCTGATTTCACAAAGAGTTGTGATTGGTTGGGAAGAAGAGGAGTTGGATCACAGTTAGTCTATAAATAAGACCCTGCGCCCAACTCAAAGAGGAATTAGAATTCTCTTTTCCCCCCAAGGCTGCCAAACCTTCTCCCTCTCCTCTCCACGTCCAAAAGTAGTTTTGGATCTTGGTTGGTGCAATCTAGATGAGAGAAAGGCGATCAGAAAGCTAGAAGGCTGCGCTACTGCAAAGGACAACTGCTGATCTTCGAAAGACGTTTTGAAGATCCTCCAAATCAAATTCAGATCTGATTTTTAGAGACGTGATAGAGAAGAAGAGGATCTCCAGATCCAGCTCGAGTGGATACCGGTAGAGGCCAGGCACTTGCGTGGCTAGATCCAGAACCTTCCGCTGCTTACAGGATCATCAATGGGTAATAGGATTACCCTACATCAAGGTAAATTAAATCTGATTTAATTTATCTATATTTTATTTTATTTATTAGAATAATAAAAATCAGATCTGAAACATTACAGATTTGATTCGGATCAAAGAAAAAAAATTTTGAAATACATCTCTTGATCGGATCAGATCTGAACGAATCTGATCCGAAAAATCAGGATTTTCCTTCAGCAAGAACTCAAAACTATTGAGAACATAAGTTGCAGCCTTTCCTTTACTCTCTAATCTAAAACCTAATGTTTAACCCAACCTTTTCAGCAATACCCCGAGCCCTACCGACACTATTTCATCTTACTCAAGTGCATGCAGCAAGCTCATTTAGGTTCAATGCAACCTTAGTATGTTCCTTGCCCCTAGCAATGTTAGTCAAAAATATAACCATTGGACTACCCTGCTCCTCTCCCCCCTACCCCAAATTTGAATCAGCATTGCCTTGATAGCTAGCTACTAGTCCCCATCAAGACTATCTTCTTAAAAATATATTCTGCCATTAATGAGCCACACTGGCCAGCAACACCTTCTGCTCCACCTCACCCTTCTAGCAACCTATACATTGACCCTCATCTCAGTTCAAATAGATTTGAGCCACTGCAACTAAAGGCTACTAACAACTCTAAGTGCACTGCCAAGTTGAGGGCAAAAAAGTTCAAATCACTGGAACTAATTAAAGAGTCTCCCAAAGAAGTTGATATCCTCTTCATCAACTGTCTCATGAACATTCCTCGCTCGGGGCAAGATGAGAAGAGGAGATAGGGTTCCCATCTATTCCTCGCTCATTCGCCCGCTTCATAGGAGAGAGAGGGGATGAAGCGATGAAGGGATGAAGCCATCCAATATGCCCTTTTTGCTGAGCTCCACTGTAGCCCAAGAAAGAGAATCGCCTTCCTACCATCATGAGAAAGAAATACTAGCAACTTAGAAAGAGAAACCTCATCTTTCCCACTATAAGGTCCCCACATCGACCTACAGTGGGTTTCGATGGGTTGTTAGGTAAGGAAAAACCCTTCTCTAGAGATACTTTTAGAAATCTAGCAATGAATGAACTAGGTTTACCCCATCGATACCCCAAAAGTAGATACCACTGGGAAACCTTTCCTCCTCAGAAGGTTTGCTATGGAATGTCTCCTTCTTTGGATCTGAAGAGAAGAAGAAATCCTGCTGAGAGAACTTTTCATCCAAACAAGTTGACCATTTCAATCAGTGTGGAGCCCATCAAAATAAAAACCACGTCCAATACCAAACCATCATGGATGACGCCTCTATTCGGGGCAGTACGAAGATCATCCCCCTAACTAGGGCAAATGCCATCCCCTGGGTGATCATTAAGGCTTTCAGATAGCGCATAATTACCATCACCAATTTTTTGCTCACGAAAAAGGAATTCTAGGTTCTTGCCCATCATCATGGAGTGGGTTTTCAGCTCAAAAATGCTTGGTGCCTGCACCTACCTTTCAGAGAGCATGTACCTATGCCGAAGCTCTCCAATAATTCTTTGCTGGACAATGAGATCTTTGCTCCACCACTCACCCCATTCCTTCATTAGATCTAGGCTCGAGGCAAGAGAGTTACATAGCGCTTCTAGGTTCAGAATAAGATAGCTCGGTCTTTTCCTCACCCCTTTAAAAAGGGTTGTTGCTATCGGTATGGGGATAGAGATCATTTTTGATTTGCCTATAGAAATCCAATCAGGTGTTTTAAGTGTTTGTGCTATCGGAGATGTAGATATGTTCGTCCAGAGTTCATCACTGCTCCCGCTGCTCAAAATGTTCTGTGTCCTTCTTCACCACCCTTATCCACAAACCCAGGCATCATGGACACCAATCTCCCCCATCATCCCACTCCTGACTACCTACTCCCAGAGAGTCCAAATAACCTGCACCCCAAGCCACCGATCCACAAGGCAAAAGCTTTATCCCCAACTCTTGCAAATTAATGGAAATACAAGATTATCTAATGATAGCGGCTTTTGTGGAAGCTTTTGGGTGGCCTATCAAACCGGATGATATCACTTCGACCCTTTCTTTGATAACCAATGCTCGATAGGATCTTGGACCATGAGGCGACTTTCCAGAGAAAACTCATTCTTTGTTGCTTGTCGATCCTTCTGTTGAGGTTGTTGAAAGTTTGGTTGCTTTGGGAGAGATACGAGGCGTAGGATTCATCTTAATTGTGAATCACTGGGATCGAACCCAATGTAGCTTATCTTATAACTAGAAATATAAGGTTTCTGCTAGCCTCCTCAACCTTCCGCTAATGTGTTGGGACATGGAAGCAATGGGCAATATCTTGTCTAGTTTTGGTGTCCCGGTGAGAGCAAGTTGATCAAGCATTTAGTGGAATGACTTATCAAGTTTCAATGTGAGCTTTCTTTATGAAGAACTAGAATTCCTTCCACAAATTATTGAGGTTACCGTTTGCCTATTAGATACCAGATTAATCTAGTGATCAATTCGGCTCATCCCTACTCTCTTGCAGATGAATCTAGTTTTTCTGACAATGGAGATCATGAAAGTATGGTTGAGGATGAAAGAGAATCCTAGTTCATTTCATCAAATTGGTGAGCAAATCAGCCATCTTCTTAGATCTCCTACTGTCGTTCAAATGCCAGCACGTCGGTATTCTGAAGCTCCGAAATGGCCAACCAATCATTCTTATCCCGTGCTAATGTCTGAGCTAACTCCAAATAGTCATTTCCTACTATTCTTCTTTGTACCTAACCACCTATTATTAACATTCTCTCTTGGACCTATTCCTGTAGCCTCTTGTTCACCCATCCGTTACCTATTAGCTGCATTGGTTACTAGCCTGCTTAGGCCACAAACCCTTGAGTTGTTCTCTTCCTTTTCAAATTCAAACCCTGCATACCATTTGTTAGCTGTGGCCTCTTAATTAACTCCATAACTGTCCCCTTTAGAATCCTGTGATATTATCTTACCTGACTTATCTTACCCAAAAAGCCCCATCAATTACCTTACAACTGATATTCTGATGCTGCTCTTTTGTATTTTCTCCACCTTAAAAAAAATGCCTGGACCAGCCCTCCTCCCCCAAGCAGCATCTTCTTTCATCGACTACTTCCACATCCTACATGGTTCCTAACTCTAAGCGAAGTTCCTGTATTCGAAACAAGAAGATGAAGACTCTAGGTCTCGACATCAACTCTCTTAATAAAGTGGACATCCTCTTAAATAATTCTTGGACTACACAAGATATTGTAAAGCTTGGAGATAAATGTGGCATCAATCTTTTTTCCTGCCACATTGACAGTTTCTGCTCCAAGATTAAAGAATTAGAGAAGGAAAGGTGTAAAAAACTTGTGGAGCAAGAGATTTTGACAAGCTCAGCATGATATTCTTAGGGGCCCAGTGGGCTCATATATTTATAATTTGTTTGATGATAGAAGCATCTGTGCTAAGTCTATTTTGGGCATTCCGTTCTTGTTTAGTTATCATATTTTGGATATGTTCTTATGTCCCAACCTACATAGTATAAATGCATCTCCTTTCCCTATTATCTTAGTCAAACTTAGTCTGCTTGTGATTAAGATATCTATTTTGCATCCCATTTTTGAATGAACTTTCAGTATTGGAATGTCCGGGGTTTGGGCAAGCCAGCTAAAAAGCGTCTTGTATAGACCACTATCAAATCGATAGGCTGCTCTATTGCTTGTCTTCAGGAGATAAAACTCCAGATAATAAGTACAACTATTATCCAATCAGCTTGTGGTAGAAAATTCGACAACTAGGATGCGTTGGAAGCAATCAATTCTCTTGGGAGAGTTGTAACTTGCTGGGATAGCTCCGTAGTTCAAGAAAAATCCTTCCATAAAGGCTCCTTTTTGATTACATCATATTTCCAACTGCTCAATTCCAATCTTTGTTGGATGATATTGTAACAAATATGAATGGCCCTAATGATCATCATCAGCAGGAACTCTTCTTTAATGAATGGAAACAGTTGCATCTATTAATTAGCTTCACCCCATGGATCGTCATGGACGATTTTAATGTCATCAGAACCCAAGTGAAAGATTAGGATCTGTAAGTAGTTGTACTACTTCGTGGGCCTTCAACAGCTTGCTGAATTCATTGGAAGTCCTCAAAATTAAACCACCATAGTAGCTGTTCACATGGTTGAACTTTAGAGAGAAGGTGAGTTTAGCTAGACTTGATTGGTGCTTCATCAACTTATCATCGCATCAATGTTTTCTATCAACTTCCTACTCCATGTTGGTCAGAATTACTTCTGATTACGTTCCTCTAAAAATCAACCTCTCCACTTCGACACCAGAGGCTATTTAACATATTCAAACCTTTTAGATTTGAAAGGTTTCGGTATGAATACCCTGAGCTGAACAATTTGATTTTTATATGATGGAATGAATTAACTAGTGCCAGCGACTCAGCTACAATCCTGGTAATAAAGCTTCGCATTAAGTTTTGGAGCAGACATACAGTCAGAGATCTTTTCTCCAAAAGAAAGGAAGTTAGAGAAAAAATAGATAAAACTGATAAAATGGAAGAAGATAATGGGCTCGAAGATATTGAACTCAAAGCAACTTAGAAATTTATTGGAAGATCTTGCTAAAAAGAAAGAAATTTATTGGAGCCAGTGCGCTAGAGATCATTGGATAAAGGAGGGAAATCGAAAAACTAAATACTCCCACATCGTGCTAGTAATCACTAGAGAAAAAATAGGATACAAGATATTTTCAAAAATGGTATCAAAGTTTCAAATCAAGCAGACATTCATGGTGTGTTTCGACCTTATTACTCCTCTCTTCTTCAAGGGTTAAGTGAGGCCAAATGGAACAAGCTCTATTCAGAAGAAGTGCCGGACCTTAGTGATTTGAATTCAAATTTCTTAAAAGAAGTGATTAAAAAAGCGATAAATTCTCTTGCAAAAGGTAGAGCTTCCGGCCCAGATGGATTCCCAATCTCATTCTATCATAGGTATTCGAAAAATTATCAAACATGATCTGATTAAACTATTCTCTGACTTGAGCACTAGGACCACCGATCTCTGTAGATTAAACTTCATGTTCATTATGGTTGTTCCTTAAAAAATAGATTGCCCTGCTATCAAGGACATCAGGCCGATAAGTTTGGAGAATGGTATTATCAGAATAATCTACAAAATTTTAGCTACCAGGCTAAGCAAGGTGATCGACTCACTAGTTGGATCTTCTCAATCGGCTTTTATTAAAGGGTGCAACATTTTTGAAAGTTTCATCACTACTTCAAAAATTATTGGCTTCTACAAGAACTCAAAGATCACAGCTATTTTGATGAAGATCAACTTCAAGAAGGCTTTTGATAGCATCAGCTGGGACTTCTCGTTTGCTTTTCTTAAAGCAAGAGGATTCGGGTCAAAGTTTATTAGTTGGATATCCTCTTTGATATCTAATTCTCAATCAGCCATTATCATTAATGGATCTCCTAAGAGATGGTTCTCAATTAGAAAAGGTTTGAAACAAGGTAATCCTATATGTTCTCTCCTATTTATCCTAGCTGTTGATGCACTTTTCTGGATACTCGAAGTCACTACTTTGGAAAAACTCTTCCATCCAATAGGCCCGAAGCAACTAGAACCCAAACATCACTCCATTAAGTATGCAGACGATACAGTTATCATTTATCAGGCATTGCCAAGCCGAATCAACATCATAAAGTTCATCCTATATAGCTTTGAACTACCATCTGGGTTGAAGATAAATTTCTGTAAATCACAGGTAGTAGGAATTGGTCTCAAGAAAATGGAGTCTAAATGCTATGCTTCTATTTTGGGATGCCAAACAAGCGATTTCCCAATTACCTATTTGGGTATGCCTCTCCATCACAAAACTCTTGCTCCCCATTGCTGGAACTTTTTTATTGACAAAATTGAGAAGAAACTTAGTGGTTGGAAGAGGATGGTTTTATCTTTAGCAGGTAGATTAACATTGATTAATTCCATTTTAAGAGCGATACTAACATTTTGGATGTCGGTCTTTGCAATTTCTACGGTGGTGATCAAGAATGTTGATGGTCTATGTCGAAGTTTTCTATGGAATTGTGGAAGACAAAGTAATAATCTCTAAAACCTTGTAGCCTAGTCGCTTATATGCAGACCTAAACTTATGCATGGGAGGTCTTGGTATCATCAAGTTAAAAACTTTCAATCAAGCTTTGCTCTTTAAGTGGTGGGACAAGCTATTCTCATCACAAAAGAGATCCTAGAAGACATTGATGAAACATTGTTATTATACAAAAACATTGACTTTGCTTGCTTCAAGTCATCTAAAGTGCAAAGCTTCTTCCTTTTGGAAAGGAATCCTCAAGGTTTGCTACTTAATGTATTCTCTCTCCACTGCAAGGTTAGGTAATGGAACATTAACCTCCTTTTGGGAAGAACCATGGACAGTGTTTATTAACCTTAAGGAGATTTTTGCATCTCTCTATTAGTCGGCTATAAATAAATCCTGCAATGTGTTTGAATTCTTAGAATATAGTGAATGGCTTCATAACTTCAGATATCCTCTTCCATCGTTGGCCCTTCATGAATTCCACATGCTCACTCACTTACCAAATTCAATGCATTTGGATGGTGAGGATCACAAGAGATCCTGGAAATGGTTTAGCAGCCATACATATTTGGTTTCAGCATGCTACAAATTCCTCATAAATAGTGAGGTACAGTCACATCTAAGGATGATATTATTTGGAAGCTCTGAATGCCAAAGAAATACAAAATCTTTAATTGGTTTATAACCTACAATCAAAAAATTCTCACTACTGAGGTCTTATAGAAAAAAGGACTAAGCAGCCCTAATAGATGTGTCCTCTATTACAACTCTTCTGAGACATTAGACCATCTTATGCTTCACTATCCCTACTTTAAGAGTGTATGGATTACTCTATACCCACCCTACAAAATTGATCAGATTCCTAGTAGCATCTTTGACCTTTGGCATGGTTGGAGATTGGGGCATCCAAAGCATTTAAATGTCTCAGTAATAGCTTTTGATATACTTTCATGTGTCATTCTCTGGAGCTTATGGAAGGAGAGAAATCACAGAATTTTCAAAGCAAAGACAAACCATTTCATTGAGATAGCGAGAAAAATCATGTTCTTAGTAGGTGATCGGACCAAGTTTGAAATTGTGAAGGATTTGAGATGGGATCATTGACCTTTATCAGGTGGAGGTGAGTCATTAAGGAAGATAGGGACCATTGTTTTGGTTCTAGCAGATAGATGACTCTATGCCATTCCTGCTATTGTTGGTTGTCCCTAAAAGCATTGCACTTCAGTTTTTTTCTATAACCTTCTTGGTGTGTATTGTATTTAGTTTGAGTGTCGTCCTTTTAGCTAACTCAAAGTTTAATTTTATCTCTATAATATATTTTTAGAACTAATGCATTTTCTAGGGAAAGTTTCTTACTTCCTCTTTGCTCTTCATTAAAAAAAAAAAAAAGACACTCTCATGAACGTTGAGCTTATCAAACTCAGTAAGCAATATGGGATCATCCTCAACTAGAAAGGCCATGGGTCACAGCCATTGATAAACTGCAGGAGATGGAGTTTAATTATTGCAAATTATCTGTTGCCTCAAAACAAGCCTAATGAGAGATGGTCAGATCCTTGGGTGCCGTCTGTGTGACCATAGAGATAGATGCTGGGAATTGACAACCCAGGCTTTTGGTCCTTCTGTTTCTTTACAAGAACTTTTTGTATCCCCTCCTTCCTCTATGACAATTCAACCTTCTTGTCTTTCCTTGAGAGTGGAACATTGTACTAAGCTTTCTGATACAATTCTTCCTTCAACCAAACTGTATAAACTCTTTCTTTTTAGGAAACTAGTAAGCTCACTCTGCAAGAATGCAACCCACTATTTTGAAATGAGCCATGTCAATTCTGAATTGGAATACTAGAGAACAGGCAAACTAAAAAAATGGCGTGCCATCAGAGAGGTTATTAAGCACTCGAAATGTGTAATAGCTTGCCTCTGAGAAAGAAAATAGGAGACGATGAATCAACCTTTATAGAGATCTATATATGGACTGAAGTAAACCAAATAGAATGCAAAGAATGCGTCTGGCTTAGCTGGAGGGTTACTAACATGCTGGGACCCAACCCCATCAAAGTAGAAGGGCACCTCTTGAACCAAGGCAACTACTCAGTTACCACCAAGTTTATGTACAAAAATTCAGGTTTTAGGTGGATTCTAACTAACATGTATGGCCCCCATGAGCAAGCCGAAAGAAGAAAGTTCTTCTCTAAGCTTACTCTCATTTGGGAAATGAACCAAGGGCCATGGGTCCTGGGGGACTTTAATACAGTCAGATTTGCCGAATTACAGGAGAGGGAAGGAAAACAATTTCTTAGTATCACACTTGTTCAATAGTTTTGTCAACAACAATGCATGCATAGAACTTAGTCTCAACACAAGGCAGTTCACTTGGTCTAACTTTAGAGAAGTAGCATTGGCCAAGTTGGATAGATCCTTCATCTCCTTAGAATGGCACCACCAATATCCACTCACGATACTCACGGCACTGGTCTGAATAGCCTCAGACCATACTCCTCTTATCTTACATCTATCTTGTGGGTCACGAGGTAAGTCCCCTTCAACCAAACCTTTTCTCTTTGAAAACCTATGGTTTTCTTCTCCAGGGTTTGAAGAACAGATTACTTCATGGTGGGCGACTGCACCAAAAGCCTATGAAGCTACTAATAACCTGGTTAAAATGTTGAGTTCCCTCAGATCAAAGCTCAAGCACTGGAATAAATTGGTTGTGGGAAACATTATTGTAAGGAAAGAAGAATTGATAATGAGAATAGATTTAATTGATAATGAAGAGGAATCAAGGCAACTCACGACATAAGAGATTGATGAAAGGATGAAACTAAAATCTGAACTAGATAATGTCCTTCAGTAGGAAGAAGAACTCTAGAAGCAAAGAGCTGGGCATAATGGCTTAAAGATAGAGATCGTAACACTAAATTCTTCCATGTATGAGCATCTAACAGGAAGAGAAAAAATGCAATTACTAAACTTGGGCAAGGCAATCTTTAGATTACTGAGCTATAAGACATTCACATGGCATTCTTCGAATTCTATTCAACACTGCTAGGCTCCATAGAGGAAAGAACAATACAAGCAAAGTGGGAGACACTATACCCAGAAGGCCCCCTTGACCTTACTAATCTTGAAAGTCGATTTGCTGAGGAGGAGATTTGAGAAGCAGTATTCTATTTTGCTCCGACAAATCTCTAGGTCCAGATGGATTCCATTTTCCTTTGACCAAAGATTTTGAGGTGTAATTAAGCAAGATATTTTGAAGCTAACCGACAATTCTATAATCACTCGGCTAACATAGGAATATTAAAAACTACTCCTTCATTACCCTCATCCTAAACAAAACTAGTGAGTGTTCAATCAAAGACTTCTGACCTATCAGTTTGATAAATCGATTAGTTAAAATCATATCCAAGGTCCTCTCTAAAAGATTCTCAAAAAAGATGGATCAGCTGATTTCACCCTCTTAACTTGCATTCATTCAAGAAAGAAACATATCTGAATGCTTTGTGATGGCTATAGAAATTTTAAATTACTGTAAAAATAAGGCACACAAGGGATTAGTTTAAAAGATCGGTTTTGAAAAAGTTTTTGATAACGTCAATTGGATGTTTTTGATTAAGTTGCTCGTAGCTAGAGGATTTGGCCCCCGATGGAGCCACTGGATTGAGGACATAGACTGCATGGCTAAATCATCTGTCCTTGCGAATGGTATGCGGGGAAACTCATTCAAACTCAAGAAGGGTCTCAGGCAAGGAGATCCCTTATCCCCTCAACTCTTCATACTTGTTGTGGACACTCTTGATAGAATGATAAAAGCAGCTAGAAGACACCATCTGATTAAGGGGGTTGGGCCATCTAGCATCACGGGGTTGTTTCAAAGTCTTCAGTTTGCCGATGACACACTCATCTTTAGTGTCCATGACCTAAACCATGTCAAGACTCTTAAGTTCATACTCTACTCCTTTGAGTTGATGATGAGACTCAAAATAAACTTCAAAAATTAAATCCTGAAGTGTTAAGAGTAGGCATTGATGAGAAGGCACTGAAGAGGGTAGCAGAGATTTTAGGAAGCAAAATAGCTTCATTCTCATGACATATTTAGGTTTATCGCTTCATCACTCCAAATTGAGAAGACCTAACTAGAACCCACTCTTGGAAAAATTTAGAAGAAGCATGCGAGGTGGAAAGGTAAACTGCTAAACTTATCAGGAAGATTAGTCTTTACTAATGTAGTAACTATAGGAATTCCTCTATATTGGATGAATACATTACTGCTTTCCTAGTTTATTATTCAAAAGATTGATAAAATCCGAAGGTCTTTCATATGGAGAGGGAGTGAAGACAGTAAACCTGAGCACTGTCGAGTGCAATGGTCGAATGTTTGCGGCCCAAACAATTTGGAGGACTGGGGGTCCTGAACATCAAAGTTTTCAAAAGGATTTTACCAGATAAATGGTGGTGGAAGCTTGACACTAATGCCAATGACTTGTGCAAACTGGTTATTTCTATTCACCCAGCATCATAGCGGAGATTGAAGCAGGTACACAAAATGCCATCGCCCTTTTGGAAGGGATTGGAAGTAGTTTAGGATGCATTTCAGCTCTTGATTAGATCTGTGTTAGCAATGGAAGTAGAGCTTTTTTTGGGGAAGACTATTGACTTTATAATCAGCCTTTGAAAGATCTCTTTCCACAGCTATATGCAGTGCCACCGAACAACTATACTTCAGTTGCAAGAGCGATGGACATCTTCCAAAATAACAAGCTGTTTTGGTTCCCTAGTAATGCACAGATTTGAGAAGGATCTTGATAGATTTAAAAAAAGCATTAATCATGTTTCTTTGATGGAAAACCCCGATACGCATCTTGGAAATGGTTCAGCGACAAAGAATTCATAGCAAGGAAATGCTACCACTTCATATAAGATGGAGGATGTTAAAAGATAACGCACATTTGAAAGAACTAGAAAAATCCAGAAGGATCAAGGAAGATTAAGACTATCAAGAGATGTTTAGAAATAAAAGTCTAGAAGAAAAATTCTTGGAGTTTGCAAAAATTTATAGAAAAATCTAAAGCACTAAAGATAATAGAAGGCTCTAGAATATAAAGATTGGCAGAAAACTTTAGAATCTATTAAAAAAAGGCTTGAAACAACTATAAACAAACTTGAAGGATATCATGTAAGGTAACCCAAAAACTGGAAGTCATCAAACAAGCCAAAACTCTAAGCTTTCAAAAGTCTTATACTCTCCTTCAACTAATAACAATTTATTGTATCTTAAAATTAACCGCAAGTGCATGGTGTGCAAAGTAGCACGTTCGGATAGTATGGATCGATCGCATGAGGAATTGTGTTTGAATTGCATTCAAATCCTTGCTCAGACGAGCTTTAATAAAGAATTTGGAGGATTGTTTATTACTTACTACTAAATAGTAAATTAATTATAGAAAATAATAATTTAAAGATATAGGACTTTTAAATCCACTAGACCAATGACTTAAAGTGCCTTTCTAAGATTTCTCTCATGATGTCCCTTGATTAAGGTATAATGCATGGACAAGCATTCATCCTAATTAAGAAACTCTCCTTTCAACTGCTTCTTTTGTGTTACCTAAGTATGGACTATGAAGAAACTCTGATCCAATAATAATCCATCAAAGTTTTTTATAAGAAAGAAGAGAAAAAAAATTAACAAAATTATAGGCCTTCTTCCTATTATCCTTCTTGCATCGAATCAAGCATGAACTATAAAAGAATTTAAATCCAATGATAGTCCATCAAGTTTCTTAAAAAGAAGCTTGAATAAAGAAGAACTTTAAACAATAAAAGCAAACGAAAAATTCTAAGAAAGTGCTTCTAATTATGGTTTAGCTTCATCGCAAATCCTAGAGGATTGTTTAGCTAGACATGATTTAATAAAAAACTATGAATTCGAATAAAAATATAAAAAAATATTATACTAATTATTAAATTTTAAAATTATAATAAATAAAAGAGATGCAGAAAGTAAATAAGCATGAAAATTAAACTATCCTATGTGCTAAAATTAAACTATAAAATTTAAATTGCACGAGTGATAATTAAAAAAATAAAATTTTATTGCTAAAAAAAATAGCTTGATATAAAATACTAATTTCTAAGCCATTAACAGAGCTTGGATTGAAACAAAAAAATAAAAAAAAATACAAGATCTCCTCTGGCTAACCTTTTCCTTGCTAACTCTCCTTCTCATAGTGTTCGAAAGATAGAAGAAAGTGAAAAAAAGATGGATAAAAATTTTATGAATAGGTATCTCACCTGTCACATGGGCCCCTACAAGAGTTGTGGTGTGGAGAGATAGATATCAAGATAGTAATACTGATTTTATTTATAGATGTTAGGAGGGAGAAGTTTTTTTTTATTTTTAGATGTGGGACTAATAAAAAGATGCATCTTGAAAGAATGGATGGTTGAGATTGGAGTGATAAGAAGGCTTGGATGGATGGGATGAAGAGAATGGGAGATAAGGTAAGAAGGAGATTTTCCATTCAATCCAAATTCTTTCTTTCTAAAAAAATTTCAAAAATTATTATACATACATACATACATACATACATACATACATACATATATATATATATATATATATATATATATATTCTTGAATGCCATGTTCACGTCCGTGCACATCCCAACTTGTACGCCTGCTCTGCTCACACTCGGCATCCACATGAATCTCATGAAAGCATGAGTACCAGCTCCCTCTAACGTGTGAAAGCCACAGATTCTCTCTTTTTTTTGTTCTAGTGTGAAGCCTTCTTTAGATAGCTCACTCTCCTTCTCGTCTCGTACAACCATCTTTTCTTCAGCCAACAAACTATCCTCAAGCCATTTATTCTTTTTTTTCTTTTTTTTAAAAATATTTTATGCATTGGATTTCTTCTTTGTATTCATGTATCTTCGTGTATCATGCACAGAACAAGCCCAAATTTAGACTCGAGCTTTATTTACATGTGTTAGAGGGCCATTTTTAATTGATTTGTTATTAAGACTTTAGAATTAATTATTTTAAAAAAATATAAAAAGTATTAAATATTAAATAATTAAAATTAAATAACCAAGATATATATACTTTTTATGTTAAATTATTATACTTATCATACCCCCAACTTGAACTTTACTCATCATCGAGTAAAAAAAATATTGATATACAATACCAACTTTCTTCAACATGAGTGTTTATTTAATAATTTTAGAAATAAATGATATCTACCTAGAAAATTATCAAAGCATGTCATTGAAATATTAAGGCTATCCTATAGAATGGTTGAGTAAAAAACATAAAATTTTTTAAAGCTTTTTCATAACTCACTCCTACCTTTATCTTTGGATTGTCTAACTCTAAGATGGGTTAGTGGTTTTGTATTCGCACATCCATTCCTTCATCACGTCTCTCTTTTTTTCTAAATACAGTCCATGCAATATCTTAACTACTTAAGTTTTCTATTTAACCCTTATAGTGATTGCTAGACCAATGACTTTCAAACCAGTTGGCTTTAAGGATACTAGGTGTAAAACACCCCTCGGACTTACTGACTCGAGTTAAATAGACTACGGATTAAGACTTGACTGTATGCAATTTCTTTTATTTTTTTTAACATTGTCCACTTTTTGATACGAATATCATTGCTTACTTAGGCAGCGAGATTCGATTACTCGATGAAAAATCAATATTTTTTTTTATGAAGGAACAATATGCATCATCATATCCCGCTTATACCCATAAAAGGTCGACTTTCTTTAGATATTAATAGAAAATGCTAGAAATTCTCAAAATTAATTTTTATTCTAGACTCAATCTTTTATTAAATTTTATCAATATGCAATCCCTCGATACTCTATAACTTATCTAAAGTGTACATCAAATACTACTAAAATATCTAATGTTACTCAAATCTAAAGCATAGTCAGGTATATGAATATTAATAAATTTGTATGTACAAAGGTTCAAAGTAAAGTTCAAAATTTATCCCTCACCCCCTAACTTATTCTACATTATCCTCAATGGGATAAGAAAAATAAAAAGTACAATAGGTAAAAAGAAAAGAATGCACCTAATTTGATATGTACTTAGTTTAGCAGGTGTCTTTAGATGTTCTTGAGGATGCATATTTAGTTCTTTCCTCCAATTTATTCATCATTGACTTTACTGAAATAAGATCTAAATAAACTAAGAAAAGAAATTAAAATGCAAGGATCTAGGTTGCCTTCCAGGAGTGCTAAGTTTAAAGTCTTTAGCCAGACTAAATAGATCAATCAAGATATGTTGGTTCATAAAGAACCATGGCTTCCTCAATAACTTCAGTGGATAATTCCAAGAATGATTTTAATCATTGACCATTCACTTTAAACATAATACTATTGCTTGAATTTTTATTTCTATTGCTCCATACGGGAAGACTTCTTTAACTAAGAAAGGTCCTATACATCTAGATCTCAGCTTTCCAAGGAATATGTGTATCTAGAATTGTATAAAACAACTTTCTGTTAAGGAGTAAAGGATTTTCTAAGAATTGCTTGATCATGAATTACTTTTATTTATTCCTTGTACATCCTAGCATTTTTATAAGCTTCATTTCTAAGTTCTTCTATTTCATTCATCTGAAGCTTCCTATAGTTTTTGACTGTGTCCAAGTTCATATTTAATTTCTTGATGGCCCATATGATTTTGTGTTATAGCTCAATAGGCAAGTAACATGATTTTTCAAACACAATCCAATAAGGAGACATTCCTAGGTTGGTCTTAAAGGTGGTGTGGTATGCCTAGAGTGCATCTACAAGTTTCAAAGACCAATCCTTCCTATTGGCATTAATAGTTTTCTCCAAGATCTATTTAATTTATCTATTGGACACTTCTACTTGCCCACTAGTTTGAGGATGATATGGTTTGGCCAACTTATGGATGATATTATATTTTTTTATTAATGCAGCAAAGGGTCGATTGTAAAAGTGTATCCTCTGATCACTAATGATTGCTCTAGGAGTACCAAAATGGAAGAAAATATTTTTTTTGAAAAATTTAATGATCACTTTACTATTAGTAGATCTATAAGAAATAGCTTCTACTCACTTAGAGACATAATTGATAGCTATTAAAATATATTTATTTCTAAAAAAATTTAAAAATGGTCCCATAAAATCAATCTCCTATCAAAAAATTTCGACTATGAAGATTGGATTAAGTGGTATCATATTTTTCTTGGTGATTTGACCCATTTGTTGGCATCGAGCACAACTTCTACAGTACTTGTGTGCATCTCTAAATAAATTGGACCAATAAAATCCACATTGGAGTACTTTTGCAGCTATCTTTTTGGATGTGAAGTGACCACCACATGCTTGGTCATGACAAAAAGATAAAATACTTCTAACCTTATTGTTCGGGATACACTTCCTAATGATCTGATCAAGATACTATTTGAATAGGTATAGGTCACTCCAAATGAAATATTTTACTTAGGCAAAGAATTTGTGCTTGTCCTGAGTGGTCAAGTAGGAAGAAACTTTATCAATGGCTAAATAGTTGACAATATCAGCATACCGTGGTTCAATAAATACAGACATCAGTTGTTCATCAGAAAAAAATTCATTGAAAGATGGTTCACTAGATGGTGCGACTATGATTCGGGATAAGTGATCAGCTACTGCATTTTTTGTTTCTTTTTTGTTCTTGATTTTTAGGTCAAATTCTTGAAGAAGATCTATCGAATTAAGCACGTCTTAGCATCTTTCTTTGCTAAGAGATGTCTAATGGCTAAGTGGTCAGTATACACAATGGTTTGGGATCCAACCAAATAGGATCTAAATTTTTTAAAAGCAAAGACAACGGTTAGGAACTTCTTTTTTATGGTAATATAATTAAGTTGCGCATTATTTAAGATTTTACTAGCATAGTAAATAACTCTAGATAGCTTATAAATTTTTTGACCTAAAATTGTACCTACAACATGATCAAATGCATCGCACATGAGTCCAAAGGTATTGTCTAGAGGTAGCAATCCAAGAGGGGGAGGGGGGTGACTTGAGTTTATAAAATTTTTAGGCAAATTTAACTCTACACAAGTATGTGCTTTACTTAACTTAATTTAATTCAATACAATTAACTAGTATATGTAAGGAATTCAAATATGAATGAACTTAAATAAAAGTTAATCTAAATTAGTAAGTAATTAATAATTTAAAGTATACAAGATATGTAAAGCAATAGAGAAGAAAGCACAACACAAATGTATAAAAATTTTATAGTGATTTGGTGTAATCTCGTACATACGTCCACTCTCTAAGTTTTTTTTAAGAATTTTACTATAATCTTAGATTATAGTGCATTTGTTTTAACCTAAAATCATAAACAAATCTAGTTGGTTTTGTCGGGCTCACCAACCACAACCCTATACCAATAGTTTTTCTAGATTTACTATCAATCCAGTTGATTTTATGAGCTTACCAATCAAAATCTATACACTATCTAATTATAGACTTGAACCAGCCTATATCTTGAGTTTCTTCCCCCAAAAAAACTTATAAAGAAAACAAAAATACAAGTAATAAAATTTAGCTCAAGACTTAGAACAAAAAAGAATTCTTTTTGGTGTGGAAAGAAGAGGCTAAATGAATGCTCTATGGTAGCTTCTCTTCTTCTCAAATGGTGCTGAGAGATTACTTGAAGTGTTGTGGAATATGATTCTTGAATGCCCTTTGAATTTGAAGCTCAAATCTCTCTTATCTCTTTTTATTTGGATATTCAATATGACACTCTTCTTGATTGATTTTCTTTCTTAAATCCTTAATCTCTTAATCTAAAATATTTTTCTAATTATTTTTATACTTGAAAGTGACTTTTGAGTGAGTTTTGCCCGTTGAAAAGCTTAGACTAGCCATTGGAGTGGAGAATAGTCCATTGGAGAAATGTAGAAAACCAACCATTATAGCCTGTCCCGACATTAGGGTCAACACCTTCTCTATAGGGATTGACACTTTTTCCTCAGGTATCGATACTTTTCTTTAGGTATCGATACTTTCTAGTATTCGAAGGATTTCTGCTCTTTGTCTTTTATTTTGTGCAATAGAGGTCGACCCTAGGATTATCCCCTAGTATAGGGATCATCTTGGGGGTCATCCTCTCTACGTGTTAGTTCGTGTCAGTGCATGCCAAAAAAGTAGGATCGACACTTTTACTCCTGGGGTCGATACATGACTTTCTGAACTTCAAAATCTTGATCTTTTTGTTTCATTTCAATGCAGGGATCGACACTTTTAGCTTTGGGGTCGACACCTCCAAGTCTGAAACTCAAAAATTTATTCTTTGAAGCTCTTGACTTGATGATTTTACATAGATCTTTTTTTGGATTAATTCTTTAATTTAAATATCTGAAAAGACCTACATTCACTCATGAAATATATGGTTAAATACTCAATACTCAAAATTTGATAATCATCAAAATCAATCATGGGATCAATAATCTTCCTCTTTTTAATGATGGCAAAACTTTGAGTATATGCATAAAAATAAAATTCAATGTGTTTCAATAATTCAGCTAGTATAAATCATGAAGTGATAATATACATAATTATAAATGCACACTTTATGAATGCTGATACCAAAGCCCTTTGTAACTTAAATTTAAATGATTCAAGCATTATCACGAAATGTATAAGGCTTAAGCACATTATTATATACTCACATAGCATAACTCAACAAATTCTCTCCTTCTTTTTGATAACATCAAAAAAACTTATGGAAAGGATCAAACATTTATCATCAAAATCAATCAAAATTCAAACAAATATATCAAATTCAAAAAATTTCAAATCAAGTTTAAGAGGGTATCAAATTTAAACTTTATGGACATTTAACATGAAAAGTGAGAATATAGGATATCAAATTCATATTGATGTCACTCTCCTCCTTTAAAAAATATTTGAATCCTGATTTTATCAAGATATTTAAGGGATAGAGCTAAAATTTTATTTGATATCACTAAAGTAGATTTTTGATTTAGGTTCAAAAATTAGAACTTTTTAAATAAACAAGTAAACATGATATTTATTCTTTTCTTTTCTTAAAAGAATTCTAACAATTCAATTTGGAAAAGGTATGCAATACAAATGTATCGAATAAAAAAAAAATAGCAAATGATGTTCCAATTTTGAAAGTCTTCCATATGATAGAATGTAAAATTATTTTTTCATCTTTAAATGAGTCTCAAGTTTGAAAGAATATCAAATTCAGCTTGTTTGTAACATAGAAAATATTTTAGCTATAAATTAATGTCTATTAATTTTTTAAGATAGTTTAGTAATATAGTCAAGTAGATCAAAAAAAATAAGCATAAGTGAATCAAAGGATGGAGTTGAATTTTCTTAGCATAAATCAATTTGAATTTCTCAGAATAAAATATGATTTGTCATGCAAAAAAAAAGATTTATAGTATGTTTCAAATTTAGTTAAACTCCAATTGATTGTTAAGAATAATTAATCATTCAAATTATGCAAGTTGAGATGAAAGATTTAGAAACACATAAAAGTTCAATAGTATTATGCAATAAATGTTCATTTTCCAACATAAGTCACTTAGAAATTTCAATCAAATCAAGGATATGAAGTATTTATCCTTCTTTTCTCTTTCAAATTAAGCATATTTAACATAAAATTTAAATAAATTTTTAATCACTTAATCATTTCTTTTTTAATGTTATCTTTCTCTTTGTTTTACAAACATAGCCACTTTCATAACTAAGTAAAATTTTAAGAGCACTAAGCTTTGATTGAGTGAAACAAAATATTAGTTAATTCATATATCAGTTAAATCATTTATTCAAGAAGAGACAAAATGATATGATGGAAGAAGTAATGAAAGATTTCTTTTAAAAAATTAGTAATATCATTCATTGAAGTCTTAAAATTTATTTATTTTATGATAAATATTTTTATTTTTTAATTATTCTTCCTCTTTATCAAGCACTTTTTAAATTTTAGATTATCAAAATTAAATATTTATATTTACTTAAGTTATAATTCTTTAGAATTTGTTTTTCCTTACTTTTATAGTAAAAGCCAAATTTAAGGATATAAAATGATAATAAAATATCAAGCAATTCAATATTGATTAAGCCATTTTGACATCATATTTTTTAAAAGAAAATATCTCACTACTATAAAAAAAATCTATGGCAGCGCATACTATAGCAGTGATTTTCGAAACCACTGCAATAGAGCCTATGGCAGCGGTTACAAGAAATCGCTGCTATAGGTTCGACCTATAGCAGCGGTTACAACAAATCGTTGCCATAGTCTGATCTATAATAATGATTTTTTATAACCACTACTATATGTTCGATCTATAACAGCGGTTTCTTGTAACGACTGTCATATCTCAGACTTATAGTAGCAGTTTCTTGTAACCGCTGCTATACGTCGATCTATGGCAGCGATTATTTATAACCGCTGTAATATATATTTTTTTATTTTTTTAAATAATATATAATTTTAAAATTTAATAACTATCTTCATCGTTTATTATCTAAATAATTATTATTAGAGTATCATCGCAAAAGATCACCTTGATCTGATGGTCCTAGCTTCATCGATCAAAAAAATTTGATTTCGACGATCATAAATGACGATGCAATGATCTGATAGATGGAGACCTCTGATAGATCCAAAAATCTACAACGATGATCTTAGTTATATTTATAGCATACTATCAAAATTTTACTTTAATCGAATATCGTTATCTTGGTCAATTTAGTATAGATTAATTTCGATCATTAAATGATAAATGAGTAATCAAAAGATCAGACGGTATCCGATTATGAGATAATTTTTTTATAAATGATCTTGGCTACTACTTTAATCTTTTTTATGGTGATGATTATAAAATTCAACTCATGAGACTAAGAACGATCTAAAACTATATGTCGTCTTATAACTATTGTTAAACTCCAGTGGTTGTTATATATATATGCTCGTACTTTTGCAATATCTACTTAACGTGAATAGTTCATATAAAAATAATTTAAATTTTACTATCATCATCATATAAAATAATTAAAATTATAATAAAAATTATTTAATTAAAAAATTATCTCATAATCGGACGCCGTTTAGCCCTTTGATCGCTTGTTTTTAATTTAACGATCAAAATTATTTCATACTAAATTGACCATGATAACGATATTCGATTAAAGTAAAACTTTGATAGTATGATATAAATATCATCGAGATCATCATTGCAGATTTTTGGATCGATCAGAGGTCTCCATCTATCAGACATCGCATCATCGTTCGTGATCATCAAAATCAAATTTTTTTGATCGATGAAGTAAGGGCCATCAAATTGAGATCTTTTATGATGATACTCTAATGGTAATTATTTAGATAATGAATGATAAAGATGAGCATTAAATTTTAAAATTATATAATATTTTAAAAAAAATTAAAAAAAAATTATTTTCAACCTACGGCAGTGGTTACTAAAAATCACTACTATAAATCTATGGCAGCAATTATAAATCGCTGTCATAGATCTATTGCTAGTGGTGTATCATAACCGCTGGTGTAAATCTATGACAGCGATTCGAAAACCACTACTATAGGTTAGGTTAAAAATCTCTAATTTTTTTTGCTTCTATGTGCTCTCTTTCTCTCTCCCCTCCTCTCCATCGTGGTGAGACTCCACCCATCTTCGACCATGGTCGCTCGCCCCCTGCCCTCCCCATCCCCAGTCGCGGTCGCTCACCCCCGCCCTTCCCATCCCTGACCGTGGCTCCCGCTCTCCCATCCCCAGCCACCCACTCTTGCCCTCCCGATCGCCTACCCCCCGCCCTCCCATCCTCGGTCATCGCCGCTCGCCCCCCTATCCATCCCCGATTGCAGCCGCCTGCTCCCCGCCCTCCCATTCCTGACTGCTCGGCCTCTACCCTCCCCATCCCTGGCCACCACCGCCCTTGCCCTCCCCATCCTCGGCCACCGCCCCCTGCCGCCCACCCCTTACCCTCCTCGGCCGCTCGCCCCCCACCCTCCCCCATCCCCCGCTGCCGGCCGCCCACCCCACGCCCTCCCCATCTCCCACTGCCCACTACCCCCTGCCCTCCCGATCCCCGACTGCTCACCCCCTGCCCTCCCATCCCCGATCACCACCGCCCCTACCCTCCCCATCCCCTAGCCTCCCCATCATGATGCCCCTCTAAGCCCCCTCTCCCTCTCTCTCTCTTTTCTCTTTCTCTTTCTCTCTCTTCTCTCTCTATCTCACTATCTTGCTATTATTTCATAGATTATCTCTAGTGCCGTCGTCTTCCTCCAGCACCATCACCGATAATCCTCAGAGCTGTCGATGTGACTCCCTCTTTATAGTTGTAGGTATATTTTTATTTTAATTTTATAGTATTATTTATTAATCACTGGACTAGACCTTTCAATGGATCAGATTTGGATTGGAATCTGGATATTTAGATTCAGATCCAATTTTAATTACTGATATCGGATCCAAACTCGAATACCCGATGGGTCCATACTTGAAGTACCAGACCCAAATCCTAATAGATCCCGGATATCTGAACTTGATTTCAAAGCCCAAAACTAAGAAAGGGAGAGGGAGAGAGGGAGGAAGGGGGTTCGGCCTCGCCGTCGTCATTCGACGAGGGAGATAGAGAGAGGGAGGGAGGGGGTCCGATCTTACCGATGAGGGAGATCGAGAGAGTGAGAGAGGGAGGGAGGGGTTTGGCCTCACCACCACCACACCCATCACCAGCAAGGGAGATTGAGAGAGGGAGAGAGGGAGGGAGGGGGTTCGGCCTTGCCGGCAAGGGAGGGAGGGAGGGGTTGGGTCGTGCCATGCCGTGCCATATCGATAGTTCATGCCTTGGGCCATGTTGTGTCATGTCAGTAGGCTATGTCGTGGGCCATATCGATTGCTAAGAGAACCCCCGACTGCTAAGAGAATTCTCATTTTGTTGCTTTTATTTATTGCATTGCATAGCGATAGATCTGTCAATTGATTAATGTACATAATCTTTGGCATACATATATTTATATATAATTGTATGGATGATACCTAGGCATATCTTTAATTATTGTTTAATATGTTATATTAGTTAATGTTTATTAACGTTGCAGATCACGATGTTACCAAAATGCCATCTAGCTTTCATCCTTGCCTCTCGATGGATTATGCGGAGTTCAGCATCTAAGAAGCAGTCAGAGCATACTCCATCCACCTCCACATCGACTGCTCAGGGATCTCCATCATCGGCATCTACTCTACTAGTAGCATCTAGTACTCTACCTACATCTGAATCTCTATCGTCATCCACATCTTTGATACATGCTACTCTACCAACATCTGAGTATATATTTTTATTATATTATTTAATTATTTTTATATAATATTTGTATACTTATATATTTGTATAACGTATTTTCATTGTAGGTGCATCATCCAATAGGATATTTCACGGTCCCACATGTATGGCGCATGTGTAGAATCGCCAGCATCAGGTATTAGTACAGTATGATCCGGAGGGGAGGCCAGTAGGGAAGACCATGCAGAAGATGCATTTCTTTTTTGGAGTGCTTGTGAGGCGGTCAGATATTATTTTCGTAGAGCCCAGAGATTGATGATTGATGGATGATACTATCAGGGATCGGTGTGGGAAGAGATATGGATAAGTGCATCTTAATTATATTTATGTATTTTACATGTTTACACTATGTTTGATTAGAATAATTTTGTAACTGACTTTTGATAACTTTATGCAGAGGAGGTACGACTCCCCTGATTACGAGAGGGCTCGAGATGTCCGACTGAACAAGATCGGAGAGTTGTACCGGGGCTACAAGATCAAGCTCCATAGAGGATGGCTCGAGCATCGATGAGATACTCTAGAGGAGCTTGTTCCTTGGATACAGAACTATCCTTCGAGTGTAGGTGGTGTGGTGCTCCCAAGCCTTGGGAGGCCACAAGCAAAGCCAAGGTGAGGGCTCCAGAGAGGCTAGGATAGGTATGGTCCTAAGGCTAGAACAGGAGTTGTCCTAGGGTGGAGATGGCATGTAGCTATCCACGGGCTTGAGGTTTGGATATTGAGAGCCTCAAGGGGCTTGGTTGGTGCTTCGAAGATCTGGGATTCAAAGTAGAGAAAGAAATCAAAGTCGAAGAATCAAGACTATAGAAAGGATATTTTCTGTAGGTTAGCCGGCTTAGTCTAAAATTGGATCGGCTAAGTCTCAGAGCATAGACAAAATAAAAAGATCGAGTTTTGAAACTGCAGGCATGATACAGAACTAGACCGGCTCAATTTCAGACTGAGCTGACCTAGTAAAACTTAGCCGACTCAGTGCTGAGGAATTTCATGCAGGGTCTTGAGGATAGCAGAAGGTTGAGGGATGGAGACATGATCCTACGCATCGGTAATGGAGCAAGAGTTGCTGCAGTAGCCGTGGAAACATATCCTCTTCGATTACCATCTGGTTTAGACTTAGTTTTGAAAGACTGTTATTATGTGCCTGCAGCTAGCAGGAATTTGATTTCTATTTCATGCTTAGCACTAGAAGGCTATGTGATTACCTTCTTTAAGGACCATTGTAACATTCTTTATGAAAGAAATAAAATTGCAAATGGTTTTCTTATTAATGGTCTTTATCAGCTACATATTGATGTACCTATTCTAACTATCGAGCAAAACGTGAATGCCAAATGACCTAGGGATAGTCCAAATGACAGGTATCTATGGCACCTAAGATTAGGTCATATAGCAGAAGATAGGATCAACAAATTGGAGAAAAATGGGCTATTGAGTCCATTGACTTTCGAGTCATATCCAACTTGTGAATCTTGTCTCTAAGGGCAAAATGACCAAACTCCCTTTTGTTGGACATGGGGAAAGGGCCACAGATCTCCTTGCCCTAGTACATACTGATGTGTGCGGCCCATTTGATGTGCCGGCTAGAGGCAATTTTGTCTACTTCATTACCTTTACCGATGATCTGTCTAGGTATGGGTATGTGTATCTTATGAGACACAAGTCTGAAGCTTTTGAAAAGTTCAAAGAATTCAGACATGAAGTAGAAAAATAAACTTGGAAAAACCCATTAAGGTTCTTCGATCAGATCGAGGAGGTGAATACCTTAGCCGAGAATTCCTAGACTATCTCAAGAAAAATGGCATAGTCTCTCAATGGACTCCACCAGGAACACCTCAACTCAACGGGGTTTCAGAATGGAGAAATCGGACTCTATTGGATATGGTTCGATCCATGATGAGCTTCACAGACCTCCCTGATTTTCTTTGGGGACATTCATTGTTAACTTCAATTTATCTACTGAATAGGGTTTCCTCTAAAACCGTTCCTACCACACCGTATGAGATATGGCACGGTAAGAAACCAAGTCTGAGTCATCTCAGAATTTGGGGTTGTCCGGCTCATGTCAAAAGACAACAAGCGGACAAGTTAGAGTTTAGGTCCTTCAGAGCTCGATTCATAGGATATCCTAAAGAGTCATTAGGATACTATTTCTACATTCCAGAAGACCACAATGTGATTGTGAGTCGACATGCCATCTTTCTTGAAAAATAGTTTATTCAAGATAGCGGCATTGGAAAGCAGATTAAGCTTGATGAGAAAGTCTCACAAGTACAACGAGCTAAGGACCAATTGGAACCAAATCAGGTTGAGCCAATAAGAACACTACCTCCTCCACCTCGTAGATCGGAAAGAGTTTTCCATCCCCCTGAAAGATACTTAGGTATTATTTCAGAGGAAAGTAGAGAAAATGTTCCTCGTAGGTAATGGTGCTCATGGTGATGATCCCAAAACCTACAACGAGGCGATATCAGATATCGACTCCGAGAAATGGCTAGAGGCAATGCAGTCAGAAATTGACTCGATGCACTCAAACCAAGTCTGGACCTTGGTAGATCCACCAGAAGGTATAGTACCTATTGGGTGTAAATGGATCTTCAAGAGAAAGATTGGTGCAGATGGGAATGTGGAGACATTCAAGGCTAGACTAGTGGCAAAAGGTTATAGTCAATGCGAAGGCATTGACTATCAGGATACCTTTTTTCCCAGTGGCTATGCTAAAATCCATCCGCACATTGCTTGCCGTTGCAGCCTATTTCGATTATGAAATATGGCAAATGGACGTGAAAACGGCATTCTTAAATGGATATCTTGAGGAAGATATCTATATGGAACAGCCGCTAGGTTTCACATCCAGTGATACTGATCACAAGGTTTGCAAGCTGCAAAGGTCCATATATGGACTTAAGCAAGCATCTCGGAGCTGGAACACTCATTTCAATGATGTGATCAAAATGTTTGGTTTCATCAAAAATGAAGAGGAACCATGTGTCTTTCAAAAAGGTCAGTGGGAGCGCTGTTGTCTTCCTCGTATTGTACGTGGATGACATCCTCCTTATTGGGAATGATATTCCCATGTTGACAACAGTCAAATTATGGTTGTCCAAGGAATTCTCCATGAAAGACCTAGGTGAAGCATCCTTTATTCTAGGAATTAAGGTCTATAGGGATAGACCGAATAGGATGCTAGGACTTTCACAGAAGATGTACATAGAGAAAGTACTAAAGAGGTTTAGTATGGAAAACTCTAAGAGGGGATTAATACCCTTCAGACATGGTATTCATCTTTCCAAGAAGATGTGCCCTAGCACACCTGAGGAAATAGAACGCATGAGCAAGATCCCTTATGCTTCTGCAATAGGGAGCCTCATGTATGCCATGCTATGTACACGACCTGATATAGCCCATGCTGTGAGTGTCACAAGCAGATATCAGTCAAATCCAGGTGAAGAACACTGGACTTCTGTGAAATGTATCCTTAAGTACTTGAGAAGAACTAAGGATATGATGTTGGTCTTTGGTAATGGAGAACTCCAAGTCCAGGGATACACAGACTCGGATTTCATGTCCGATATAGATGATCGAAAGTCGACATCTGGGAGTCTGTTTGTGTGCAATGGTGGTGCTGTCAGCTGGAAGAGTTTCCAAGCAAACTGGTGATAGCAGATTCCACCATGGAAGCAGAATATATCGCTGCATCAGAGGCTGCGAAGGAAGCATTCTGGTACAAGAAGTTTGCTGCAGAAATTGGAGTAATGCCATCAGATGCCATTCCTCTATACTGCGACAACAATGGCGCCATAGCCCTTGCTAAGGAGCCGAGGTCTCACCAAAAATCCAAGCACATTGAGCGGCGATACCACCTCATCCGCGATTACCTCGAGAAGGGTTACGTCGAGGTCAAGAGAGTCAACTCCACAGATAATGTGGCAGACCCACTTACAAAGCCGTTGGGCCAGCAGAAGATCGAAGCCCACCTTGAGAAGATGGGACTTAGACTTGTAGCCAATTGGCTTTAGGACAAGTGGGAGATTGTTAGATATATGTGCCCTAGAAGCCAGAATTGGCTGACACTTGTAATACACTTCTAGGGGCAAAATTATAATTTTGACTATAATCAATAAAATGGGTTATTTTCTATCACATATGTGTATTTAGTGTCTGTGATACATCCTTTGAGTTAATGGTAATGATAATTCATATTTTCAAGAGTTGAAAATTTAAGACATGAATAATCATTATTAACTCATAAAATGCTCCCGACCATAGGATCATCACGAGGATGGTGATTGATCCGGAAGGTTGGTGTACAATCGCTTCTCTTTAGTAGATGAGTCTTGAGTCTACGGTGTGGAGACACCGGAGCGAGAGTACAGGTACTCGTTAGAGAACGAGGGCACTGAGCGTGACCACCTCGAGTAGTCATTAGGAAGTCTACCTTCTCGTCAATGACTGACTCGATGCTGCAGTAGTGTGTCTGGTTCTTTGACCTGAGGTGCATCGGCAGTTCACCTTGAGGGTGTTATAGTTTGACTACACCATTACTCGGTCTCCTAGCCATATGGAACCCTGAGGTGTATGTTGGCTATAGCATGTTCATTGTAGGAACTGGATGCATCAAGATGGAATCTATCTACCTCGGTGGTAGAGGAGCAGCCCTATGATGATCATGAGAATCAAGTCCAGAAGTCCATGGCCATGGCAGAGTGAAATAATAGAAAGAGTTTCTATTTAGATTTTCACATCGGACTCGAATCGAATGATTACATCATATGACAGAGACTAGGGTTTGACGAGTTCACCTTAACCCTAATCTGATCGGGGCTCAAGATAGAAGAACTTAATCACACAGGTAGCTGCACCAAGAGGTTCGCATTCAGCTCTGATGGGTTGCCACCATATACTGCTAGGTGTCACTGGTGGATTTTGGGAGCAATTAGAATGATTTAGATGATCGATCATTCTAGCTGTTCGAATCAGAAGAGTTCTGATCCATCGAAAGGAGTTTCGATGATGTCGATGATAGAGATCATGACATATCCCATTACCATACAGAACTGAACCTAACTGGGTCACACAAACAAGGGTTTGAATCTGGTGATCATCAATTGAACTGATCTAGTTCAATTGATCTGAATGAGATTCAATTAGGTTCAAGAAAATCGTGCTAGCACTCGATTGAACCTAACGTTCTTCTTTTACTATCATAAATAAGTTGTCCTGACTGAGCCAAAGGAGTTTGTGCTCAATCAGAGGCCTTCATATGGTCTGACTGGAGGTTGTCCAAGTCAGAAAAGGTTGTCTTATTTTGTAAGACATTACCTGCCATTTTTGGTCACCTGCCATTTCTTGTTCTTTGACTTTGGTCAAAAGTCTACCTTTGACTGGTCAAATGTTGACCATTGACACTTTGACTTTTGACCACATGTCATGCACCTATTGGAGAGCTGGTGGGGGCCTGTCCCCCTGCCAGAACCTGGCAAGGAGAGGGCGCACGCCACCCTAGGCGTGTGCCCAAGTTGGAGGCGCCTAGGAGTCCTTGTTGGACAAGGACTCCATCTCCTTTTTGGATTCCAATTAGAGTTCTCCTAAGAACCAACTTTGACTGGTCTTAGGCACCCTCTAAGGAGGAATCCAGGGGACTCTATTCCCACCAATCAGATTTAGATCTGATTTCACAAAGGGTTGTGATTGGTTGGGAAGAAGAGGAGTTGGATCACAGCTTAGTCTATAAATAAGACCCTGCGCCCAACTCAAAGAGTATTGAATTAATTGAGATCCCCATGCCCCAAGGCTGCCTCTCCCCTCCTTCCTCCATGCCAAACCATCTTCTCCCTCTCCTCTCCACGTCCAAAAGGAGTTTTGGACCTTGGTTGGTGCGATCCAGATCAAGAGAAAGGCGATCAAAAGCTAAGAAGGCTGCGCTGCTGCAAAGGACGACTGCTGATCTTCAAAAGGAGTTTTGAAGATCCTCCAGATCAGATCCAGATCTGATTTTTGGAGATGTGATAGAGAAGAAGAGGATCTCCAGATCCAGCCTGAGTGGATACCGGTAGAGGCCAGGCACTTGCGTGGCTAGATCCAGAACCTTCCGCTGCATTACAGGATCATCAACAGGGTAATAGGATTACCCAAATCAAGGTAAATTAAATTTGATTTAATTTATCTAATTTTATTTTATTTATTAAAATAATAAGAATCAGATCTGAAAATATCTCAAGATCTGATTAGATCAAAGAAAAAAAATTTTTGAAATATATCTCTTGATCTGATCAGATCTGAACGAACCTGGATCCGAAAAATCAGGATTTTCCTTCAACTGGTATCATGATCCACATGAGATGTGATCAGATCCCTAAGATTATATGCATGACTAGTTCTAAAATAGAATAGTTCTATAGAATAGTCTTGCATGTTTTTAATTTAATTTGATTAAATCATATTTTAGATCTATTTATTTACTATTTTTTGATATTATAATGATTATAATAACATCTAAAAAATAGCAAATAAAAATTATTTAATTTTTAAATATCATATGAGATATGATTGATGCATGTCTAGACTAGTTGTAGAATAGTTCTACATAATTATCTAGATTAGAATTTATTTTGATTAGATCAATTTAAATCTAATTTTTTAGATTATTATGAGATAATTTAGATCTGAAAATATGCATGATTTGATACATGAGATGTATGCAAAATATGCCATGATTAGATCTAATTTGTATATGAGATATATGATATAGATCTAAAACTGTTTTGTAGTATTGCATGTTCCTGATTAAGGCGTTCCTCTTGGCCGTCCGATCATAAGAATGAAGAAGGGTTTAAAGGCCCTCTCTTCCCATTCGATGGGGTGTTCTTATGATGTGTAGGGGTGCTGCGTGTTCGTCCTTAATCAGAAATCCAAAACTTACTTTCTGCAAAATCCTAGATCCTGAAATCCTAGGATTTATTGTGCATATTTTGTTTATGAACCCTACTTAATTAAGAAATTAAGATTATGGAATATTAATTAGGTCTAAAATTGAGAATTTTAGATCTAAGACATATTCATAATACTGGGTTCGGGCTTGGGTAGCTCAATTAGGTCTAAGCGGTTGATCAAACCGAATCAAGAGTTGGTTAGATGGGATCAACAATGCTTAAATTGACCAGCCTAATAGGATTAAGTCTGGGTCAAGATCGAGTCACGATCAAGCAAGACCTAATTAGGCTCAGAGGTTAGAGTCTGGATTGTAGGCTAACCCAATTGGTTCTGGCTCAATAATTTGGTGTCTAAGGTAAGTTTGGCACATACGACCGACTGATTTTTAATTGGAAGCTACTCGACCTGAATGCGTTCTTGTACGAGTTAATGGCATATTCCTTCCACCGATCTCACTTACCTGGCCATATCTGTTGACACAGTTCTGATCTGAGGTGGTCAATAATCCGAGCTAACCCATGCCACTAGGTTAGTCATAATTGTTATGACTATGATAAGTCTAGTTTAATGAGACCTGAATCAATTCTCCCTAAGAAAAGATTAAGTCTGAGGTCTTCCACCATTGTAGATGTGCGGGCCCTTCCCGGGTTGATTGTTCTCGGCTGGATACAGTGGCTCAGTTGCACCGAAAGATGCAACCATGTCTATTAGGCATTGGATGCTATGGGCTGGAGGATGAGTTGGGCTCAATATTCTAGATACGGTGAGAGACTCAATTAGGAACCCAGTCTATGCAAATGGTGGGTCTGACTTAACTAAGGAGTGGATCAATATTTCGGATACGGTGAGATTCATGAATTAGAGACCAAGTTTGGGTGCACCATGATTAGAGAATCATTGAACAAGAGTTGTTCACTCATTGGCTAACCCATCACCAATAACTGTTAGGTGAGGTGATGAGTCAGTTGGTGAGACCGCACCACCCACTAGAAATCATTAATCGTAGGAGATTTTTGCATCTCTACAGAGGGAGTGTAGGGATCCGAGAAAATAGTGGGAGCTAATTTGTTTAAAAATAAAATTTCTAAATAAATTGGTCAAGTCATAATTACAATATCTAACTAGAA